>JAJHZJ010000646.1:1203853-1522733 GCA_023548195.1 Bettongia penicillata ogilbyi
AAAGTGATCAACTGAATTGAAAAACCGCAAATTTTAAAGAAAGTTGAAACATTATTCGCCTCTTGAAAACCACAACAAAAAATTAAAATATATTCCCATTTTTTAGGTCCCAGGAACCAAGTCTCCATAGATTATGTATATTTCCCTCTTTCCTTTCACTGACCATAAGTGGTATAGGATAAGAGAAGATTGAGTAGTTATATGGGTGGAATCTATCATAGCATTAAAAGGTTTCCTGCTTCGATAAAAATGGAATTGGAAAGGTATAGCAATGAACTCAAAGACCTAGCGGGTGAATTACAAAATTAGTGTGGGGGTGGGAGTGTTCTGGGAGCAAAGACATTTTCACCTGGGGTCAAGTGGAAGATGGATGGCCTGGTGAGCATCATGATGGGGGAAGGTAGGCCCGGGGAACGTTAGGCAGATAATCTACATTAGGGCACTAGTTTAGAACCACCTAGCATGGGGCATTTAATCACAGATCAAATGACCTCATTTCATTATATTATTTTGGATAATTCTCATTTATTTTGTAAATATAAGACCTAGAAAAAGCTCCTGTAGTCTGGAGTTTGTGGAGGTAGAAGATGGAAGAAAAAAAGGGAAGTGGGTGCCTGCAACTAGACTCCCCCCAAAATGGACTGAACACTGGGCCACCTCAGACACTTAGTACCAGTGTGACCTTGGGCAAATCACTTAACCTCCATCTCCCTCAGCTTCCTCAACTTCAACATGGGGATAATAACAGCACCTTCTTTCTGGGATTGTTGTAAGGATCAAATGAGATAATATTTATAAAGCACTTGCCTGGAACATACTAGTAACTATATAAGTGACAGCCATTATTATCATTATTCTTAGGTACAACTAGGCACCCAGATGTCGTGGCAATAAGAAAGGGGTCAGGGAATTAAAGTTTGGGTGCTGTAATTCTATGAATTTGGAGCCAAACCAATTCAGGAGCCAGGGAGGTCCAGGAGTTCAGGAATTAGGAAAGTTTAGAAAAGAGTGAAAGGTTTACAAACTATGTCTAAAGGGAGAACACACATGGAATAGTCAATCACCAAAGATAAAGTAGCTAATTTTGATTACAATGAAACTGAAAAACTTTTGTGAAAACAAAATCAATGCAGCTAAAATAAGAATGAAAACTATTGGGTAGGAAAAAAATCTTTCTAGCAATTATCTTTGATATGAATTTGTTATTTCAAATGTATAGGAAATTAGCACAAACGTTAGAGACACTCTCCCAAAGATGTGTTCAAAGAATGGAAACTCAAAAGAATTTCAAATTAGTATGATTATTTTTTGGTTGTGGTCCTTCATCTTCGAAGAGGACCAAAATGACATCACCACTGTAAAGTGAAATTTCAGTGTGTCCAACTGTGGCTGATCAGACCAATACAAGCTCGGAACGTTCTTCCACCGGTTGGGCACAGATAGTCCATGTGAATATTTGGGGTGGATATCCCAAATTTGCTCATCCTGCGTTTACTTTGTGCTGTCTCAATTCTGCTTTTCTCAAAGAGCATAGCAAATTATTTACAACCATATGAATGACTGCTCCAAATCACTAGTAACATGAGAAACACAAATCCAAACAACTCTGAGTTTTTTCTCACAGCCAGCAAATTGACAAAGATGGCAAAATATGGAAAGGACCAAAGTTGGAAGGGCTTTGGAAAGATAGGCACACTCTTGATGGAGCTGTGAATTAGTCTGGTCATACTGGAAAATAATTTAGAATTATGTACAAAAAGTTACTAAAGTGTCCATGCCCTTTGAACCAGAAATACTAGCTATAGGAATATACAGCCCTAAGTAGGTCAAATACAGAAAGGTTTCATCTACACTGAAATGGTCACAGTAGCAATTTTTGCGATACAAAAGAAGTGAAAAGAAAATAGAAAACCATTCTTTAGGGGGATGGCTAAACAAACTATGATTTATAGATGTAATGTTACTTCAACTTGATGAACAATGAATATGGAGAATCCAGAGAAGCAGGAGCAGACTTACATGAATTGATATAAAGTGAAATATGAAGAACTAGAAAAAATATACACTATAACTACAACAGTGTAAACAGGAAGAGAAATAACAACTCCCACCATCCCTCCCACTAAACTGAACTCTGTATAACTATATTAACCAACACTGACCCTGGAAAAGTTCAGAAAAATGCGCCATTCCATCTCACAATCAGACTGGCAAAGATGACAAAAAGGTGGATGGCAATTGTTGGGGGGGGGTGCCGTTTGGAGGAAATCATGACCCACTATTTGTGAAGCTATGAATCTGTCCAGCCATTCTGAAAAGCAATTTGGAACTATGCCTCAAAAGTCATTAAATGGTGAATACCCTTTGATGACCCAGCAATACCACTACTAGGGCTATACCCTAAATAGATCAAAGAAAGGAAAAGGCCCCATAGGTAAAAAATATTTATAGCAGCTCTTTTATAGTAGCAAAAAACTGGAAACCCAGCAGTGTGCCCATCAACTGGAGAATGGCTGCACAAATTATGGTATATCCATGTGATGGAGTATTATTGTAACTTAAGAAATGATGAAAAGGATGGTTTTGGAGAAACTTGCAAAGACATATATGAACTGATATAGAATGAAGTTAACAGAACAAGGACAATAACCTTTACAGTAACAATAATAATATTGTAAAGAAAACCAACTTTTGAAACAGATAACAAACTCTAATTAATGAAATGGCAAATCATTAACTCCAGAAGACAGATGACAATGCATGCTACCCACTTCCTGGCATTGACGTAAAGGATGCAAGTTGAAGAATGAGATCAACATTTCTGGATATGTTTCATGTGGGAATTTGTTCTGACTGACTATAATTATTTTTACAAGATTTTAGGTTTTGTTTTGTTTTTCCAATGGAAGGTGAGAAGGTGGGAGGGAAAATATGGTTAAGGAAAGGGACCTACTTCCAAAGAGAGAAGAAAACAGAAGGTAGGTTAGAAGGAATTACAGACAAGCGGGATGGCTTTGAAAGTCCCATGCTATATTTATTATATGCTTTAAGAAAGAAGCAAATTCTACATAACTGAGATTTGTAACTTCATGGATACGTAAATGTTAATCTCATTTGGTGTTTTTAAAGTTCTGGATAAAAATAAAGTTAAAAAATGTATCTCCTTCCCTCCTTTGAAGAGATAAGGAACTATGCATGCATGCATATAATTCAATGTGGAATGTTACATATGTTATCATACACAGTTGATGTACTGGTTGGTTTTGCTGAGCTGCTTTTGAGAATCTTTGTTAAAAGGAATCACATGTGGAATTAGAGGAGGGAGAATTTGGAAATTAAGGTGATGCAAAAACAAAGGATCTGAATCGAGTAAGTGGATTTTTTTTAAAAGGGAGAAGAAAGGAATGGTGAAATGTGGAAAAAAAAGAAATAATGAAAGGTGAAAGTCCCAAAGACAGGTTATGCTTCCTGGGGGAGGAGTTTGTGGTCCAGAGAAGCTCATTTTTTAGGCTCAAGGCCCAGAGTGGAATCTTTGACACTGGTTCATTCAGCACTTCACATATTTTTCTTTGTCTTGCAGCTAGGTTTTCATATGTGTACATCCTGTTTTCTTTTCCCTAGGCTGTAAGATCCTGGAGAGCAGAGAATTATCAACACCTTCATAAAGAAGGGAGTTGTGGGAGGCAAAGAGAAGCTTGTCCAGGCTCACATAAGCTATTAAGTGTCAGAAGCACATTTGAACTCAGGTCCTCTTGACTCTTAGCCCTGGACTCTACTACTCCACATGTCTTTAGACTCTGCCTTATATTTCTTCATTCTTTCTAGCTTCTTACCTAGTGTCTTAAGGACTCATTAAAGTATGGAATCCTAGAATGTCAGAGCTGGGGGAGTCCAATCTCAGGGGCAGCTAGGTGGTACAGTGGATAAAGTGCTGGGTCTCGGGTCAGGAAGACTCACTCTTCTTGATTTCAAATCTGACCTCCGACACTTAGCACCTACGTGATCCTGAACAAGTCTCTTAACCCCTATTTGCCTTAGTTTCTTCAAACTCACTCAGTTTCCTCAAATTCCAAATGAGATCATAGAGAATCCAACACTACTGAAACAACTGAACAAAATCCAATCTACTCTCGACAGGGTGGAAACTGAGAGCCAAAAAGAAGTCCTGCCTGAAGTTGCAAAATAACCATGGATGAGTTGTTCATTTAGAAATCTCTTAAGAATTTATTCTTGGAGAAGGGAGAGAAAAAACAATTATAAAGGACAGTATACTCAATAAACTCATTTACAAGGAGAATTACACAACAAATTTAGGATCTGGATAGCGTGATTTAGTTTTGCTTTCTTTTCCATTGAGAAAGGAGATTCAAATAACTGTCCCAACTACTAACTTGTGTCTGTCTTCTCTAGCTTTCCCACCACTAAACAAGACTTTGCTCCACATGAGACTTAAATGGACCTTTGGAGGGGAATGAATTCTTATCATTCCCCCAAAAAACATCCTCAGGAAGGGCATAGATCCCAAACTAATGATGATCCTTTGGGGGAAGATGACTATTTCTCTCTGGAAGGTCAGGTCAGGGTGATCTGTTCATGTTTTGGTAGAAAGAGAAAATATTTACACTTGCTTTGTTGATTCTTTGCTGTGATGAACAACTGTTCAATTTTTCCTTTCTCTGAAACAGCCATGAAGTTTTTTTTAAGTGGAGAAGGAGGCATGGGAATCTTGCCTGTTCTAAAAACAACACACACACACACACACACACACACACACACACACACACCTCACTCCCATTTTAAATGACATTCATTTTCTATAGTGGCTGTTTTCAGGTTCAGAATAATTTGTGTGCTATGGGTTGCTTTCCCCAGGCAAGAGTCAAAGAGATATTCCTTTCTTTCTCACCCCTTAAGTTTTACCTTGAACTGTGTTGAAGTTTATGCTACCAGACTTTCTTCCAGAACATTCCACTCCCCCCCAACTAGTTTTTAATTGCCTCATCATTTGAGAGGAGAAAATGCTTTTTCTAAAGCAAAGTCATCTGATTTGGTCTGACCCCAAAGATGATTCGTTTGGGAAAGTCTAAGGAAAAGATGGTGCTGTTTCTGAGGCATGACTGCACAAAGAATTACAAGCCCTTTTTTTTCTGTCCTGGACAGAAAAGAGAATTTTGAAACAAAGTCAAAACCATAACAGAATAAACTATAAGGACATAACTTTTAACACATGACCTGGGAGACTGGCTCAGTATGTATAGGGGTGTGGTAGGGTTGGGGGGGTGGGGTGGAGAGAAGAATGATGTCTCAGAGAATGGCCTTAGGTTCAGAGTTTACGTGACTTGCCTGTGGTCATATGAACTAGTAAAAGTCAGAAGGGTCTTCATGACTTTGGCCTAACACTGACTGCTTTCAGGCACATAAAAGGGCTCAATAATTTGTATGAACATCCTACCAATCCACAGATATAAGAGAGGAAGTATGTGATTGGCTTTCTGACCTGTGTGTTCAGTTTTTTCAGTTGTGTCTGACTCCCTGCCACCCCATTTGCAGTTTCGTTGACAAAGATATCAGAGTGGTTTGCCATTTCCTTTTCCAACTCATTTTACCAATGAGGAAACTGAGGCAAACAGGGTTAAGTGACTTTCCCACGGAACACAGCTACTCACTGATGCTAGATTTGAACTCAGGGAGATGAGTCTTCCTGGCTTCAGGTGCGGGACTCTCTCCACCATGCTACCTTGGTGCCCTACAGCTGCATCTTGATTCTACATCCCTCTAACTTTAATACTTAGGTCATTTCATCTCCTGCTTGCAGCTTCAGTACTTCCCCAGACTCTGAAATCAAACCTAGCCATTCCAGAGGAAACAGGAAGCTTAAGTCAGCCTTTCAACCTCAAATATTTCTGTAATTAAGACACTCTCTTGTCCCTCTGGGTCAAAGTCTCTGACGTGGTTCTCTGTCCCAGTGTGCACCCCATGACTGTGCCCCTGCTCTCCACTTCAGCCTTCCCTGGGACCGGAGTCCTGGAAATGAACATGAGTTCCCAATGCTTGGGCCCAGTTCCCTGAAGAGAGGCCCTACCTCTCTCTTCCCCAACCTGGGCCTCAGCCTATTGCATACTACATGCAACTCTCACTACATCCTCTGACTGGACCTCCTCCCCTGCTTGTTCTGTCCTGTCTCCTGGCCTCTAGTCATCTCCCAGCTGGCCCGTCCTACTGTTTGCAAGAATCTCAGTTATGACAGTTGGCCAGCCTTGGGAACCATTTTCAGCTTCCTTTTTTCAGGAAAAAAAAAGTCTGTTCCATTCCTTTGGCATTAGCAGGACAGTGACACTGACCTGGGAGCAGGATGCCTGCTGTCATCATTTACAGCTGTATGACTTTGGGCAAGTTACTTAATCTCTATGAGTCTCAGTTTTCTCCTCCATAAAATGGGGAATTAAAAAATACTTTCATTGCCTAACTCAGGATGGTCTAGAGAATCAAATGAGTTAATGTGTAAGAACTATATGAATATGAAGGGCAATCATCAAAATGATACCTGACAGCTAACATTTACATCGATAGTATTTGTACAGTGCTCAGAACAGTGCTGGCACATAGGAGGTACTTCATAAATGCTTGTCCCCTCCAATGGGGATACTAGTGCCTGTAAGTACTTTTTTACAATATGGATGGAAGGTGCCGATGTAATGTGGTACGTCAAATATTTTGTAAATATCAGCTTTTTATAATTTTTACATACATCATTTCACAAATGAGGAAACTGAGGTTCATGGAGGGGAAGTAACTTGCTCAGGTCACACAACAGTTACATGGTAGAGGAGGGACTTGAGTCCAAAACCTCCTGGTTCCAAGTTAATCAATTGATAACAATGAACACTTATTAAGTGTCTACTATGCTAGATACTGGGCTAGCTGATGAGGTCAACCTGGAAGCCACTGTGGACACCCTCCTAATCAAAAAATAGTCAGTATATGACTATAAAGTAAGATCTTGGCATTTGAAGACATGTCTAACTTGTGAGACATAGGAAAGACAAAGTTTAAACAGAACTTAGAGTTAAAAATTAAAGGTGATTAGGTGGCACAGTGGTAGAGTGTTGGACTTGAAATCAGGAAGAGGTGAGTTCAAATCCAGCCTTGAACTAAGAGATCAGGTGTGTTACTCTGGCACATCACAACCTCTATCAGCTTCAGTTCCCTTATCTGTAAAATGGTGATCATAACACCACCTCATTCCTAGGGTCTTGATAAGGGTCAAATGAGATAATATTTGTAAAGTGCTTTATAAAACTTTTGAGGCTACATTTATTCTAGTTATTAGAAAGGAATTTAGAGATCATATATATATATATATATATATATATATATATATCTTCAGGTAAGGAAACTGAGACCTGGAGAGGTGATAATAGTTTGCCTGGAGTCACGTATCAATAATGGGAGAGCAGGCTACTTTCCACAGCAGCGACAAAGTATCCTCTGGATGATACAAAATTTTTATCTTGGTATGGAGTCTTCCCACCCATCTTTACAATCTTAGATCGTATTACTTTCTTTCCTACACTATTTCAATCCAACTGGCCTGCTAGGTATTCTTCATAAATGACATTCCATCTCTTGCCTCAATACCTTTGCCCAGGCTGTGCTTCATGTCTTCTTTGTAGAATACCAAGCTGGCTGCCTTTGAGCACAGCTTGGAGAGCAACTACTTATTACACGAGGGGTTTCCTGATCCCCAGTGGTTACTACACTGTTTGTTGAAATTACTTTGTATTTGTTTATCTGAATATCTGAAGCAGCACAGCAAACCTCAAAGCCAGGAAGACATGGGTTCAAGTCCTTCCTCTGACAATTACTGGCTGTGCGACCCTGTGCAAGTCATTTAACTTCTCTGTGCCCTCGGTTACTCTCTATGGCTATTAGTTGCTGAGAAGGTGCTGACTTGCATTAGTGAAGGGTGTTTCTCATTTGAGAGTTCCCTACACCACAGATCTAGTCTCTCTGTATACACAGGTAGAGATACTTTTCCCCAGAGTTTGCAGATGACATCATGTTTGCTGATTGTATCTTGCAAAATCTCTTAAATGAGATTCATAGCCCCTCAGAAGTGTGTCCAACCTGCCCAACACGTCCAACCTATGCACATTAAAAAAAGGATGAAAAATATCTATCGTCTAGATTATGATATACAGTTGGAAAACCTTTAAAGCTCATTCATCAGTAAGTACCTAGACACATTTAAATGTAAGCACATATTTGGCAGACAATGAAAATGGGCAACGAACTAGGGAAGGGATTTTTTAAGGACCTACTATGTGGTAGGCACTGTGCTACACACTTTATAATTGTCTCACTTAGTCATCTGTACCACCTAGCTGCCTCTTTTAAATAATAGCTAGCATTTATATAACAATTTAAGATTTACAAAGCACTTTATGAATATTATCTAATTTTATCCTCACAACAATTTTGGGAGGTAAGTGCTGTAATAATTCCCTTTACAGAGGAGGAAACTGAGACAAACAGGTTAAGTGATTTGTCTAAGGCCATACAGCTGGTAAGTGTCCGAGGATGGATTTGAACTTGTCTTCCTGACTCTAAATTCACTACTCCATTTACTGTGCCAATTTGTTTTGGAGAAACTTCAAAGTTGTTTTTTTTTTTTTAATGACTGGGCTTCAGCCTGAAACAAAGGCCCATCTTTTTCAGATGACTGCTGTATGGCTTTTGAGTCACAGAATGCTTTGACCTCTGAAAAGGGGAAGTTGACACAGACCCAGAAAATAATGGGAAGAAATGGTATGTGTGCATGGGCTGCAACTTTTGAGTGAAAAAGAGGATGGTTTGGTCATTTGGTAAGAGTGAGGGATAACCTAGGGAAAGTTCTCTGGCTGGGGTCTTCCTGATGTTCAGAAATTGTGAAGAAGGCCTCAAGCACAATGACTGGACCTCTTATGGTAAAGGGAGGAAATGGGCAGGAGACTCCCAGGATAGGCAGGTATGGACTGGCTATAGTCTCTATAGTATTAGAAGGGAAGCTTCTTTAGGGTGGGGTTTGTTTCATGTATTGAATTGGTACCTGGCATTTCATAGTTATTTAGTAAATGCTCATTGGCTGATTATTGGGGGAAATACTGACATCAGAGTGACGACAGTCCTGTCGGAGCCTGGATATTTTAAAGGGGCTAGAACATACTCAAGTTCTGGACGAATGTTCCTCTTAGGTTGCCAGTGTGGAGACAGGAAAAGCAGGAAATGCCGAAGTCAGGGCTCTCATAGCAACAGCGGCCTCCATGTACGTTGTGGTCCTGATTACCAAGTAGCCCATCAAAGCCTGGGTCACCATACTGTACTGTATGTATGTAGATACACACGTCATGAAGATAAATTAATGTAAACCAACTTGAATGCCCACATTTCCTGGCTGGCTGCAGGCCTGCTTTTAGCATTTCAGGCTGGGAACATGGTTGGCAAGACTCATCCTGTGGGTTGGCCCCTTTTGCTCCACAAACATTCAGGTATGTGACCTTGAAACGTTCCTGTCTCTTACACTGGTCAAGGTTTTTTTTTTTTTTTTTTTTTTTTTACTGAAACTGTACGAACAAGGAGTAATTGAGAGAGGGCTGAGATAGGGAAAGTCCCAAGCTCGCCCTCGAAAGGAAAGTCTATTTTAGTTGGACCTGAAGCTTTTTCTCTTTCTTCTTCTTTCAATGAAGGAAACTGGAGGGGATATGGGAGAGGAAAAAAAGCAAATCAACTTTTTGGGAAATAAAAAGAGATTAGTCTGGATCTACTTTGGAATGAGCGCTTTTTCAACTGTTCCCTTTTGCTTGGATTTAATATGTACTGAGGGGAGGGCTGTGGACAGGAGGAGAAGGGATTTGTGGTTGGAGGGGGAAGGCTTTCAAGGCTGAGAAAGATCTTCTGGGCCTGTTTGCTACCCTCCTAGGTACAGTTAAAGGAGCCACATTTGGGAGTGAAGAGGAAATCCTAAGGCTGGTGACCAAAGAGAAGAAAGGTTATATCCTACTTAAATACCTTGGCAAACTCTGGCTTTGTTGCTTCCCTGGCCCCAAGGAAGGAATTTCTCTCTCTCTCTCTGTCTCTCTCCCTCTCTCTCTTTCTCTCTCTCTCTGTCTCTCTCTCTCTGTCTCTCTCCCTCTCTCTTTCTCTCTCTCTGTCTCTCTCCCTCTCTCCCTCTCTCTCTCTCTCTCTCTCTCTCTCTCTCTCTCTCTATCTCACACACACACACACTTAAAATTTACTCCCTCCCAAAAAATACATTTTCACATCTATTTTCTCATTTTGTATCTTCAACATATCCAAGTCAGTTAAATAGGATAATTATCTTTATTCCTTTCGGGCAGAGCACAAGGACATTGAAGTCCAAAGAAGAACCCTGCCTTAGGTCACCCAGCTATCTAGTGGAAAAATCAGAAGAAGGACCCAGATCCCAGGTGTTGTCCTTCAGTGTTGGTGCCTCTCCATCAGACCACAGAGAGTCTCTGATTAAAGTTCTCATCTCACTAAAGTCCAGGAGTCACGGCCAGTAAGTATAGGTCTCCCCAAACCAAGAGGGGTGTGTGTGTGTGTGTGTGTGTTGTATGTGTGTGTGTGTGTGTGTTGTATGTGTGTGTGTGTAGGGGGGGTTTCTTGAGGCATCCACTTATTGCCATTACCCACCCCCCCAGGTTCCCACAAAGACTCAGCCTCCTAGGGCTTTCCCACACATGGTGGTGCTGGCCTGAGTTTCACCTCAGCCTGTGCCCCAGATGTATTCAACAGCTTTTTTTTCCTTTTGGGAAACAGAGTGATATCTGAAGCCTGTGTTGGCCTTCCTCACAGTGACCTCTCCACCCTGCGGTCTGGTTTCTGGCAGGACTGCAGGCCTCCAGCACAATAGAAGGGGATTTGGCGAGGAAGGAAATTCACATAGGGAACTTCCCCCCTCTCCCCCTCCACGCACCAGACATCTAGAGAAGGACATGGTTTTTATTATGAAGGGTGGTTTTAGAATGCCAGCAGACAAAGCTCCAAGTCCTTCAGCTGCCTCGGCATGAATCAAGGCGGGCATGGGAGAAATGTGGAAATGTCAGAAATGGGGAAAGTAAAAAACAAAATGGCAGGCCAATGCTATCAGCTCCTGGTTCTGTACTCATTCCACAGCTAAATGAGTCTTCATTGGAGATGGAAACCTAGACTCATTGCCCCAGTCGAATCTCCACCTCCTGTGGCTCAGCCCCTGTGGGAAGGCCTCTTCATCTTTGCTCCCCTGAACTTGTCCCCTCCCCAACAGCAGGGGTACCCAGGAATTCTTCAGTCCTTTGGGGACCCTCAAGCACTGAGCCCCTTATAACCACTCCTATCGCCTCCCTAAAAGGACTGTTCTCTTCATGCAGAGTAAACCCAATGGTTTTCTCCAGAGAAAGTTTTGACAGCAGGGATGGTTTAAGGGGGAAACTTTAAAACCATTACTGCTCAGTTAATGGCGCTGGTAGTACCAACTGGAATGAAGATTCCAGGACCTATTATCTGTCCTCAGTTGTACGGATGTGCCGCACCGCCTTTTTCCTCATTCCTCAGGTTGCTCTTTCTCGCTTGTCTTATCCCAGGCCCAGCTCAGATCTTTCCCCACCCCTTTTTGGCAAGTTTTTTACTTATCGGCACATCCGTTGGAAGGCAAGTGAAGGCACCCAGCCATCCAGCCGAGTGGAAGAAGGACTTTCCCTTCCCTGTTAATGCTCATAAAAGGTCCCATGTACGCATCTGTAGGGCCCAAGAGGTCCTCAGTAAAGGGAGTGGTTGAGTAGAAGGAGGGGCGGCTCTGGCAGGGGAGATAGATGTGCTGTTGCCTAGGAGGCAAGGACAAAAGCAGAGCTCACTTGCAGGTGGTGGCATTAGGGTGGTGGATTCTCTCCATCCCTTTGATAACTTCTGTCTTCTTTATGCCCAAGCAGTTTTCCCAGGGCAGCCCCTAGCATCTCTTCCTTAGAGTCAAGATATTTCCCTCTAGCTAATAACTGACAGCTCTGTTTATGTCTCCCCATAATTCTCTGGTTTTATGCTTCCCCCCCTCCCCGGGCCATTAAACTCTGTGCCAAAGGCTGTGAGACTCTCCTCCCCTTCCTCCACCTTTCCTTGATGTCCTCTAGGCCCCACGGACCCTGCAAGTAGTTTCTTGCCTCTGCGGAGACAGGCTCTCAGCTCTTTCTCCATCTCTCAGCTTGGAGATCAACCTGTTCAACCCTAGACACTCTCCTTCCTTCTTTGCTACTGCTCTCTTCCAGAGGACAGACACTGTGCAGTCAGCCCTGTCCTCTAGTCCACTGGGCCTCTGCCTTCCCTCCTACCCCTGGTGCCTTAGGGACACTCCCATAGGGAGCTCTAGTCCCAATCTTCGCTGACAACATTGGCATTCCCACTGGTTTCCTAATTCTTCCCCTCAGGGCTGGCCTACCGATGGGCTGAGGAGTTGACTCTCCACATGGAATAATTCAAAGGATGCCCCAAGGGCTTCCTTCCACGGCTCCACAGCATCTCCCCATTGCCTACTGGGGGCAGGGGAAAGCCGAAATTATTCAGCACCCCCTGGGTTTTAAGGCATTTAAACATTTCCTTGGAGAGGTAGGTAATAGATTAGTCAGTGTTTGAACTGGGAAAGATCTCAGAGCTCAATCTCATTTACAAAGGATGTACATGTGTCCCAGAGAAAGGAAGACATTTGCCCCAAATCACACAATGAATTAGAAGCAAAATAATGACCAGGACAGTGGAAGCAGCATTTGATTCGGAGTTACAGGACCTGAATTCAAATGGTACTTCTGTACTATTTATGGGACATTGGACCAATCAACCTCTCTGGGACTCAGTTTTCTCATGTGTAAGATGGGGGGGACTGGGAAAGATTATCTCTTAATCTCATATGGTCCATTCCTATTCTAAATCTAAGCCCTGCCATCCAGTGAACCTCGGTCTACTGACCTGGTGTTCCTTCCCAATAAAGCATTGGACCTGAGGAAGATCTGAGTTCAAATTTAATCTCAGATACTCCCTAGCTGTGTGACCCTGAGCAAACTGACCTTAACCTCTGCCTGCCTCAGTTCTTCATATGCAAAATGGATATGGTAACAGCACGTACCTTCCAGGGTTGTTGTGTGGATCAAAGGAGTGGATATTTCTATGGCACTATGCAAGCGTTAGATATTATTACTTAGGAGCAGGGGCTTAGATAAAGGAAAAGTAGGTTTTGGCATCATATGGCATAGTGTAAAGAGTGCTGACCTTAGAGTCACAGGATGTGAGTTCAAATCCCAGTTCTGTCACTTATTACCTAAGAAACCTTGGGCAGGTCACTAAATTACTCTTTGGGGGTCAGTTTCCTCATCTAAAAAAAATTAAGGATTTGTTTTAGATGGTCTTTAAGGTCCCTTTCATCTGTAAATCTGTGATCCTATGAAGAAAAGGTACTAGCAAAAGAGTAGACCTTGGGTACATGAATGTTTGGCTGTCTTTCCTTTTTTGAGGGGGCGAGGAGATCAAGAGATGTTTTGGGATAAAGGAGGAGAGTTAGCATGAGGACCCTGGGAGCACAATGGGGATGAGGCAGAGATAGCCAAAAGAGAGACGGGGGAAAGGCTGAGTAAGAAAAATAGTAATGAGAATAATCTACATGCATTAGCTCTTCAAAATGGGTGGTATTAATATTCCAATTTTACAGATGAGGAAGCTGAGACTCAGAGAGGTTATCGCTCCAATGTCCACGGTTGGCAAGTGTCTGCAGTGGGATCTGAACGCTGGTTTTCCCAACAAGTTCCAGAACTATCTATTACTTCATGATGTTACTGCTGAAGACAAAATATGTATATTTCCCGAACATGCTGAGGGCTGGATCATTTATGCCCCCGCCTCCGGGCTTTTGTCTTCCCAAGGTGAGATCCTCAGAATAATCCATTGATTTCTTCCCTTTGGTTACTCCCCCTAGAATTTCTCCTTTTTACCTGCCAGGCAGGCAGAAAGAACACTGACTCGCTGGGTGACCCTGGGTCAATCATGTCCTCATTCTGGCTCTCAGTTTCCTCTTTTGTAAAATGAGGAGAGTTCAATGAGATGATCTCAAAGTCCTCTTTCACTTCTATCACTTGATATCAGATGTTGCAACTATGGGAAATTCTGGATTCAGCACCATGATCTCAAGAGATTTGGTTTAATTCAATATATATTTGAACTTCTATAAGACCCGGTGACAGAAATAAACATGAATTAAGGTGGGGTTGCCTGCCTGGTACAAACAACTGGGGAGTCTGGGAATGGAGAGAGTACAACCAGTTGGAAGGCTCTGTCATTAAGGTTTCATAAAGGGAAGTATCTTTAGAGCTGGACCATGAAAAATGGGGAGGATTTGACCAGGCAGAGAGAGAGCAATGTGATGGCCTTCCAGGTGTGGAGAACGGCTTGAACCACAGTGAGGAGGTGAATCAGTATGGGGCATAGTCCAGAGAATGGCACAGAGAGCAGAAAGAACTGGAAAGGGAGACTGAGTGGATGTTGAATGGAGGAGAAGGGTAAGAGAAGGTTTAAGGTGGAAGGTACCTAGAGTATCTAAGTATCTAAGGTTTGAGTATCTAAGCCCACATTCTTATTTTATAGATGAAAAGGACAGGGAGGAGCCTGGGGGAACGGGGTGGGGTAAGGTTACAGAGATGGCCAGTTCATAGCAGAGAGAGAACTCAAACTGGGATCCAGAACAAAATGTCAAATCTGATAGGAGAGCCAAAAAGGTGGCATGAGGGGTTTCTGATCAGGGCAAGGGATTGACCAGGTTCGAAGCTGTGCTTTGGGAAGGATCTGTCTCACCCATCCCAGTCCCCTTGGAGTACAGTCCTCACCAGCAAACTGACATCTAAGGCTCCTGGGGCGATTGGGGGAAAATACAAATTTCCCTTTCCTAGGCTTGGGAAAGGAACCTCGAAGAAAGACTTCCTTCCACTCTCCTTTTCTTCCAGTGTCTCTAAATTATTCCTGTTTACCTGGTTGAAGCTGATGCCCTCAGAACATAGCTCATCCCCACCCCCACCCCCCCCCCCCCGCCAATTCTCCTGCGGAATTCAAGGCCGACGCTGGACAACACGTTTTTCCAGGACTAGGCTCACCTATCAGAGTGGGAGCTGTATCCTCCTTTGATATTTCTCCCTCCATCCCCTGGGAAATCTGTCTCTCTCTTGCTGACATCCATCTTCTACTTCTCTTTTGTGAACACGGAGGCCAAGAATTCAATCCCTTCCATCCCCCCCCCCCCCATGTCTGCCTTTCTTTGTCAGCCAGATCCCCCCTTTCCCCACCTCTTTCCGTGTCCTGGACACCCCTCCCCAGCCCTGTCTCCACTGCAGACCCCATGTTCTTTATGCAATGGCAAAACATTGTACTATTTATCTTGAGCTTTAGTGCTGGCTGCTTGCTCCCTTACACTGGCACTTCTGCTTGCCTTATCATTATTTTTACCCCTTTAATTTCCTCCTGTAATCTCGCCCAGTCTCCTTGGTACCTGGTGATCACACACATGCCTGACACTTGATTGCTTTCTTGCCCTGCCTGCCTGCCTGGTGCATACTGGGTTTTTTTTTCTTTTTTCCTTTTGAATGTTTTTTATTCCTTCCTTCTAGCTTTCTCCTCCCCCTTCTCTCTTTCCCTCTCTCTCCCCCCCCCTCCCCTTCAAACTCTTCTGAGGTTTATTTTCCCATTGTTGTGTGGCGGATTTAGGTCCACAATTCCTAATCGAGTTATTAGGAGCTGCGAACATCCACCCTCATGTATCAGAGGGAGAATTGACCACCCCTGAGGATATTTATTGCCTGATGTTATACCATAACCCTTTGAGCATAAATCCACTTATCTTTGAACACTTTCCATTTCCCCTTGGTGTCCTCTCTCTCTTGCTTTATTTCAATCAATTTCAACCTGAGCCTTCCTGCTTTCTTCCAAAATGGGCCCCACTGCACTCCAATGGTTTTATTCTCCTTGTCTCCTCCCCTCCTTCCCCCACCCCTTGACATCAAGGTACTTCCCATTTCTGGCCATCTTCTCTACAGATTTCATCACCTTCCAGCCAGGGTCTCTTGCAAGCCAGAGCTGTTCAAAGACTCAGATGCTAGAAGGCCAGTGCTGGAAGGGACCATGGAGCTATCCAACCTACTCGCTATTCCCTTTGGAGCGCATCTGTCAAAGGAGAGCTATAGTGTCCTCATAATACCCTAACGTTCACTCTTTTCTTCCTCACCCCCTACCCTGCCTGCCTCCCCCTCTGTCCCCTCCCAATTTCTTCGGCACAACTGCTCGCTGGAACAATTGCTTCATTGTGAGGGGAACAAGAACAGGGCCCTCCTCCACCTCATCCCTGACCCTGGAAGCCTCTGTAAACTCAATGCTGACTGGCCTGCCCTTCTAGCCTGGTGAACCATTCTGAATTGTCCCTGTGTGGGGAAGCTGCCATCTTCTCCTCCTCCTGCCGCACCTCCCCCTTCCTCATGGCCACGCTAAGGATTCTTCAAATTGGTATTACACTAAAATCTCATTTATCCAGAAAACATGAGGAAGGAATATAAGTGCACTGATTAATTTAATATTCTGGCTAATAGGGAAAAGATTATTCATTCTCAAAGAACGCCAATATATTAAAATACATTTCACACTAAAATTGAGTTCACCATGACTATGTCTTTCATTGAGGATGCAGAAGGCACTGCAGAATATCCTATATGGTCTCTTGCAGTGCAAACACAAAACACCACCTCAAGAAAAAGATTCCTTATTGGGGCATCTAGATTGTCTGAATTCTGGGCAAATGGATGCTTTCTGTCTTGTCTTGGTGTCTGAGCTTCTGATTTTCCTATGAAAATAAAGGAGACTCTTTCCCTCACTCCACTCCTCCCCCTCCCTCAGCCTTTTGCCTATCTCCCTGAGTGGTGGTGTCTGCCAGCAGACAGCTCTGGTCTGCCCAAGCTGGGCTCAGCCGTACTGCTGCCAAGACAGACCTCTAAGTCATTTCCCTGAGAGAGGCAGACAGCTCAGTAATGAAGCGCAATGCTGTGACGCTCTCAGGAATGACATTGGCCAGCGCCAGCTGAGATGTAGCAGCATATCAAAGCCTCATTTTTCTTTTTCCTGTTAGGCAAAAAAAAAAAAAATTAACATGAAACCCCCTCTAGAGCCCCTATCTCCGGTTTTATGTGACAATGAAGTGATTCTCTGAATAGGGTCCTCACTTCTACTCTCATCTGAATGTCAGTCCTGCCTGCCCATGGGTGGTAGCTGCTAGGGGCCTCTTTCACCTTGGGTCCTAGGAGTCATCGATGGAAGGGGTGGGGAGAGAGTTGAGGGATAGTGAGGGCAGGGGAAAGAGAGAAAGGGAATGAAAGTAGATATTCAGTGCTCCCATCACTGTGGAGCAGGTCGAGATAAGATTTTAACGATAAAAAGAGAACAGAGGAGCTATCAGCATCTTCCTCTGAGGGGGCCAAAACGAGGATTTCTGGCAGCTTCTCCTCTAATCCTGAACAATAAACACATTCCAGATGTGAGGTCTTGTGAACACACTGGTGGCTACCAACACAGTATGATTTAAGGGGCTTCCGCCCCGCCCCCTCCCCAAATATTTCACCCTCCCCACTACTCATGTCTACAGTTCCACCATTAGCAATTAATTTCTCTGAGGGAAGCACTGCCCTCCCCAGGTTCTTCTTTTAAATAAGTGCAAACTCACCTTTGGGAATCAAGAGCCCTAATTCAGTTCCTAACAACTCACTCAGCACCAAGGAATAATTTATTAGACTCTTCCTCATAGCTGGAGGGGATCCTGATGAACCTGGGGCCTTGGGGTCCTTTAGGTGGGGATAGGGCAAACTAGGGGGAAGGATCTAGAAAGAAGAGGCAGACAGAAATCCACTGAAGAAACTTCAGTTAACAACTCTAGACAAAGAGGCAACACAGAAAAATCAAAAGCATAGGAGACCTCAATCAGAGGTCCAAGAGCAGCTTTTAGGGACTTTACCTATCTGGACCTCAGTTTCCTTCATCTGGAAACAGAAGGGCTGTCCTGAATGGCTACAAGGTCCCTTTCAGCTCCAGCAGCCCAGGAGTCTGCAGCAGGGCTTAACCAGTTAGAGGCAAAGGGCTAGTTCAGTGAAGAGTTCTCATTGCTGGAGGGTGGGAATGGGCTGGCAGACTTCCCTTCACCTCCCAGCCCCAATCCCCAACCTCCACCCTGGGATCCCTCTGAAAGGCCTAGGAACCTGAGGCACCGGCTCCTAAGGGAGCTCCCCCCTCCCCTTTGCCACTGACAGGGGTGGGGAGAGGAGGGAGAGCAGCAATTCAGTTTCTTTATAAGATCAATAGGTTTCTGTCCAGCTCTAAAATACTATGATTTCATCAAGACCTGTGCTAGCCCTAGCCCTTTTGCAAATGGCTTTTATTTTTTTAATGGATTAAAGAAAATCGCCATCCTCCATCTGTCTTTCCTTAAGTGGCACTGTCTCCCTGTCCCTCTCCCCGTGCCTATCCCACCTCCATGTTTTGTCTCTGCTCCTCCAATAAAGACAAGGAGGGAAAGCTGAGAGCTTCAGCTGGGAGCTCAGGGGAAATGTTGCCACAAGAGTACCTTTATTTTTTTTTTAAACAGGACATGGAGCCAGAGTCTCAATGGAAAAAATAAAATATCCTTTTGATGTTGTATGATAAATGATTTTAGTATTATACATTCTACCTTGGAATCCCAAAGATAAATACTGTTGTATATGAAATCTAAAAGCAGATTTTCAGAAAGGCATCTATGTCAATCTCTCCTGGCTGAGAGCCTAAGCTTTCCCTCCCAGCAATACCTTGGCTGTTCCTTGCCTTCTAGCAGGGGAAAAAAGGAGGGAGGATAATATGGAGCAGGGAACTTCCAAAGGGAATGATTAAGGAGTAAATCTCAGAAAGATAAGAGCATTTCTGGCCAGCTTTGAGTCCACGGTGTCTGGAAGGCACTTGGACTGACCCAGTCCAGCCCCCTCTGCTGCCAACACACAGGCTATCAGGACCAGGAGGGGGCCTTAAGAGCTCATCTCATCCAACTCCCTAGGAGTCAGACGCCCAGAGAAGTGAAAGCACATGGCCAGGGTTACACAGCCAGCCCCTCCGGACTGTAGGGTCCCTTCTCTTTCCACCACACCACAGCTGCTTTGCTGTCGGATTTCATTCCTACTCATCACCGTCCAACTGCTGCAGAGCGAAAAGATTACAGCTTCCACCAGGGCAGGGGAGGAGGGGGAGATGATGAATTAAGGGAACCCGGGAGGAGAGGAGGGGCACTGCCAGAGCCGAGAGCCTCATTCTTTGGGGAGTAGGAGAACTGGAATTTAAAATGTGAATATGAAAGAACAGTGGACCAGGCAGGGAGAACTCTCCACAAGGCTGAGCCAAATGAAGCCAAGGGTTCGTCCCCCACTCTCAGTGATGAACCGTTCTGAAAGTCGGACTGGGTGGTTTAGCCTTATGTCTCCCCACATCGTGTCTAGGCACATGAGATGTGCTCACCTCCCTTCTGTCTAGCCAGGTGTTCCCTAGACAGTATAAGGGCAGATAAGGAGGGGAAAGGAGGAGGAGGGAAGAGGGAGATAGCTAGGGGGAATGGGAGCTTCCCAGTATCCTATGAATAATAACTCCCTGAGCCCCAACCAACTGTGAAATCCCGAGGTCAGTTAAGAGAAAACAGGCCTGGCGTTTCATTTCTCCTGCTGTTGGGCAGGAAGCATGATATTTCACCTTATAAACTCCTTGTGAAAAATGAGTTCAACCTAAGACAAAAAGGGAAAAAGCTGCCTCCTTTCATCCCACCTCCCTATCTCAGTCTATGCGATCTTTTGCCAGGTCTTACTCCCAACTCTCTTGAGTTCAGCTCAGCAGGACTAACAGTAAAGGTGGGAGCATGGTACAAATCATGATGAACTGCCCCGTCCTAGCGCAAACCATCCACCCTCTGGGTCTCAGAGTCCTTACCAGCCCAATGAGAACAATAACCAACTCAGGGGAGGTCAAAAGAAATGCTAGAGGTGAATATGATGCGAGAAATTTCTTAAAATTAAAGGTCCATCATACCAGTTGGTAGACCTTCCCTTGCCCCTCTCCACAGAGGTGAAGAAACTGGTTAGTGAATTGAACTTCCCTTCTGGCACTGTAACTATGGAACACACCTTTCAGGTATACCCAGAAAACTGAAGGAGGTAGAGGCAGGTGTGTTACAGAGACACATTCTGTGAGTTTCAGTCATCCCTGGAGGATCCAAGATGAATCCTTTGGAAGTCTTCCAGGTTGGAAGCTTGCTAGGTGAGTAGTAGATGCCCTTATGGTGTCTGTAATAGCCAAGGTTTATTAATAATAGCTAACATTTATACAATGCTTACTACGTTCCAGGCATTGTGCTAAGTGTCTGACAATTAACCCTGGGAGGAGGTAGGGTTTTTTTATTATCATCCCCATTTTACAGATGAAAAAGCTGAGGCAAACAGGGTTCTGTGACTTGCTTAGGTGTCACTGAGTAACTGCATGAGGCCATATTTGAACTCAGATCTTCCTAACTCCAAGTTGGCATTCTATCCACTAACCATCCCAGGTTCCCCTATCTTCTACCTGTTGGGAGATAATTTAGGACCCAGGAGATCTCTGGAGTATTACAGGCTGGACAGGGTAGGATAGTTCCTATTGCTACTCCAGGAGTTTCATGAATTCTGTCACCGCGTTGCAGAGGTATCAAATGGTTCACAGGTCCCATTTTGTGTGGCAGGAAGACAAATGGCTAGGGTACCCAGTAGCCAGACATGGACTGCCAGCAATTTTTGGGACAGGTTTTGGGGTGACAAGGACTACTGGGAAGTCATTCTAGGTCAAGTAGATCATAGATTTAGACCTGAAAGGGACTTACATCCAATCTCATCCTCTCATTTTAGAGATTACACAATTAAAGCCCAGAAAACTGAGGCATCAAGGTCACACCGAAGTCCTCTGACTCCCAATCCTCAAATTTCTTCCTTCTCCCTGGAGCACAGGTTGCATTTAACTCCATGATACTTAGAAAGGTATGGCCTGGGTAGCCCTTACACCCACTGCTGGGGTCATTCCTGCCACTAAAGCAGCTCCAGGATGTAGCAGTTCATTTTTCTGTTCTGTAAACTCCTCCCCGAGTCTACTCCATCTCACTCCCAATGACATCAGTGCAGGCTGATCTCCTGTTCCTGATTGCCCAAAGAACACAGATCAGCTCTACCCTACATTTGGACACTAGATTCTATTTAACCCTTCCTCATGGGTCACAGGATTAAGAGCTAGGAGGGGAAGGGATGGTTATCTGACGCCATCTTGTCCAACCCCCTCCTTTTACAGGGGAGGAAAATGAGGTCCAGAGAGGGAGAGTGCCTTGCCCCAGACCCCAAATATAGAAAGTAGCAGACATTTCAAATTGGAGGTGCTGGCAGATATTTCAAATTCAACATATACAAAACAGCTCGTTATCTTTTCTTCTCACATCAGCCTCTTTGTTCAAAACCCCTATCTCTGTCAAGGGCATCACCGTCCTTCCAGGTACCAAGGCTGGCAAACAGGGTCTTCTCCCTTTTCCCCTCCTCAACAACAACAATCAATGTATAGATCACACTTTAAGGCTGGCAAAGCATTTTACAAACATTAACATATTTGATTCTCCCAACAAACATTTGACAGAAGAGAGAACTGGAATGAACAGGGAGTAAGTAAGTGACCCTCTCAGGATCACACAGCTAGTAAGTGTCTAAGGACAGAGCTCCATCCACTACAACACTCCAGCTCCTTCAAATTCATTTAACTGTCAATTTTGTTATGGGTACCTTCTTTCACATCATCTCTCTGATCCTGACCAGCCCATTCTTTTCATTCCCAGGACCAGCATCCCAGTACAGGTCCTCATCATCTCTTACCTGGCCATTATAATAGTCTTCTAACTGGTATTCCCAGCTCAAGTCTCTCTTAGAACCAATTCAGCCTCCATACAGGTGTCAGACAGATTTTTCCTAAAGCACAGGTCTGATCTCTTCCTGTGCTCAATGTATTTCAATGGCTCCCTATTACCTTGATCAAATACAAATGTCTCTGTTTGCCATTTAAAGTCCTTCACAACTTGGCTCCAACCTACCTCTCCAGGCTTATTACATATAAGGGAAGGAGCCACCTCAGTTGACAGAAGGTTCAAACCCAAAGTAAAAAGGAGGTGTTAAGGAGTTTTCCTACAACCTCATAACAATATATGAGTAAGTTCCTTAATCCACTTGAGGAGCCTGGTCACTGGATGAAGAAATCTGACACTATAAGAAAAACCTTGTGACTGCTTAAGACAATCACACCTCTTGGGTCTATATATAAAAGAAATCATTCAGGGTCCAGGCTCTGGTGGGCTTCGGGGGGATACCCCTGGAATGGGATGTGACGGGGTGGATCTCTCCTCTCCTCCCTTTCCCCTCCATCAGTCAGGCCATCAGAGCTACTGGACCAGGGAAAAACAACAAATCCAGTCAGGATTCACACACCCAAGGCGAGGCATAGATAATGGCAAAGGCAGAAGAGAGAAGAGTAGGATATGGACTCAAGAAAGGAGAAGAGGCTGGCAGTCCGGTGTGTGGCCCATCCAAAGAGACACTGTATCTACGGGGTGTAATACAAAGATTTTACAGGAAGAAAAAGGACTCCCAGGGTGTGCAGCACCATGAGATGTACCCCACATGTATCCTACCTATGTGACTCATTATCACTATACTCTTAAGTTTGAGCCACTCTGTGAATGGATTAGAATGGAAAGTTAGACCCGAAGCACAGAGACTAGCCAGGTTCTATCTGTAGAAGAGCATGCCCCACTTTTAAGGGGGGGGGGTGTTTTGTACCAACTGGTATTTAACAAGGTGAATACCTTGTTAAGAGCTAACTGAGTCTATTGGCTGATTGATAATGACAAGCACATTGGTGGGAGCTATATTGTTAGGAGTGCAGACCCATATGGGTGTAGTAATCACCCTCTGGGGAGCCAACTAGAATATGATGATGATGATGATAGCTGGCCCTCACAAGCACCTTATGGTTTTACAAAGCACTTTACAAGTATCTCATTTGATCCGCACAACAATCCTTTGAAGTAGTTGCTATTCTTTTTCTCATTTTACATATGAAGAAACTGAGGCAGAGGATAAGTGAGTTGCCCAGCGTCACATAGCTAGTAAATGTCTGAGGCTGGATCTGAGATCAGGTCTTCCTGACTCCAAGGCTAGTGTTCCCATCCTCTGAATCACCAGCTGTCAAGACAGGTGGAAGCTGGAATAGTGGCCCATTACCCCTTAGAGCCCCCCCCCCCCCTCCCCACACACACACACACACGCACTGCCTCCTTTTGTGTATTCTGCAATCCAGCCAAACTGACTTGCTGCTGAAGCTCCACGCCTTTGGTCCTGATGCCTGGAGGGCATTTCCCTCTCACTCCCATCTCCTTAGAGTCTCTTGTTTCCTTCAAAATCCACCTTCAAAATCCATGAAGCCTTTCTTGATCTCTCCAGATGTTTGTCTCCCTCCTCTCTCTCCATACGCATAAATTATGCTGCATTTCTTTTGCATGTATTTCTATATGCCCATGTTATCTTCCCCCCGTTCCCCCATCAGACTATACCTCCTCTCAGTATTGTTGTGGGGGTCATAATAAGACAGTGTCTGTGTGACACTTCGTGAAACCTTAAAGCACTGTCTGAATGCTCACTGTCGGTATTATTAGCTACTAAGTGCTAGTCTGGCTGGGGAGAGAAGATCTACACGCATAAAATAATTGTAGGACGTGGTGTAATGCCAGACCACATCCGGGGTGCTGTTCTCAGCTCTGGGTACCGCTGGGGTGCTGACGAGCTGGACCGTAACAAGAATTCCTTCAGAATATAAACACCTTGAGGGCAGAGACCATTTCATTGTTCTTTCTGAATTTTCAGTACCTAGAACATCAACAACATGCTTGTGGATCGATTAATTGATCTGGGATTCAGATCTAAGTCTTCTCGTCCACACAGTAAAAATCCTCCCATGTGTAACAGAATCATTGCACTTCACAGTGAGAAGAGACTTTCGAGATGATTTGATCCAACTTCCCTCCCACTACAGGAATGAATCCAAAGAAGATTTTACAGATTTGCCTTCTATGGGCATCCCTGATGGATAGGCATCCAGTCTGTCTCTACTTGAACATGTCCCATGATGGGGAGTTCACTACCATTCGATGCAAAACAATTTCACTGTTGGGTAGTTGTAATTGTTAGAAAACTCATCCATCTGTTGATCTGAAATCTGCCTCCCTCTAACTCATCAGTAATAGCTCACATTTACATAGAGCTTTAAGGTTCATCAAAAGCCTTCCCCAAAACAACCCTTTCTGTCAGTCAAATGGTGCTTACTCTGGCCTTTGCCTGAAGGAGAAAACTGAGACTCAAAGTAAACGATTTATTCACCATTACAGTGAGTACTGGAGAAAAGATGTAACCTGTTTCCTGATTCTAGGTCGAGTGCCTTCAATTATATCAGGATGCCTCTTTAATTTGAGGCATCTAGTTCTTTTCTTTGGGACCCAACAGGACAAGGCTGCCCCCTCCTCTACATGAAGGCCCTTCAGATATTTGGTGACAGTGGTTATATCCCCTCTAAGTGAACCCCTTTCCAGTCTTGAATCACTTTTCTCCTAACCTATTGTAGCTCGTCGGCATCCCAGTGGTACCCAGAGCTGAGAACAGCACCCGATGTGGTCTAGCATTGTACCATGTCCTATAAGTATCTTATCCATGGAGATCTTGTCTCCCTAGCCAGACCAGCACTTTGCAGAGGTTCTATTGCTGTTCAGTCATTTTTCAGTTATGTCCAGCTCTTTGGAGGTTTTCTTGGCAAAGATACCAGACTGGTTTGCCGTTTCCTTCTCCAACTCATTTTCCAGATGAGAAAACTGAGACAAACAGGGTTAAGTGACTTGTCTAGGGTCACACAGCTACTAAGTGTCTGAGGCCAGATTTGAACTCAGGTAAAATAGTCTTTCTGACTCCAGGCCCAGGGCTGTATTCACTGTACCACTCAGCTGCCCAAACTAATAGCTAGTAGCTGATAATATTGAGCACTTACATAGTGCTTTATGGTTTTGCAAAGCTCTTTACAAATACTATCTCACTTGAGCCTCAAAACAATCCTGGGAAAAGGTAGGGGCTATTATTATCCTCTTGGACAGATGAAGACACTGAGATACACAGAGGTTAAATGACTTGCCCAGGGTAACACAGTTACCAAGGATTCAGGGCTGCATTTGAACTCAGATCTCTCTGACCATGATCCACAGCACCACCTATCTAACAGCTACTCATCCTAATAATAATAGACACTATTACTCAGTCATTCAAAGTTTTACAAAGTACTTTACATTTTACTTCATTTTATTCACACAACAACCTTGTGAGGTAGTAATCATTTTACAGATGAGCAAACTGGGACAGGATGAGATTAAGTGACTTGCTTAAAGTCCCACCAGTAGTGTCTGAAGTAGGATTCAAACCCAGGTCTTCCAAGACTCCAAGTTCAAAAACAGTCTGTGGTGTCACCAAGCTGTGAAGTACTTTACAGAGTACTTTCCTCACAATAACCCTGGGAGGATAGTGATACAAGTAAGACTTTTCCCCATCTAAAATCAGAGATGGCATGCTCAGGCACTTCACCCTGTCACAGGGCTGGGATTTGAACTCAGGTCTTCTGACACCAGGGCTAAGGTTCCTTTCCCTGGGCCATACTGCCTCCTTGAGGTCAGAGCCTGCTTCTTTTTGTCTCTCAGTGCTTAACACATGGCAGAGGCACATAGCAGATGTTCAAGAAAGATTTGTTGAATTGAAGCAAATGCCACAGTCATAACAGGTCTTCCTGGCTCAATATCCTTTCCTGAGCTCTCACGGGGTGCCCAGGGTAAGAAGAGCACCCTGTAGGCAAGGACAGATGAGTTTTTTGCGAAGATCAGAAATCCCTATGTGTATGACCACATAGACAGGACTGGTTTATATCCAGCCTCAGTTGTAATTGCTAATAGATACAGTCCTGCTAGCATGATACCTGGCATAGTGAGGGACATCATAAGGTATTAAGCTGAGAGTTAGAGGAGGCCTGGATTCAAATCTTAACTGGGAAATGGTCACCAGGTGACTATGGGGAAGTCACTTAGCCCCTCTGGACCTCATTTTCCTTATCTGTGAAATGGGTCTACTATCTGAAGTACCTAGCTCACAAGGTTGTTGTGGGGATCAACCTGGTCTTCATACAGTCCCTGTCTTTCTTAAGATGCAGCTCAGATACCAGCTTCTACACACACACACACACACACACACCCCTACTTATACATACACACACCCATATGAAATTTTTTCTGCTAAAGATCCTAGGAAGTCTTTGACTCAATCTGTTCCTGGTCTGTGGGTGACATGGTTGGATGTCAGACTACTGGACAGAGTGCTGGACTGGAAGAGAATCAGAAAGACCTGGTTCTGATCCCAACCTTACACACTTACCAGCTCTGTGAACCTGGGTGAGCCATTTGACTGTGAGCCTCAGTTGCCCCATCCGTAAAATGGGAACAATAACTCGTGCTTTTGTTGTTGTTTCATTGTGTCTGACCCTTTGCTGACCCCATTTGGGGTTTTCTTGGCAGAGATACTGGCGTGGTTCCAGATGAGGAAACTGAGGCAAACAGGGCGAAGTGACTTGCCCAGAGTCACACAGGCTCTAAGGGTAGATTTGAACTCAGACAGAGTAGTCTTCCTGACTCCAGATCCCGGGCTCTATCCACTGTGCTACCTAGCTGCCCAAAGCAGCTCCTACCTCACAGGTTTGTTTGGGTTGGACTAAATGAGGTAACGTATATACGTGTGTGTGTGTGTGTGTGTGTGTGTGTGTGTGTGTGTATATATATATATACACACACACATCCTTTGCTGTTGTTACGATGACGACAGTGATGCCATTGCTTTCTAGGCCCCTACATGAATGGAGTAAAATGGAAAGTAACAGGAGGGAAATGGGCCCATTTTCAGAGTTTCCTAGATTCCATCCCTGATTCTACTAGGTTCCACTCAGGTGACTTGGTATTCTCTCCCACCCTATGGTAAGGCTTGCAGACAGAATAGGAGGAAGAGAGAGGATGATGACATCTGCCACAAGCCTCCACAAAGCCTTGGCAACATGGCCTTGGTACCCCAACACTGTCTTTCATCTTAGAACATCACTGTTTCCTCTGCCAAGGCCGAGTGGCCTGAGTAGGTGGCATGGGGCCTTCAACTCCTGCTGAGTTCAGTTCCCCCTCCTGACATCTTCCCTGCAGAAAATTCATTGGCGCTTCCAAGGAACGGAGGCTGGGAGTCCATGTGGGGGCTATTTACCCAAGCTTTGATGAGTTCAAGGGATTGGAAAACAATCAACTGAAAATGTTCTGATAATGCCAGCATGATCGAGGCCACATCCGCCTCGTCATCATCCTTCACTGCTGAAATACAAGGCTGTGATTTAAAGTTGTTGGAACATCAGCTTAAGATGCAGAGTGTCTTGGTAACAGTTGCTATGTAAAACACTCTGAGGTGGGATTTACTGTCACAGTTAATAATAGATGAAGGTTTTAGAATTTCTGACACTTTAAATTTTAAGCTGTTTGATTTATAATGTCTCTAGGAAGGAGCGGGGGGAGGGGCAGTGGTGGTGGTGGGTTGGTGGGGGAAAGAAGGGAGAAAATGAGAAATGGAAACTAGAGCAATAAACAAGGGCCGGGGGCACTAGGGGAGTGTCTACCCTGAATTCAGTCACAGAACATGCCAGTTTTGGAAGGAATCCTAGACGTCTTCTAGTCTTCCTCGCTTTACAGATGGGTGAACTGAGTCTCTGACTGTTTCATCTGCCCAATAAAGATGACACTATTGTAGAGAAGAGTGCGGGGGTATTGCTATTTCTATGGTTGCTTTTGGTTCTCTTTTCAGTCAATCAACAAGAGAATTTATTAAGTGCTCACTATATGTTAGGTACCATGCTAGGCACTGGGGATAAAGGACCCCAAAATGAAATAGTCTCTGCTCTCATGGAGCCAACTTGGGGAGGAGGAGACAGCATGTGCACATGTAACTCTCTATGGCATAAACATAAAATAAATGCAAGTAAATTGAACATAAGGAAGTTAGGAAAAGAGGACAAGGAACGATGTGGGGAAGAGGCCAGGAAGGACTTGGTCGAGAAGGTGATCCTTGGTCTGCCTCTTGAAGGACGTGAAAGATTCTATCCATAGGTTATGAGGTAGAGGGCATTCTAGACCTGGAGGATATTTAGGATGAGGGACAGTGAAAAGTCACGGATAACATTAAGGTTCCAAATCTGGGAGACTGGAAGCAAGGCAGTGTTTTGACAGAAATAGATCGAAATTTGGAAGAAGGTTGGGGTTTTTTTGGGAAAGACATTGGCGTTTGTTTTGAACATGTTGAATTTCAGCTATCTCCAGGACATCCAGTTTGAAATGTCCAACAGGCAGCTGGTGATGTGAGATAGAAGTTCAGGCGAGAGAGACTGGGGCTAGTCTATCTAGATCTGAGTTGCCTTCCCAGAGATAAGTCAGCTGGCAGCTGACGAGGTTGAGAAGAGAGAAAATAGAGAGAAAAAGGAGAGGGCCATCCAGGACAAAGCTCTGGGGTACTCCCATAGTTAGAGGACACATGATACGGGTGATGAAGTAGCAAAGGAACCTGGGGAGGAATGGAGAGCCAGGAGAGAAGGGAAGGGGGAAAAGGAACAAGCATTTATTAAGCTCCTATTGTATTGTGTCCTGTCCTGTCCTGTCCTCTCCTCACCTTCCTTTCCTTTTCCCCTGCCCAAGCTCCACTTAAGGGCTGTTTTTTGGACCTTCCTGGTTTAAGAGTGATTATCAATAGTAACCGTTGCTGTTTCCCTCTTAGTCTGACTTAGTCAGTTTTCTTTGCCTCATTAAAGAGGCCATCCACTGACAACTTCTTACGTTACCTCACTCTAAGGGAGGACCTGATTAGATCTTGGCCTAAAGGGGCCAAGGTCTCCCATTGCATCGGTGGCCATCTCCAGTCATCCTGATGAATATCTGGTCACTGGATTCAGATGGCTCTGGAGGAGAAGTGAGGCTGGTGACCTGCACAGCCCTCCCTCCCTCAAAACAAAGTCAAGTGCAAGTCATGTCATCGTTTCTCTGATGGCATGGTCTTCTTTGGCAACGAAGGACGAACACACCAACAACACAACAATTATGTGCTAAACATTTTGCATAATCTCATTTGATAACAGAGAAGGGGGTATCCAGGAGGAGAGGAGGGTTGAGAGAATCAAAGGCAACAGAAAGGTCAAGTGGATGAGGACTAAGAAATATCACATTTGGCAGTTAAGAGTTTTAATAATTTTGGTGGGATCAGTTTGAGCTGAGCATTGAGATTGCTAGCTAGATTGCAGAGCTGTGAGTGAGAGGAGAGGAAGTGCAGACAGTGAGTGGAGATACTGTTTCCCATGGGTTTGGTTGAGAAAGGGATGAGAGACACATGTTGATAGCCTAAAGGGAAAGAAGAGTTTCAAGTTTTTTGTTTTGTTTTGTTTTTTAAGATGGGGGAGATTTGGGCTTTGAAAGCAACTGGGAAGGAGCTGGTAAAGAGAGGCTGAGATGAGAGAGGTGGGGGATGATTGAGGGGACAGTCTGCTGGAGAAGATGGAAGGGGATTGGATCACGGGGACATATAGAGAGGCTGGCCTTGGCAAGGAGAAGGACCACCTCATTATCAGAATCTAGAGGAAAGGAGAGAGAGTGAAGGATGATGTCAAGGGGCTTCGAGATGAAGAGAAGGGGAGAAAAGGCAGTTCACGGTAAATGGCCTCAATTTTCTCAGTAAATAAGAGGTCCTTAGCTAAGAAAGAGGGAGGAGGGGAAAGTGTGGGAGGCTTGAGGAGAGAAGAAAACGTTTGGAATATCTTCTGTGGGGAGTGGGATAGGGAATCAATTAAGGAGGAGTAAAAGGGTTGCCTGTGCAATTTGCCTGTAGCCTGCGCAAGTGTATTTCAAGTAGTATCCTGAAATAGAATTGATCGAGGTACCTGGGGGCTGGGGGCAGGGCAGCTGTGTTGCGCTGATTAGAAGTGCTTGTAGAGAGATAAAATATGAATTCAGACTTCCCTTTGGAGTTCCTACAAGTAGTGGTTGTTAGTAACATGGAAAATAAATCCACTGGTGCCTCCATGGAGAACGTGGGGTCAAAAGTGATCAAGAAGTAGTTCTGTTTCCTGTGGTTTATGCCTCCTTCCTAGTTCTGATAGGATCCTAATGCAGGATTTATTTTATAGGCTCTCTAGCCAAAATTCCCCCAAAATCATAAAGTCCAGGGTTTGTTCTACCAGTGGTATAACCCATGCATTGTGTTAGAAAGACTGTAAAAAAGGAACTGAAAGCACAATTCCTTTGTCTTTTCCACTGTGATGAGTAAAAATTCCCAGAGACAAAGTTTCCAGATATTAAAAATCAATTTATTAAACTCCATCAACACCACAGACCCAATTCTGTATATCATGGTACCTCTCTAATACCTTGGTCATTGGCGTCTCTAAAATGACCATTATCCACTTCCAAAAATCAGAGTTACTACTTCCTAACAATGCCTCCTCTTCAAACAACTAAAATTCACATCACTGCCCTTTAATTCCATGGATGTTACTCAGTCATAACATCCTCTACAACATCAGCTATCACTGTTCCCCACCCCAAACATCACAGCCATCTCGAATCCCACAGTGAAATCATAACCTCTCTAATATCTTGGTCACTGTCTGTACGACTCCACAACCACTGGCCACACAGAGATATAATGGCAATGGCCATTCCTTGAATACTCCAACTCTTACCCCCCAAAATGGCAGAACACTCAACGTTATGGCCATCTCCAACTCAACACTGTGGCCATGACTACCCCTTTCCAAAAAAACATACATAATAGTCATCACCCCCTAGTACCATGACAAACATTCCCCAACACCATGGAAGTTATCCCTCCAATGCCAGTCCAGTACTGCTGCTAATATTGCACCATTTTGTGGCAATGTTAACTAAGCCAGGCCAACCCTAAATAAAGATGATAACAATGGAGATTATTTTGAAGAGATGTTGAATGTCCTATCTGCAACCCCCAATACATATACACCCCAATATTTCCTTCACCAGTCCACTGCAGTGCCTGAAATTTCTACCCTTAGTCAATCCTTTGTGTTAAGGCAATGAAGGCTTCAAGTGCACAAAGGTTACCCGAGCTGGTGGGGGTGGCGGGAGGAACATTGCTGCATTAGCAGCCATTAGCACCTTAGCAGGAATTCTCTAACAGGGAGCAAGGTCTGAGAGGGAGGAACAGAAACTGAGCAATTCATCAATCAACCCACAAAACCCAGTGTAGTGAAAAGAGCAGCATTCGCAGTCAGAATCTAACCCTGGTTCGAATCCTGCTTCTGGCACTTAATTTTCTCATCTATAAAATGGGAGAAGAACACTTTATACAGGGTTGCTTTGTAAAACCTTCAAGTGTCATAAGTATTTATTGTCTACTGTTTGCCAAGCACTGTGCTAGGCACTGGAGATACAAAAATACACATGAAAACAGTCTCTGATTTCAAGGAACTGGGATCTCTAGGAGGAAACAACACTCACAGGTATAAATGCAGAAAAAATACATATACAAAATAAAAAACAAGTTAGTTTTGGAAGTTAAACACAAGCATCTGTAGATACCAGGAAAGGCTCCCTGTAGGAAATAGTATTTGAGCTAAGGTTCGGAGGAAACTAGGAATTCTACAAGACAAAGGTGAGGAGAGAGTGCATTCCAGGCACAGGGATCAGACCTATGTAAGCACATTGGGACCAGAGGTGGGATGTTGCATGACCAACAGCAACAAGCTCTCTTGAGCTAGAGTGTAGAGTGCATGAAGCGAGAAATTTTTTATTGTTATATATCATATTCTAAATATTATATATTGAGTGCTTACCATGTGCAAGGGCCTATGTGGCACAGTGCCCAGCACATAGTACATATGTGATAAACATTAGTTGATAGATTCTGGGGGACACAGAGACATATAAAACACAGTTTCTGCTCTGGAAGAATTCAAAGTCTAGCTTAGGAAACAAAATAAACTTTTGTACACCATACATGACAGAGAGTATATAAGAAATCCCAAATGAGGAGCATAGACTATAAACTTAAGCATGGTTCAAAGCAAGAAAAGATGAAGACAGCCCAGGGAGGTAACCCCAGTCAGCTTCTCCCAAAGTCTGGGATCTTGAAGGGGATATGTGCTCCCTGGTCCCCAATGATAGCTCTCTCTCCATGATGCCTTAGCCTTAGATAAACAATTGGCTTTGTACCATTTAATAATCTCATGACCATTATCATATGATAGGGATAAATAACCTCATATGTGTAGAAACTTTGTAGCTTTTCAGAGCATTTTCCCATTGGGCGGCTCATTTTGTGTCTCACTATAGCCTGGCCAGACAGGTCAGATTTGGTCATTCTCAAATGGAGAATAAGGAAACTGAGGCACCAAGGAGGTGAATCAAAAAAGCTGTGGATGATTGGTAAGCTTCCTATGACCTCAAGGTCTTGTAGCCAGCATAATTTTAATAAGAACAATACTTATATTTAATAATATACAGTATTTTGGGTAGCTAGGTGGCACAGTGAATAAAGTACAGGGCACGGAGTCAGGAAGACTCATCTTTCTGAGTTCAGATCTGTTCTCAGACACTTACTAGCTGCGTAACCCTGGGCAAGTCACTTGACCCTGTTTCCCTCAGTTTCCTCATCTGTCGAATGAGCTGGCAAAGAAAATGGAAAACCACTCCAGTATCTTTGCCAAGAAAACACAAAATGGGGTCACAAAGAACAGACAAGATTAAAAATGACTGAACAGTAACATACAGCACTTAAAGGTTTATAAAGTGCTTCGTGTTATCTCATTGACTTTTATGACCACCCTGCATTACAGGTATGATTCAGTGGAACGACTGGATTTGGAGTCAGAGGTCTTGGGTAGGAGGGTGTGAATCCTGCTATTTAAGAACTGTAACTTGGAACTTCAACAAGTTTCTAAGCTTATCTAGCTCTCAGTCTCCTCATCAATATGAGGAGATGAAGGGGTTGGGCTTCTACAGGTACTCTAGATCTTGGATCCTACCACCTCCATTTTACAAATGTGGATGCTGAGGGTCCGAGACTAAATACAGCCATGGGCTAGTGAGCATGGGAAGCAGAACTCTAATTCAAATCTCTCAATCAATCAAGGAACATCTATTAAGCACCTGCCATGTACCAGGAACTGTGCTCAGCACTGGATTCTCCTGACTCTAAATATTTCTTAGAGACTTTCCGTTATGAGCTTGTCATGCTGTCTCTCAGTAGAAGTCAAGTAGAAGGTCATAACTCTTTCTCTGCCTTCCCAAAGAACCCAGGTTCCGGGAGTCTTGACCTTCTCTGGAGTCTGGGGTTTGAGGTTAGAAGGGGTGATAAGCTGCCATCTCATCTTTCCTGATCTAGGATATCCCACACCTCAGGAGCACACACAGAGTATTCCAGTGGGAGCCAAATGAAATGGCAGGCCCTCGTTACTGTTACTTAATTGCAATATTCTTAACTCCCCTGAGCCCCCAGTCAAAAATAAAATCTGTGACATCTCAATTATGGTGGGTAGTACAGAATGCATATGATGTTGCGATTTGCATACACAGACCATTCAGGGCATAGCGCTGTCTCCCTATAAAGAATCTTTGACAGACAAGTTGTATTGCCTTAATGAGGAGAATGTGGCGCTCAGATCCCTGCCTAATGGGCTTCAGTATTGATAGGAAGTGGGAGCAAGATGCCTACCGCAAACTCTCTGCCCTGACCAATCTGATTACTGCTCGATTGCACCAGCCTCTTGATTTCAATTAAAGATGTTGGCACCTTCCCCACTGTATCTTTCATCCTCCACCCTTTGTGGCTGGAGTGGCTTGATGCCTGAGGAATTGGGGGCTGTGCCACCCTCTTTTCCCTCAGCTGGTTGGCTTACCTTCTCTTAGTCCAGACAGAGTCCTCACCCTAGCCTTTCAGAGTCTAATATCTAAACTTCAGAATTTCACCTTTCACCTTCTCTGATCTTTGCTCACATGTCAAGGTTCAATACCTCTCCTTTTCTCCCCTCTCCCCTACTGTTCTTCACTGTTCCCAATAAAACCACCATGATACACAAGACTTCTGTACTAGCTATGGGGCCAATGAAAGTCAGCGTGGTGTTGTGGACGGAGGGCTGGCCTCTGAGCCGAGATGATCTGAGCTAAAGTCCCACCTCTGACACATACTACCTATTCGACCCTCAGCAAGTGACTTAACCCCTTGCTGTCCTGGGAACCTCTAGAACAGAAATTGCAGAGAAAATGTCAAACTCCATTAATAAAAAGTCTTCTTCATCTAAGAGTTCCCCATATTACTGATATCACAGGTCTGGTTCCAACCCCTTTGGGACACATAAAATACTGGTGTTCAAGCTTCCAAATACCTCAGGACAGAGATGGCTCAGAACATAACCCTCATATTTCTGTCTGTGGTCAAAACCTACCTGGGTACCATGTTGCTTTCCCTAGTTCCTTTAAGCTGTGAAATAATGGCTACATCCCCAAGGACAATTTATTTTACTCCACAGACCGGAGATATTGTGGGTTAACAGAAGGAACCTGAGTAGGATCACTGGTCCTCAGAATTCAGAGTTCAAAGGGTCTTTGAGATCATCTAATCCAACTCAGTCAATTCGATTCAAAACAACAAACATCTATAATTGCCTACAGTGTGCTAGGCACTGTGGTATATTCTGGAGATAGACAAGATGAAGTATGTGCCAAGGAGATGATATTCTACCATTACTCTAGAGATAAGGAAAGTGAGGTCTAGAGTGGATAAGTGACAAAACTGGAACTTCAACTCAGATCCTTTCATGTTGCCCCAGCTCAAGCGCCTCCCTTTCCACGAACCTTCCTCTGATCCCAATAGTCAGAAGCAATCTCTCTTTTCTAATCACCACCCACTGCCTTTCTGGAGAGGAAGAGAAAAGGTATCTAGAACCATGATTTCATTGGTATAAGGACCTTCTGGTGTGGCAACTCCCTCTGTTACACAGATCAGCCACTTCTCAGTCTCAGAGAGTGCCCAGAATGCTAAGAGGTTCCAACTTGTTCTTAGTCACAAAGTCCACAGGCGTCCAACATTGGATCGAGGTCTTCCTGTCACCAGAGCTGGTCCTCTCCATCTGCTATGCTACATTGCCACTTCTTTTGTTTTGTACTAGGTAATTTGCTTGTCTCTGTAAAGTCATTCTGGCAAACCAGGAAGGGCGCTGGATTTCTCAAGAGCTGGCTTTAACTCCTCATTCTGACAAGCAGCTATTTGACCCCTCATCTCAGTGTCTGTTACCTACAAGAGAGATCAAAAGTAGCTTCCGGATCATTATATGTAGAAGGGACCTTAGAGATTGGCCAGTCCCACTCTCCCATTTTACAGGTGGGGAAACTGAGGCACATAGTAGAAAAGTCATATAGAAAGTCAGCGCCTGACCCCAATCCAGGCCGGCCCACCCTACCACAACTGCCACTAATGCTGACTCAGCCCTCCCTACAGAGCTGCTAGGACAAGGTTTTGAAAACTTTAAAGGGCTGCATAAAAGCTTGGTATTATTATGTAATTTTCCTCTACTAGACTATAACCTCCTTGAGGGAAGGTCTTTCTTTTTTCCTTTTCTTCTCTCTCTCTCTTTCTCTCTCTCCTTCCTTCCTTCTTTCCCTTTCCTTTCTCTCCATCCCTCTAGAACACACAGCTTTGCAGATAATAGTGGCCAATAAATACTTGCTTAATGAACCAACAAATCAGGATGTGGATATTGGCCGTTATCCCTGCCTTCCTTTTACCTGCAGGAGGCAATTTCCTTGTCAGAACCTTTCTGTCCCTTTCTGGACTGCAGATGGAGATGAAGGGCAGGGGATGTTATCATCAGACTGCATTGAACCTGCTTCCCCTTCTAGATGCTTTCAAGTGTCTCTATAGACAGGAAGCCTGCATTCAAATCCCACACACTCACTGTGTGATCCTGTATAAGTCACTTAACCTCTGTAGGCCCTAAGCAATCTCCTTGGACTTCTTTATGAGGGCACAGTCTGACTGAGATTTCTAGTGGTTGAGGAAGTCACTGACACCCAGTAAATCACAGCTCCATAAAACCACCTATCAGGCTGGGATGGCTTGGGTTATTCAGAAAACCTTTCTGAGCTGGAGAGCAAGGACATTTAGGGGGTGGATTTGGAGCTGAAAGCCACTCTGCAGGTTATCTAGATGAGGGGTTCTTAAGCTTTTTTGTATCGTGGACCCTTTCGGCAATTCAGTGAAATCTATGGATCCCTTCTCAGAATAATCTTTTTAAATAAAAGAAATACTAAATTTCAGTTAGAGGTTAATGAAAATCATATGTGTATATATATATATATGTATATGTATACACATATACACAAATATTCACATCCAAGTTCATGGACCCCCTTGAAATCTATTCACATGAGCCTTGAGGGAGATTCATTGACCATAGATTAAGAATCTTTGCTCCAGACTAATCCTTTTAACTTACAGAGAAAGAAACCAAGGCCTACAAAGTTAAAGTGACTTGTCCAAGTAAGTGGCAAAGTTGGATTTCCACCCAGGTCCCCAGATTCCCAACATTCTTTCCTGAAGACTTATCCTCAGGGCTGCGGGTATGTGACCCCATCACGGAGAAAGCTTGTACATGTACGTTTTGGGGGTGGGAGAGGAGCACATACAAGTATTCCTGAGGGCTTTCCAGGTACATCCTGGCCCCTGTTCTAGGTAGGGGACAGGACAGGTGGAGAAAGAAAAGGTCTATCAGCTGATTAGAATCAGCAATTACAAAGCTGAGTGGTTCGATCTCAGCATCTAGAGAAAGACGTTGTTTGTACCAAATGCTGAACTATAACCAGGTCACCAGTGCTTCTTTATCCTCCTGCCTACTGCTGCTGCCCTCCTGAGCTTCCTAACAGAGAGAGGAGCAATCAGGAGGCCATCACTGGTGAGTGAAGCTGGGTCATGGAGAAGCACTCCAGGTGACAGATGGAGGGGACACAGAAAGGGAAAGGGGCACAACTGCTGCCTGCAGCAATGTTTATTCCTAGGAAACTGCTCTTCCTTCTACCAACAACAAGCCCTTAGCTTCCTAAAAATTTTTTTTGACCTATTCCTGTGTCCCTGTCCTTCCCCTCCTTATTAATCAAAGGTTCTTAACTCTTTTTTGGTGATTTGGACCTCTTTGGCAGTCTGGTGAAGTCTATGGACTTCCCTTCTCTGAATGTTTTTAAATTCATAAACTGAATACATAACATTAGAAAGGAAACCAATCACTGACTATTATAGTTAACAAAATATTAGAAATCCCAAGATCCATCCATGGACCTGTTGGGGATTTGTGGGGCTCACAAAGAACCTTGATCTTACATGGTCAGATACTTCATCTCATTTCAGGAATTCTGCCATATGCTCCACAATTCACATAAGAAGACTGCATTCTTGACCTCCACTGACCAGGACTTTCATTCTTCGCAGTCAGAAGGTATTGCACTGAGCCACCCATAATCTCTCCATCAGTGCCCCTTGTGCTCAAGGGGTACCCTTGAAAGGCATCTGGCTGGAGTTAGGGGTACAGTCTGTGGTTAGGATTAAAGCCTGGGTCTAGAAGTCAGAGCAAAACTACTGGGCCTACATAAGGAGTGCGCCCAAGGTCATAGGCCAGGGCTGTCTCTAATTGGCTCATTGAACCAGTCAGAGACGCTACTTCCTAGCAACCTCCTACCTTTTTCCCTTCTGACTCTTCTTCCGTCTGTCCTCAAGTTGCCTAGAGCCCCTCAACCTTTGTGGCTATAGTCAGTTTTTCTTCTCCTCTCCCCATCCCCCAGAAGGGGGATGTCTGAGACCACAGCTTAAAGTTAAAGCAAAGTAGGTACCTCTCATGCTGTCGTGGAAAGAGCACCAGGCAGGAAATGAAGATTCCTGGGGCTGGGAGACTCATCCACTCTTCCACTAATAATACCTACCCCTTGTAGATGGTATTATAAGATTTGCTTTACAAACACAATTCACGTGTTGTCCTCACAACAGCCCTGTGAGGTTCTATAGGCATTATTCCCACTTTATAGAGGAAGAAATGGAGACAAAGCTCAGAAATGATTTGCCAAATGATACAGTCAGTAAATGCTGGAGTCAAGACTCAAACTCATGGCTTCCTCGCCATCAGGTCTAATGTTCCTCCTACAACAGACAGCCTTCCACCCAGGTGATCTTAATTAAGACATACTCTTTAGGGCTCTAGTTCCTTATTGGCCCAAATTACCATAAATATTAGAGGGTCTAACAGAAGGATGGAACGCCTTCTCTCATTGGCGCTACTGAGATGCAGTGGGGTAAAACCCAAGAGCAGAGTATGGCTCTGGATAGGTAAAACTTATTAAAAAGAAACAAGATTGGTGTGAGTATGAGAAAAAGGCATCAGGAGCTAACATTGTATATTAAGAAGGTAAACTGAGCTGATGAAATCTACAGCCTGAATATGGAAGCTTTCCGGTCCACATCAAAGGAGGGAGAAAAACAGAAGGGACGTCATCAGTGGCACATACTACAAACCACCTGGGCAGAAAAAATACGCAGAGGACTTTGGAAAGCACATCATGAGCCCAGCACAGAGGAGGCAGGCCATAGGAGTGATATGGAACTTCAATTATCCAGCCATCTGCTGGAGCGCTCTCTCGGCCAAAAGCAGAGCGGCTAATAAGTTTTTGACTTGTCTTAATGATAATTTCATCCTTCAAAAGAGGGAGGAAGCAATAAAGGGAAATTTTACATTGGCTCTGATTTTTACTAACAGAGAGGGGGAACTGTTTGCTGGGGTGTGGAGGTTGGGAATCTTGGGGAAAGTGACCACTCCCTCCTAGACTTTGTGATAAAAAGAAGGAAGCTTCGATTCGACTTTTCTTAAGCCTTTCCTGATTCTATGTACTCATAATATCTTTCTTCTGTTGATTACGCCAGTTTATCCTGTACATATCTTTTTTGTATATGGCAGTTTGTATGTCATTACCGTTATTTTATTAGACTCTGAACTCCCTGAGGACCAGGACCATCTTCAGCTATTTTTTCTGTATCCCCAGGGCTTAGCAAGGTGCTTGGCAGGTAGCAGGCTCTTAATAAAATACCCACTGACCGACTGGCATGAATCCTAGATTTTTGGAAAGCAAATTTCAAAGGATTTAGAGGAAGAATAGGTGGAATCTCATGGATGAAAATTCTACCGAAGTAAGTGCAGGAGGGAAGAGGAACTCTCCGGAAGGAATCTGAACACAGAGAAGGGAACAATTTCAGTAAGGAGGAAAACCAGAAATTGTTTGAAGAAGCCTATGTGGATGCACGGAGAACTCACCGATCAACTGAGTTGTTTTTTAAAAGATGTATGCAAGACAGAAGCAAGAACAGATAATGTAACAAAAGTATAAGAGCGTGTCACTGTCCCGTTAAAAATAGTGGCAGGTGCTAAAGTTCAAAAAGAGCTGGGGCTGTTGAGGAGAACTAAGGACATCCAAAATGGGATTGCTTGCCTGGTTGTCCTTTTCGCTCTCTGAGGGAAAAAGGAACTTCAGAGAAGGGACAGGACTACTACATGAGGGGACAGAAAGGGAAAAGTATGCATTTACATAGTGCCTACTATGTGCCAAGCACCACGCTAAGAGCTTGACAAATACTCTCATTTGATCCTGACAGCAATCCTGCAAGGTGGGTGCTGTTATTATAGCCATTTTACAGTTGAGAAAATTGAGGTAGGCTGAGGTTAAGTGATTCACCCAGAGACACATAGCTAGTAAGTGTCTAGGGCTAGATTTGAACTCAGGTCTTCTTGACCCCAGGTTCAAAGATGATCAGAGGCTGATAACTGACAACAGAAAGAAAACTGACAACAGAAAGAAAACAGAGTTGATCAAATCTGATTTTGCTTCTGTTTTTTTCTGCCAAGGAGAATGACTTTTGTACTGTAAACGAGAGAACAAAATAGTTAACTGGGAGTTGGTAACCCCAGAGAAATAAGGAATAGTGCACCTAGTTGCCATTGGTGAATTCTAGGCATCTGGCAGAGATGATCTACGCTCTTGGATTCTGAAGGAAGCACTAGCACCAACCCATCATCCCACGGGTTAAATTATAATCTCTTTTCCAGTGATTCCCATATTTATATATCCAGCTCTCACTTTTCTCCTGAGCTACCAAACATCTCCTTGGCATTACAAACTGGGTGTCCTGTAAGTATCCCAGATTCACCATGTACAGAACAGAATTTATCTTTATCTTCCAAAGCCACCTCTCTTCTAAACTTTTCTCTTCCTGTTGAGGGCATTGCATCCTCATTCCTTCAGTCACCCTGGTAACAGAACAGAGCATCTTCAGCTCATCACTTACCCTCATTCTGCCAGTCCAGACATGGCTAACCAGTTGCCAAGTCTTGCCTCCCAACATCTCCCATATCCAGCGACTTCTCTCCACTTATCTGGCCATTTGTACTAGTACCTTGAGTACCCCTCCTCTGGACCTTTGTAAAAGTCTTCTAATTGGTTTTCCTGCCTCTAGCCTCTCCTCTCTCCAACCCAACCCCCAACAACAGACTTGGCAGTGACAGTCTGAATGTATAAGTCTGACCATGCTAAGACTCTTAGGATGAAATACAGAGTTCTCTGCCATTTAAAGCCCTTTATAATCTGGCTCCAGCCTCTCTTCCCAGGCTAAATGTACTTTACCCTGATAATGTACTGATAATGTACTTTACCCCTTAGTCAAACTGGCCGTACTTCCTATTCCTTGTATATGACATTTCATCTTTGATCACCATGCCTTTGCAAAGGCTGTCCCCCATGCCTTTACCTTCTTTACCTCTACCTCTTAGAGTTCCTAGTTTCCTTCAAAATTATCTCAAATGCTACCTCCCACATAAAGCCTTCCATGAGCTCCATGGCTGCTAATACCTGTCCTACCAAAATAACTTCTATCTCTCGTATGTATGCTATGTATACTTATACATGCCCATGTTATCTGCTCCACAGAATATAAACTCCTTTAGGGCAAGGACTGTTTTATTTGTCTTTGAACCTCCAGTGACTGGTACATGGTAGGTGCTTAACATTGCCCATTGCTTGACCGATGGAATTATCAGCCACAATCAGTGGTGCTTGAAAGATAACAGAAATGAGGGAGAGATACTGTTAGACCGGGAAAGCAAATGTTCCAATTTTCCAAAAAGGGAAGAGAAGTGAGTCTATGAGCTGTATATATTAATAAGCTTGAATTCAATCCTGGTAAAGTTGCAGGTCAGACAATTGTAAAATGGATGATGAACATCTTATAAAAGAAAGTGGTCATCCTAAAAAGTCAGCCTATCTTCATGAAGACCACTTCAAGTCTGTATAACCTTTTGCTTTTTGACAGACTTGCTAAACTAATATATCAGGACATTGCTATAGACACAGTTTACCTAGATTTTAGCAAAGCTTTAGAGAAAGTATTTCATATTGTGGAAAAGATGTAGGGGGCAGGAGGTGTGGATTAGATGGGTTTAGAACTGGCTGAATGATCAAATGGCTGAATTACAGCGTAGTCATTCATGGCTCAACGTTGACTTGGCAGGTCTCTACACTCAGTACCCTAGGGATCTGTGCTTGGCTCTTTACCTTTTTTCCCCAATGACTTATATGATGACACAGATAGCACGCTCATCAAGTTTACAGATGACAGAGAACTTAGAGGGATAGCTAATATAGTACAGCTCCAAGGATCTTCATCAGCTGGAGCCTGAATCTAATAAGGTGAAATTCAATAGTGATAAATGTCAAATCTGACATGAGTTCAAAAAATTAAAACTTCACAAAGACAGGATGGGGTAGGATTGGTTAAAATTTGTCTGAAAAAGATCTGTAGGTCTTAGTGGGCTGCAAATTTAATATGACGGAGCAGTGTCATGTGGTAGACAAAAAAGCTAATGTGATCTTGGGCTGCATTAAGAGAAGCCAAGCTTCTCCATGTAGGGAGGTGACAGTCCTACACTTAGCTCCATCAGACAATCCATAGAATACAGTGTGCCACAGTTTAAAGATAAGCTGGAGAACATCCAGCTTGGTCGTCCTCAACCAAGATGATGCAGGCCTTAAGCTCTTTTCATATAAGGATTAGCTGAAGGAACTGGAGATGACTAGCCTGGAGAAGAATGGGTAAAAAAAGCAGCATAAAGAATAGGGATTACACTTGCTTTGTTTGTCTTCAAAGAGAGGAACTGAGAGCAATGGGTGGAAGTGGTACAGAGACACCTTTAGGCTTGATCTCAAGAAAGCAAATACCTCCCTCATCATTAAAGTGACAAAGGTGACTCAAGAGGTGGTGGGTTATCTCTCGTCACACTGAGGCTGGATGGCCACCAGTATGTTTTAGTGAGAATTTCTTGTGGGTCCGAGTTGGCAGAGATGGTTGCTGAACTCCTTCCCACTCTAAAAATCTTGGACTCTATGGTACCTTATATGACCTTTGGGATGAAAAGAGCCCGACACCAGGCAAGGATTCATGAACCATAGCTCTGCCACAGCTAGGAGGACTTGGGTAGATCACTTTCTTTTTCTGAGACTTAGTGTCCTGCTCTGTAACACAGGGATCACAAAATTTGCCTCGACGACTATTTACAAGAATCTTTGGAGTTAGTGAATGTGAAATGCTTTGAGAAGCATATAAAAGCATTTACTGATAGGAGAGATTGGTTAGCAAGGAAACAAATGGCACTTTCTGACTGGAGGAAAGGAAGAATTCCCGTAACCTGCTTTAGACTTGTGAGGCAATGTGGCAAATAAAATAATCCACCTTTAGGTTTATAAAACACTTTCTTCACAAAAACAACAAAACAGTGCGAGCCATGTTAGATGGGGTGCGTAGACCAGTGGAAAGAATTTGGGCCAGAGAATGGCTGTCAAAATTCCAGCTCCTCTGCTTACTATGTTACCTTACCCAAGTTTCTTAACTTAAGTCTGTTTCCTCACCCGTAAAATAAGGAAAATAGTAGCTGCAATGCCTAATGCATGGGGTTGTTGTGAGTCTCAAATAAAATAATATAATGTTTTGCCACCTGTAAAGCAAATATTTTTATATAGAAATGTCCTAAGACAGGAGTGAAAACCTGCTGCTTCAAGGCCACATGTGGTCCTCTAGGTCCTCAAGTGTGGCTCTTTGACTGAATTCAAACAAATTCTCTGAACTTTGGATTCAGTCAAGGGGTCAGGATCTAGAGGGTCACATGTGGCCTCAGGTTTCCCACTCCTGTCCTAGGATGTCTAGGCATCTGGGGGAGGGGCACCGAGGAAATGGAGCCCCTGCCCTCAGTTGGTGTATAGTCTAACTGAGGAGACACGGATCATATGGCAAACCATTAGGAGACAATAAAAAGCCTTATAAAATTGGTGTCAGATCAGATCTAATCAGGGATAAAAATGTGAGGCAAAATAAAAATTCACGTTTCTATAGCACTTTAAGATTTATAGAGGCTTTAATCACCGCAGCCCTATAAAGTACACAGAGCAGGAATTATTATCCTGATCTTACAGAAGGGAAAACTGAAGCTCAGGAAGGGAAGAGAGCTGTTGAGATGCCAGTGTGGTCTCCTGACTGTAGCTGCTCTGTTCTCTCCTCTCTACCACAGGAGTTTGCTCTAGCAGCCTTGGGCAGAGGGAGCGGGCTGATGGGCTGCAATGTTGACTCAGTTTCACAGATGACCTCATCCCAGAAGAGTAGGCACAGGGAGGATATGTGGAGAGCAGCAGGTAGGCAGCATTGGTCTGGGGAAGAAGATGGAGGTGGGGGGGAGGAGGGAGAGGAGGATATATAATAAACAGGGAGGAAACTGGCTTGTGGAGGGGCCCTACTGGGAAGAAAGGGAGGTAAGGTGACCTTTGCCTCATCCCCATCTGCTGAGTTGACAGCTGGCTGAGGGATTCCCTCCTGTGAACTCTCACCTCCACTAGTTTTGGGACTGCCAGGGATCTCTAAGGCTGGGAACAAGACAGCTCTCTGGAAAGATGTCTGTCCTTGGAGAGTAGAGGGGGTAGGGTGGGGAGGTGGGGGGGGTTGTCAATAAACAGAGGGTTCTAGGCCACAGCAACAATCTTATTTGCTGTCAGCTTCAGGCATCTTAGATTGTCATCAATTTCATTTGGGAAGAGATCCTATCTTAATTTTTTTTATGTTCCCCTCAGTGTCTAACAAAGCTGTGCACAGAGTAGGTGCTTAATAAACAATGTATCATACTGCATATAATAAACGTTTATAATCTCTATCAGATTGCTTACAATCTCAGAGAGGAATGGAATTTAGAACTCAAAACTTAAAAAAAGTTAACATTGCTATAACATGTAATTTGGGAAAAAATTATTTTAAAAAATGATCAGTGAATTGAATGCGTCCTTTGAATGGTCTGGGAAGCCCCTATACTTTCCTGTGCAGGGAGAAATTGGGGTGATATAGAAGAAATAAGGACAGACTCAACCCAAATGGGGAAACCTCCAAAAAAGCCAGAAAATTCTGGTGCTGCAAACAGAATTCTTTTCTGGAGTCGAACTCAGAAAAGTCAAGAACTATTGATACTTTCTAACGAGGACTGCCTAACCTTCATTTAAGGTCTTTCCCTTACTTAATCAGCCAGGTTCTTAACCTGGGGAATGTGAATTTGTTTAAAAAATATTTTGATAACTTTTTCAACTAATCTTATATATTTTAATTCAACAGAGCAATCTTATGTGTTTTAATTTTATGCACTTAAAAACATTATTCTGAGAAAGGGCCCATCACCCAAAGGGGTCATGTCATAAAAAGAGGTTAAGAATCCCTGAGTTAGAAGAAACATCATCCCATACTTACTCTATTACTGACATATCATCATATCTCAGATGGAAAGGGGCAATCGTCCAAAAGATGCGTCCTCTGACAGCAGGGATGGGAGTAGGGTAGTAAAGGGAGGTTGCTCTGGATCTTGGCTCATGAAGTCCTCTCTTCCTGGAATAGCCTTCCTTTTCCTCTCATTCCGTCTTCTGAATTTGGCTCAAGTCTCCCCTCCTGCATGAAGCCTTCCTTGATTTATTGATTCTACTTCCCATAACCCTTTGACACCTTCACTCTCTCCACCCAGTCAGTACTTTGCCAGGCCATCACCAGGGCTTTCTTTCCTATCTCCACTCCTTAGGGAAACTGTTCAATTCTAGACTCTCTCCTCTCCATTTCTTTACTCTCTGATTTTATTTCCCTCATTCCTTGACAAATCTCAACACTCTTGACAGTCTTCCTTCCTTGCTCCTACTCACATGCTGCTAAACAGAGCTTGAAGAGGTTCCCTACCCATGCTGACTGCTTCCATACAAGTTTATGCTCTCAAGTCTCACATGGGCCCTTTTACTTCCCACTAATTAATTTTCTATCCCATCTCCCCACAAGCTGGTCCAAACTCCCTTTCCTTTCCTCAAGCATTCAATAACACTCTCTCACTCTTAGTTGAGCCTTATGCCTTACACTTCACTAAAATTGAGGCTGTCTCCCCTTCTCCTGTCTGATAATTTCTCCTCCCCATCTTTGCCGCTTGACATCATTCTCCACCATTCTCTGTTCTACCCACTATCGAAGCTAACACTTCCACTTGTCCCCTTGATTCCATCTTCTCCCACCTTCTCCAGAATATCAACTTTCACTCTGATCATCAGTCCCTTTCCTGCCTACTAGTTCTTTCTCTACTGCCTACAAAAACGCCCAAGTCTCCCCCACATTAAAAAACCCTTCATTAGATCCCACCATCCCTACTATCATCTTGTGTCTTTCCTTTTCTCTGCCAAATTCTGAAAAAGCCATCTATGTTGGTACCTCTACTGGCTTTCCTCTAAGTCTCATAAACTCTGCTGTCTAGCATCTCATCTCATCATTTTCTGATGCTGTTTTCTCCAAAATCACGAATAATTTTTTAATTCCCAAATCCAACAGCTCTTCTCTATCCTCAGTCTCCTTAGCCTTTCTCTGTAATTTTTGATACTGTTGACCATTCTCTCCTTCTGGATAGTTTTTCTCTTTGAGTTTTCATGATACTGCTTGCTCTTGTCCATTTTCCCCCTACCTGAATATTCACTTTCAGTTTCCCTTGGTAACTCACCATCCACGTCATGCTACCAAATTGTGAGGCCATCTCTGGTCTTCCTGATCCGTATCTGGCCACTGGACCCAGATGGATCTGGAGGTAAAAGTGAGGCTGGTGACTCTGCACAGCCCTTCCTCACTTAAATCCAATTCACTTACATGTTATGGCATCACCTCCCTGATGTCATGGTCCTTTTCCAGAATGAAGGACAAACCATCTAACCGTTGGAGATATTTTCTTGAGCCCTCCTTTCTTTTCCCTTTATACATTCTCATTTGGTGATCTCATTAGGTCCAATATGTTCAATCACCCTTTCAGGGCAAATGACTTCCAGATCTATTTCAGACAGTTCCCCAAAATTTTAGGACTATATTAAGCCTTAATAGCTTAATAATAAATTTTAATAGCTTTTCAAACATCCTGAATATCCAGCTCTAGTCTCTCTCCTGAGCTCCAGTATCCTATCACAACAATCTAGTAGATATTTCAGACTGGATGCCCTGTAGGCATCTCAAACTCAGCATGTGTAAAACAGAACGCATAATCTTTCCCCCAAAACTCACCCTTCTTCCAAATTTCCCTGTTATCATCAAGAGCATCATCATCTGTACTGGACACCCCAATATCATCCTTGACTCTCGCACACATTCTCACATATCCCACATATTCAATCACTGGCCAGATGTTAATGCTTCTATCTTGACAACATCACTCTAATGTCTCCCCCTCTCCATCCGCACTGTGCCTTGATTCTGGTCCTCATCCACATCTCTCATGGACCATGGAAGTAGTCTCCTGTCTGGCCTCCCTACCACAAGTCTGTCTTGACTCCATCCCACCTCCCTACAACTTCCAGAGTGGAAACCTGTCAAAAGTGCAGGCCTGATCATGTCAACAAACTGCAGATGCTCCCCATGCCTTGAGGCTAGAATATAAACTCTGGCATTTAATGTTCCTCGCAACCTGACCCCTTCCTACTTTTCCAGTCTTTTAATACATTTTTCTCCTTGGACTTTGTGATCCAGCCAAACTAGACAAGCTGGTGTTCCAACACAAGACACTGGATCACCCACCTCCATGCCATTGCACCCCATCCCTAGAATATACTGCCTGCTGGTCACTACCTCCTGGAATCTTCAATTTCCTTTTTAAAAATTTATTTTTATTTTTTTTCCCCCTGATTTCCGTTAAGACTCAGCTCAAGCGCCTCCTTCTAGATTCTTCCCTAGAAACCTTTTCTGATCCTTCCCTCATGCAAGTCCCTCTGTCCCATAACCACCTTGTATTTATTTTTAATAAATTATGTATATACTATAATGTATACGTCCTGTGTCCTCCACTTGAATAGGGGCTCCTGGAAGCGATAGTTTGACTTTTTGCCTTGTATCTCCAGCGCCTCAAACACAGTAAGCAATTAAGAAATACAGATGACGGAGAGACTGACTGAAACGTTATAGTTCTCTATTGCCATCAGGGCCATAAGTCCTCCCCTTACTTCATGAGGCCCCCCTCCTCATGAAGTCTTCCTTTCCTCCCCAACCACAGTAAAACCCTGACACAAAAGGGCTGGGTCTTCGGCTGCTTCTCATCCCCCACAGCACAGTCCAACCCAGTTGCACAAAGTTGGCACTCATACACACTCATTGATTGGAAGTGAAGAACCAGACGTGCCCTTTCAGGGAGAGTACACACTTCCTGAGACAGGAACTGAATGTAAGTGCAAGGCTTCTGGAGAGCCGGTCTTTGTATGCACACATGCATGTGTACAACGATTCTCGTATGTATGAGGTACATGTATGTACTATACACACGTGCTAAAGGGTATGTCAGCCAGGCACTGATACAGGGGGAAGGAATGCATTCTCTCACTGATGTTCCTGAGATCTGTAGGTCCCAGGCCTTGCCCCCATGCTCTTCTGCTGGTTCCCACCCCCCCACAGGGATTAGAGGGGGGAATGGCAGGCCTTGGAAGACGGCTAGGGAACAGGGCATCAGGCTGGCAGAGAACAGGAGAGGATGGCTGTCCCCTGGGCTGAGCCACACCCCACCAAACTGTTTTTGTCCCAGGGAAAAATATTCCTAGTGGTGCTTCTGATATAGTGGGAAGGTAGATAATAAGCAGAAACCCTGCATTCAGGCTTCCTCATCACGTGGTGCTGTGAGCCACAGAGAGCGTCTCAGCCGGCAGAGGTGGGGAGATGATGGCCAGAGGCCCCCCAGCCCCCGCCCCCACCCTGCTGAGAACTCCCACAGGCTGCCATTCCCCCTCCTTCCCCCTGCGCCCCCCTCTCCCCACCCTGCTAACGTGTCATTAGGGCCTCCACAGCTCCCAGGGCAGTAGCAATGAATGCAGGAACATACCTCCTCGCCTCAGATGGGCGTTCGCTCTTCCCCTCCTCGGCTGTGATTGATTAAAGGATCAGGGACATCTGAGAGCCTGGCCGTGGCGGGAGCCGCCACTGCGACTCCCTTTGGACTTGAAGAGCTTCCTTGCCTGCTGCTTGCTGCTGCCGTGGGCTGTCAGGCAGCTTTTAATCAAGGTTTGCTTATATCTGCAAAGGCCTTTCCCACAGGGAGGGAGAGAGGGGGGAAAAGGGTGGGGGAGGGGAAGAGGAGGGAGGGGAGGGAGGAGGAGGAAAGGAGGACAGGGGGAGAAAGCATTAATATTTCAACTACCCTCCGTGCTTATCTGTCTCTTCCCCTCCTCCCTCCCTGCTGCCCACCCCTGCTCCTTCATTAGGGAGAGGGTCACCATTGGGGAGGGCAGATCGCTGGGTCAATGGGCCTCCCAATCCCCACGATGCCAGTGCCCATCCTCCAACTTTCCAGCTGGGAAGGCAAAGGGGAGATTATCCAGCCGGGACAGGGAACAGATGGCAGCGAATTCTTTTCAGTAAGCATTTATTAAGCACCTACTAAATGCCAGGCACTGTGCTAGTACCTGCCCTCAAGGAGATGGAATTCCACTGAGTCACCATCAAAACTGAGGTTGATGTGTCACCAAGAACCAAGGGGAAAGGGCAGACAGGGTTACAGGAATGAGGAAGAGAGATGGGGTGTTGCTTGTTTCTGGAGGGGGGAGCCCATGGGAAAAATAGCATGGTCAGTGGGGAGAGAACAAGGATGCTAAGGAAAAATGGGTGAAGGAAGTGCCCTCGTTTATCTTGTCCTCAAAATTAGCTCCAGCAGCCCATGCACCTCCCATGGGGCTGGTGCCTTGGCATGAGAAAGTGAAGGCAGAGGGGGAAGGAAGCTCCATCTAAGTCAGGGTCATGGGAGGAAGGAAGGGCTGAGAAAAATAGAGGATGGGCACAGAGAGGGCATGTTGAGAAGTAACAGAGGAGTCTGCAGATAGCCTGAAGATGAAATAACCAAGGGTATGGAAACTGAGAGGATTAGCCCAACCCCCTGATCTCCTGCTTCTCCCAGTTTGGCCCTCTCTGCTCCAGCCAGGCCCCAGAGATGATGCAGTAGAGGGTGCAGACTTACAGCTGGGAACATCTAAGTCCGAAGCCCAGCTTAACAGCTCAGTAGCAGTGTGACCCCAACAAATCACTTAACTTCCTTGAACCCCAATTTCTCCTCTGTAAAATAGGAATATTAAAGAGACCTATCTCACATGTTTGTGCAATCAAACAAGGTAATATGTGTAAACACTCTAAACCTTGGAGCACTACATGAATGTAAGCTACTATTACTGTCCCACCTCCACACCCTGGCTCCCTCCTGAACACCCTTGCCTTCAATCTATGCTGCAAATCCAAATCTTGCCCCTCATCCAAAGTCTGGTTTCAGTCCCCTCTCTTGTGTGTAGCCTTCCCAATGCACTCTAAGCCCCCAAGATCTTCTCCTCCTCTGATTGTACCTGTCCTGTACCTGACCTGTCCTGCCTTGTTCTGAAATTGTTTCATGTCTCAATCTTGTCTCTCCAGCCAGGATGAATCCCTCTGAGATCAAGGACTGCATCTGAGCCCAAAGCTCCTTCAACTTTCCCCAATTTTTGCTGAGGGCCCCACTATTCTTCCAGTCCCAGACATTCACAATATAGGAGTCATCCTTCACTATTCCCTCTCACTCACCCTCCACATCCAATCACGTGCCAGTTCTTGTCTATTATACCCTCTCAGCATCTCTGCTGTCTGTCCACTTCTCTCTGCTCGGATCACAACCACTCCAGTTCAGACCCTAATCATCTCTTGTCTAGACTAGTCTCCCCTATACTCCCTTCTTTCTCCCCTTACCAAACCACACTCCCCAAAACCAAACTGATAGTTCTAGGATGATAGTCTGGCCATGTTTCTCTCTTGCTCAAGCTTCACTAGTTCCCCATAGCCATTCGGGTATTTAAAACCCTTCACAATCCGGCTCCAGATTATCTTTCCAGGTCTACTTGCCCACTGTCCCTCCTCCTGAGCTCTGCTCTGCAGACACACTGGCTGACTTACTGCTCCCCATACCTGACATTTGATCTCCCAATTCCCCTTTTCACGCTCATGCTCCGAACGATCCTCCTTAGCTCCTCTTGGAACCCTGTGTCTGCCTTCAAAGCTCAAGTGACACCTTCCTCAAAAAAGGTTTTTCCTGACTTCCCCAGTTTTCCGTGCCCTGAGATCACTTTGTATATATATTTTGAACACATATTTTAGTTTCCTACCTGTAAACGTGGTATTCACCACCCACCCACCCCAAAAGACAGTGTGTTTTTGATGGCAGGGACTGGTTAAGCTTTTGAATTTGTGTCCTAATGGCTAGCACTGTGTTTGGCACAAAGTAACAGCTCAATAAATATATATTAAGGACACAGAGACCTTCATTACAGGTGTCACACTTCACTCATTCATTCTTTCATTTATTCATTCATTCATGCCTATGCCAGAGTACTACCCTGGATGCTATAAGGGATACAGAGAAGACACTGGATGCCCTTAAGGAGTTTATAATCTAGCCAATCAATAAAATATAAGGTAGTATGCTACAACTGCCAGAGACCTAATGCAAAACTAGGTCTGCAGGCATTCAGAGGAGGGAGATATCACATCTATCTGAGGAAAACAATAGGAATCACAGATCAAGGAAGGTATTGTGGAGGAGGTAGCTTTTGAGCTGAAAGAAAGGAAATCCAAGAAATTTAATCAGGGCAGGATCTCCAACAGGAAGTGCTAGGGGATTTTCAGTCCCTTCCCCCTGGAGACCAACGGAAGGACGTAAGCAAGGCCGTGTCTAAATGTATGGGAACAAAGTCTGGTGCCATTCCCCCACAGACTAATACACAAATTAGTGTATTAATACACTAATGGTACACTGAAATACACAAAAAGTATACTGAATTTGGAAGCAGAATGCCTAGGTTTGAATCCCTGCTTTTCCACCTATTACTAACTAGGTCATGGATGGGGAACCTGCAGCCTGGAGGCCACATGTGACCCTCGAGGTCCTCAAGTGCAGCCCTTTAGCTGAATTTATACTTCACAGAACAGATCCCCTTAATAGAAAAATTTGTTCTGTGAAGTTTGGGTTCAGTCAAAGGGCCAAACCTGAGGACCTAGAGGGCCACATGTGGCCTTGAGGCTGCAGGTTTCCCACCTCTGGACTAGGCCAAAGTAAATTCAGCTATAAAATCATGGAGATGGACAAGATGGCTTCTAAGGTTCCTTCCAAATGTAATCTGTAACTTTCATGGCAACATATATGTATGTGCCTTGTCACCCACAGGACAGGGAGAATTAAGGGTAGACAGGGAACAAGTATTTATATAGTGACAGGTCCTATGCTAAGGGCTTTTTAACAAATCTTACTTCATTTAAACCTCAACACAACCCTACAGAGTAGGTGCTATCATTATCCACATTTAACAGTGGAGGAAACTGAGGCAGAGGTTAAGTGGCTTGCCCAGGGTCACACAGCTAGTAAGTGTCTGGGGGCTGGATTTGAACTCAGGTCTTTCCACCTCTAAGTCCAGTGCTCTATCCACTGGATCACCAGGTATCTCAGAGGATGGGGATCAAGGGGTGTTATTTTCCTGAGATTCTGAAGTTTTTGCTAGGGATCTTGCCTCACACAGCAGAACCACTTTTAATCATCCTAATGCATTTCAGGCTGCAAATTATGGAGCAGGAGTAGGGAGCCTTGGCATGTTGTCAGCTTCCTTTCAGCATTCCTCAAGTTTTCCTGTACACTGTACACTCCCCCTACCCCATACACACATCTAGGTGCTCAGTGCCCTCGGGTCCAGGGATTTATATGAAGGCCCACCGTGGGGTAATGGACCCTTCTCAACATCTTTTCTATCCCTCTTTCCCTCAGAAACAAGACATAAAATATAATCTCTCCATCCTGAGTTCCATCTTTCCAAAGATGCTGCACTCTGGCTAAGGCTTATTTGATGAGCGAAGAAAGGCAGAGCAGGGGTTAGAAACCCTAGATTCTATAGTTACATCTCTGCCACTAATATGCTATGGAACCACAAGGTGAATTTTCCTTTTCCTGGATGAGCCTCACAGCTCCCTTTATCAAATGAAAGGGTTAAAACAGATATTTCTAAAGTTTCTACCAGATTTGAAATTCTCTGGTCCTAATTCAAGTGAAGGACCAACCACGATAAAAGGCATGAAAGCAAACATTTCTATTTTAACAGGGGCCTTCAAGACCCTAACCCAAGGAAGCATCTCTAGCAGAATTTCAGAAACTATGTCAGACTGGGGCAGTAGCTCTCTTTGACTAGGGGTCTTTCATCATCTTGTAGGTGGCCACTAACTATACTTAATGTTAGCTCTCCCTGGCCACATGTAAAAAGTCCATCCAGAATAGTCTATGTGGTAGTCGACAGCAGAAACTTGGGCCTCCCAGCCTGAGATACCTTGTTCCTGCCCCTGATACCTTTTCTTTCATTTCTGAACAGCTGGGCAGAATAATACTCTGGCACCCAAGCTAACTCTTCTTCTCCCCTTGCCTGAACTAAGAATCAGTGGCCCTGGGTTCTAATCCATGCTCTGATACTTACTGTTGGGTAGTAGTTTCCTCATCTATAAAATCACCAGGTTGAACTAGATGGCCACAAAGATCCCTTCCAACTTTCATCTGTGAGCCTTTGAAATGCATTTGGTTTATAAAGGCTTTCTTTTGGTGTTCCCCAATTCCTGATGCCCTAGGGCATTGATTAACCAGGACTGTAGGTCAATAATATTTGGACATCTGCTCTCTTAGGATGTTGACTACGTTGGATCTATTCTGTGCCAAGCAGGCTATAGGCCACCATTCATTTGTTCGCTCATTCATTCAACAAACATTTGGTAAACACCTACTACCACTGGGTTTATGAAGAACTCTGTGCTTGGCACTGTGGGGTACAAAGATAAGAGAACAAGCACACAATTCAAAAACCTGCCCAAAGGGAGTAAGTAGCAAACACCATTTGGATAAAGCAGGGGATTCAGTCCAACAATTCAAGAAACATTTATTTAATGCCGATGGCATAAATAGGCACAGAGCTTACAGCTGAATACGATACAAACACAGAACTATAATATACAGAACTGATATTTAACATGGTAAGGGTATTTGAAAGGGACAAAAGAAAGTACCCTGAGAAGTGTGAGTGTGTGTGTGTGTGTGGGGGGGTGTGAATCTTGGAAGGCTTCTTGGAGAAAGTGGCATTTGAGTTGGCCTTTAGAAGATTCAGCAGGTGAAGAAGGAGAGGGTATCATGGGCATAGGAAACTTGAGTGAAGGCAGGAAAGCTCAGGTCATGTTCAGGGGACGAGCACTGGCCAAGGAAGGCATCTGAGCCGGGCTCTAAAGCAAGGTGCTGACAGGTGGATACGCTGGGGGCAGTCAGTAAAGCATTCGGTAGGGTTAGGGGATGGCTTCTGGCGAGCTTTGTACCCAGGAACAGAAACGTGACCTACTGGCTAGCAAGGTAAGATGGTACTAGTCTGCAATAACAGCTAACATCTGTCATTTGCAGAGTCTTTTACCTCTTCTTGGTCCTCACAATAGGTCTGTGAGGTGGGTACTATTACTCCAATTTACACTTGGAGAAACTGAGCCTTAGAAAAATGAAGTGATGTGTTCAGGATCTCTCAACTAGTAAGAGTCTGATGTAGGACCAGAACTTGGCTCTTCCTGACTCCAAGTCTAGGGTTCTATGTGCTGAGCCACCAAGCTGTGATGAGTCTTGAAGGCAAGACTGAGGAGTCTGGATTACATCTAGTAGGTGGTGGGAAGGAATTGCTTTGAAAAAGTCTGGAAAGGGTTTGTTTTGGGGGGGGGGTATGCAGCAGAAGGAGGGCGATATTGTCAACTCTTTTCAGTAAGGAACATTAATCTGGCAGCAGTGTGGGGGATTGTTTAGAGACCGGGAGAGCAGTTAGGCACTCATTATAGTAGTCAGGTGGAAGGGGATAATTGCCTTAAGTCAAGGTACTGACAGAAGACTGGACAGAAGGGGACAGATCTGAGAAACAGAAGGGAGGTGGGATCAACAATGTTCAGCTCACGATGATGGCTGCACCCCAAATTCAGACCTAGTGGGAAACAAAGGCAAGCACCAGACCGTGGAGCCATCCTTCAGGGAGCCATCTTCTTTCCTCCCTCTCTTCAGCCCTAAGGGAGGCTGCGTTCCTTCCTTCCTGCCTGTAACAAGCACTTCATAGCCATCTACTTTGTCCTACGCACTGCGCTAGGTAATAGGGATGCAGTACAAAAATTCTATTGGGTGGAAAGAACACATATAAGTAAATACAAAAGAAAGGCTAGGGACAGGGATTCCTGTGCCTGTGATTTTACTGGTATAGAGAATTCTTGAATGAGGAACATCTCTCAACCAACACAGGCTGGAACTGTAGAGTTGGAGAATTGCTTTCAGCACTAAGGAGATGATAGATGCCTTGCCTAGGATCATAGAGCCAGTATGTGTTAGTGTCAGGCCTTGTGCCCAGGCCTTTTTAGGCAGCCAAATGGCCCGGCAGACAGAGCACTAGACCTGGAGAAAGAAAGTCTCCAGTTCATAATCCTTCCTGAGATACATACTAGTTCTTACCCAGGGTAAGTCACTTAACTTTTTTCTGCCTCAGTTTCCTCATCTGTAAAAATGGGATTCATGATAACACCTACTTCCCAGAGCTGATCTGAGGATAAAATAAGACATTTTAATAGTGCTTTGCAAACCTTAAAGTATTGTATAAATAAATGCTAGCTATTATTATCATTTCCTGATTCTGAGAACAGCTCTCTATCCACTGTGCCTGAAAATACCTACAAAATAAATACAAAATACTTTTTTCTTTTGAGAGAGAGAGAGAGAGATTCGGGAAAGACCTCTTGTAAAAAGGTGGCACCTGAGCTGGATTGTAGACATATATTTAGCCACTTATGCCTTGTAGAGATCTGGTGGTAATGGAAGAGGGGTGAAGTGGAGGGATGTCAAAGGGAGGAAGGGAAATATTCTGGGAAACAGGGTCCTGGGATTCCCTTTGGTCCTGGATGGGGTAGTTTCTGGTTGACCAGTCTCCAGGTTTACTAGACAAGATCTAAACACAATGGTCAATCCACTGGGGAATGGCTGAACCTGTTGTAGTATATGATTAAAATGGAACACCATTGTGCTATAAGAAATGCCAGCATGGTTTCAAAAGGAGAACCTGGGAAGACTTATATGAACTGATGCAAAGTGAAGTGAGCAGAACCAGAACACCACACACAGTAACAGCAATATTATACAATGATAAACTAAGAATGACTTAGCTAATCTCAGCAATACAATGATTTAAGAAATTCCAAAGGACTTATGAAGAAAATGCTATCCATCTCTAGAGACAGAACTGATGGAGTTTGAGTTCTGATTGAAACATAATTTTTTTCACTTTTTTTTCTGGCAACATGGCTAATATGGAAATAAGCACACATACAAAAATAAAATAAATATGGTGGTAACTGATTCCACCTTGAAGGCAAAAGCCTCCAAACATGAGCCTCATAGATTGGGGAAAGTCTAAGGAGGAATAGTGCCTACTGTGAAATATGACTGGAGGGAGCCTTTCAGCTTTGCAGCTCAAAGATCCTGAAATCACTGGCCTGCCTTAGGCCATAGGCCATCAAATTCCACAATTAGGGAGGCATTCCTCTGAGTTAAAGTCCCCGTATTAAAATTCAGGGACCCTATCTTAAAAGTCATTAACACCTTAGAGGGATTAGTTGACAAAAGTCTGCTTCAGACTTTGTGGGGGGCTGGGGTGGGAGGTGGGAGGTGGGAGATGAGCAAATTTCCATAGTGAAGAAAGAAGAGGGAAAGGCTCTGAATATAAGGACGGGCTATTAAGCGCTTCATCTTGGGGCCAAAGATATGGGAAAGTAAAAAAGGTAAGTGATTTGGCACCTTCTTTTCCACTTAAAGCATTAGGGAGTTACTTAGAACCCTTGGAGGTTAAGGGACTTGCCCAGGGTAACACAGCCAATAGCTGTCCAGATCTTGAACCAAGGTTTCCTTGACTCTACAGCCAACCCTCTATTACCGATTCTCAAAGTGTGGTCAGGGAACTCTTGGGTCTGAGGTTAAAACTATTTTCATAATATTGCAGGGATGTTTTAATTTCTAATTCAGAAAATATCAATAGATGTAACTCATATAAGTTTTTTGAGGGTCCTCAATAATTTTTTAAGAATGTAGAAGAGTCCTAAGACTAAATAAATGTGAGAACCACTGCACTACACCCTTCTTTCTCTCCTGGAATAGGTAAGTTTCTTGACAGCAGAGACTCTGTCTCTTCCTGAGCACCATCTTCCTTCCCCCAAGCACGTGGTCTGGGACTGAGCACACATTAGGGAAGAGAAGGCCCAGGATGTAGAGAGGGATTCTGGGGGTCTCCTGCCTGATGGCAAGAGGCAGAGAAAGTGAAAGGAGTGAGCTGGATTGTGTTTAAGAGGCATCGCCCCAAAATTGATGGGCTCAGGGAACTTCTGGTGTCTTAGCTGCTTTAGGTGAAGGAGATTCATCCCCAGCAGGGCTCCACTCAGATTTCTTTCCCTGGCTTTTCGTAGCATAACCCAGGAGATTGACTCCACCTAAAGGACCCCAGTGCCTTATAAATGATTCCTTCACCTGTACCCAAGTATAGCCCTGGGTAAGTCCCTGATTAAGTCCTGTGCCTCTGTGTCCAACTGAGACTTTAGGCCTTCACTGTATCTTATGCAAGGTGATTCAGCACAAAATAAACACTTCTCTGCTGTGGAGAACAGAATTTTCTGGCATTAAAAACACATGCCATTAGGGAAAGTCACATGGAAAAATGAACCTTTGTTGTGCCCCCTCTTCTACCAGAGATCTGGGACCTAGGTAATTTCTCAGGAGGGAAGTTTACTATCTTCTGAATACTATGCCACTGGTCTCACCAGATTACTGAAACTTCAGGCACCTCAGATCCTGGTTTCCACCTGGCTTGAACTCTTTTCCTGCTCTGCCTTCATGACAGAGCCTTCAGAGAACCTGTATCCATTCCTCACCACAAGAGCTGGCCAGAGATGGTCCACTAGAGATGTGGAGATCAGAGATCAGAGATCACTAAAGATGGCCATGAGTGAATGGCTGGTTCCCATTCAAGCCTCCTCTCCGACTTCTCGTTTTCCAAAAGGAAAACGCCCTCCTCCCAATATAATAACAATAGTGATAATTGGTGCGTGTGGAGCTTGAAGGTTCACAACGTGTTCTGCATATGTTAGCTCATTTGTTCCTTACAATAACTCTGTGAGGCAGGTATTTGAAATGTTATTATCCCCATTTTACAGATGAGATTCAGGGAAACAAAGCCCATGGTTTTACAGCTAATAAATATCAGAGGTAGGCTTTGGATACAGGCCTGTCAGCTCCAAGAAAGTCTAACACTTCTTCCACTACTGGAAACCCTGGTTCTGTCTTTTAAAAAGGATGCTAACTCCAGGCCTAACAGATTAAGACTAAAGGTTTCTACCTAGTTTGCAAGATTGTTTGTCAGCGGCCTTACCTAACTTACCCAGTCTTTTCTCCCTTCCCCTGCTTCCAACATTCTAGTCAAGCTGTCTCCTGCTGTACTGTCCTCATCCTCTTGTTTTTACTTTTACACTTAGTGTTCCCCACCCACTAAAAGGGTCTCTAGGTCTTTCAGGGCCCAAATTCTTTGAGAAGCCCTCCCAGCCTAGCCCAGCCCACGATGACCTCTCCCTTCTCTGAATAGTACTTTTTGGCTTCCCCAGACAATCTCACATTTAGAAATCACCTTAGAAGAATGGTAGTCATATGGGACTTTAGAGATCATCCAATACAAAAGGTCCAGAGACGTCAGGAGACTTGCCATCACGCTGCTTGTTAGTAGCAGGACCTGGGCAAGGTCTTAGTTCTGCCACCAGCTGATGGTTTTTTTTCTATAGACATGGGCAGCTTCCCTTTGATTATTCACATTCTATGGTTGCTTTGTGTATATGTATGTGTGTGTGTTTTGTCTTATCTCCCCAAACCAGGATAGAAGTTTCTTGCAGGGAAGGGCTGTGTCTCCTCTTGCTGTGCAGCTTTCTCCCCAGCTCAATACCTGGCCTGGGTCTGAGCACACATTGAGTGCTGCCAGATTGAATGGATGATCCTTTATAGAGTCCAATCGCTCTCCCAGTGGTGTGTGGGATCCAGGGAACTGACCAGGCTAGTCAGCTCCTAAGACCATGGCTCATTTTATATTCTACTCACTTTCCCATGGCCCATCACCATCCCTGGAAGTGCTGCTCTAGGTATTATCATCATTAGCCAAACAATTATCCTGTTAATTGCTGGCCTCAAGAAGACAGGTATACATAGCTGTTAACCACCCTTCGTAGGCCTCCATTTCCTTCTCTGTAACATAAAAGAGTGGATTGTCTGGTTGTAAGTAGTTGGGGAGATGGAAGTGAAATCCAAGAGGGCATGCTTGGCCACCCCAGAAACAGAGGAAGTGAGAGAGGATAGAGGGACTGAGTAGCTTTAGCTCAGCAGCCACTTTAGGACAGGCTGGGGATTCAAGCCCTCTCCTTCCTGGGTGCTCTTAGGCAGCTCCCAAACCCCACTCTGAACTTTATTTTTTAAATGAGGGAAGACAGCACGGAGGAAATGTGGTAGAGCAGAGTTTTTGGCTTTCAGTTTTTGCCACTTACTACCTGTGTGACCCGGACTAGATTGTTTTGTTTCTCTGGACCTCAGTTTCCTCATCTGTTAAACTAGGGAGTCAGACTAGTTGGCTTCCAAGGTCCCTCCCAGATCCATGCGCCTGTCTCCCCAGGGCTTAGTGACTGACGAGAAGTTAATGAGAATGGCAGCAGGGCCCTCTGCAGATTGGAAATGCCACCTCACAAACAACTACCAGCCTTACAGCTTTCAAGGCTGTATGCTCCCAGATGGACATCTCCACACCCCCTGCCTGCTGCCGCTTTCATTCCAGATGAAGCCTCTGGTCCCCATCAATGCCCCAAATGCTCATACCCTCCATTTTTTTCCAATCAGCTTGCTCCAAAGCAAGCCTCTCCAGCCTAACCCTCCTGCCGCCGTGACAGCCTCCTTGCCTTCTCAGCTTCCTGCATTGTGTCTGATACTGACAGCTGGCAAATCCCTGGACTCAGGTAGCTGGACGCCTGAGAACAAGGAGGCACCACTGTGCTGTCACAGCCGGACTAAAATATGTCAACATCTCTGAGGCTCCCCCATCTCTGGCACTCCCTTTCCTGGTCTCTTCCTGCTGGCCCAGCACCTACCTCCTTCACCAGGGCACACCCACAAGAGACCCAACTCTACTGTGCCTCCTGGGCTGAAGGCAAAAAGCTGTAAGAATAGGAGTGCCCAACAGTCCCTCCCATGCTCCCCTCCCTGCCTCCCTGATCCTTAGGAAATTTAACCCTTTGCTTTTGCAGAACAAAGCTGACTCAGAAAGTTCTAAACTGGGAGACTTCCTGTTTTGATTGCACTGGGATGGTCCAATTAATTGGCATACCTGTATCAAGCCCCTAGCATATTTTCAGCCTGTTGGCCTTATCTCCCATTTCTCCCCTATGTATAACCTTTAGTTCCATCCTCATATTTGCTCACACAGTTCTTCTACCTAGAATGCCTTTCCCCCCACCCAATCCAACTCCTCCTCTGAGACCTACCTCAAGCCCCCCCTCTCTGAACACTCCAGCCCACTTATCTTCTTGCTCTGAAGCCTACAGTTTTACCATCAGTACCCACTCACTTGTCTTCTCATCCTTGCAAAAGAGGAAAAACACAATTGTCCTGCCTCTGCCTCCTGGAGTTGTCCAACCTGCTGCCCCTCATTCCCTTCCTGACCCCTTAATTCTTGTCTCCTTTCCCCCAGCCTCTCTCCCTAGTCTCAAATCATTTACCCCTCCCTGAGGGATGTCTCCTAATCCAGTGGCCCCAGTCTGTCCATGACCCTTGTTCTCAGGTGTTTTTTTTTGTTCACCCACACTTTTGTCTGATTCTCTCCAGAATTCTTTCTGGCTCAGCTAATAGCCACTAAAAGCCTAGTACACAGAGAGCTCTTGGTAGCCAACCATGAACTGGTCAGGAGTGAGGAGGTCATGCTTTATGGCTTTAATAACAGAGTTACGAAAGGTCTCATAACTTCATTAATGCCTGCAAAATCTACAAGAGGCAACCAATGTCAAGAAAATGATGTGCTGTGCTTTGGGGGTGTGGAAGGAAGTGGTGGGTGTAGTGAGGCTGGTTTATTCACCTCCCCCTAAAACTACATCTGGCTCAGGGAGAAAGTATTAACCCCTCCAGTGGACATTCAAGGCTTCCCACAGTCTAGCACTAACCTATTTTTCCCACTCCAGTTCAATTCAAAGTCTTCTTTAATCTCTTACTAGAGGGCAGACCTGGGAATACAAAGACAAAACCAGACCACCAAAATAACCAAAAATCCTCCAAACAATCCCTGAGTTCAAGTATCCCACTTTCTCCTAGGGAGCTAGGGTAGACGAGGACACAGACAGTGAAATAAATACAAAATGACCACAAACACTGAATTCAAAGTAATGGATAATGGAGAGGGAACACTAATGACTGAAGGAGAGGGGTAGAACCAGGAAAGGCTTCCGACCTGAGCCTTCAAGGGAGCTAGCAATTCCAAGAGGCAAGGGTGAAGAGGGAGATTATGGGCATGGGGCTAGCACGTGCAAAAGCCCTGAGGTGGGCAAAGTAGTGTTGTACAGGGGAACTCCAAACACCACAGTATAACTGAAAAAGAGAGTGTTTGTGAGGAGTAATACACAATCAGCCTGGAGAAAGGTGGAAGCCAGATTGTGAAAGCGCTTAAAAGTCAAACAGAGGCACTCATATTTTGTCCTAGAGTTCACAGGAAGCTGGTAAAGCTGGCTGAGGAGGGAGGGTGCACATGTTCAGAGTACACTACTCCCCTCCTTAAAGCCTCTACTTTTGACCACTTTTCTCAGGGTCAAACTCAAGGCCATGCTCACTCCCAAGTCTCCACACCTTTTACTCAAGCTTCCTTCACACATCCTTCCCCCTTCAATAAACTTTCCCTCCTCTTTACCTATCCAAACCCCAGCACCCATCCTATAAGGTCCAGGACAAAGCCTACCTCCTCCAAGAAGCCTTCCCAACCAGAAGTGAGTGCTTTCTCCTCCTCAGAGAGCTGAGGGATATTTAGTATCCTAATTATATATATATATACACACACATATATACATATATATGTATATATATAACATTACTACCTGATAGTGTTACTGAATTGTTTCCCTCCTATATGTATCTTTCCCCTCCCACTTGGCTTTCAGGGCAGGGCCTGATTATTCTAGGAACATGGAGCATTTCTAAACTGGAAGGTATATTAGCAAATATCTTCCTGAAACCCTCCCTTTTACAGGGAAGAAAAATGAAGCCCAGAAAGGCAAGGGTGACTTACCCAAAGACACACAAATGATGGCAAAGACCAGACAAGATTTCCTGACACTTAGACACATGCCCTTACCCCATCAATCTGTTTTAAACAGCTATTTTGACCATAGTGATCATAGATTTGTAGATGGAAGGGATCATCTCCAATCCCCTTAATTTTACAGATGAGGAAAGTGAGTCCTAGAGGGGTTAGATGACTGGTCTGAGGTCACACAAAGCTAGTTAATGAGAGAAGCAGAGCTGGATAGGAATTGATTTAAATATTTCCCCACACTTCTCTTGCCTCCTCCACAGACCCCTGGCACAGATCTGGGCACACAGCACTCAACACAAACTTGAGAAAAGATCAGAATCCGCTTTTACCTCTTTCATCCTCCTAATTACTGTGAGTGACTGATGGTGTTAGACATGGGTAAGGGTGGCATTAGAGGTCTCGGTCAAATCGTAGAGCTGGAACTAGGCCTTTCTGACAGCAAGCCCCACTTCCTAAACATCCTCGCTCCCCTCCAAACCACCCGGAATAGAGAGGAAGAAATGGCATCTTTGGCACAGCTCTGGCTCAAAACTGGTACTGATGGTAACGCTCTAGGTGCTGAAACTGTTTTCTTGTGCTCCGTGGGGTTTTGGGTTTTGGTTTTTTTTGGTAGGGGTGGGGAAGAGATTGAGGGTATCCGAGAGAGCAGTCAAGCTGTGGATCTGAGGCATTTATCTCTCTCTCTCTCTCTCTCTTGCCTTGGTGGGTGGGGGTGGGAAAGAGGAAAAGAAGGTAGGATGTGGGTTGGTATCGTCTGGTCCTTCTGGACCAGAATGTTTTTCTGTTTTGTTTTGGTTTTGTTTTTTTTAATTTAGAGACGGTGTCAGACCCTTTCCCTGGCACACCCGAGGGAGCGAGGGCCAGCTCTGGGTGCAGTCAGCAAACTGGAAATCAGAAGAGCTTTCCAATGGTCCCTGGTCTCTACAAGCCCCTAGACAGTCCACATGTCTGTCCAAGTGCCACCATTGTGCAAGCTCGCTTCCGTGGGGTAGGTATAAACAAGGTCATCGGCAAGTCTAAACCCACCCGCGGTGAGTACCCCCCTCCCCCCTCCCCAGCCCCGCAGCCGAGGCGGGGTGCGCCCGCTCATCCCCCCCGCATAGTTCTGCAAATTGTCTTCCCGCGAGCAGAGCCAAGCCAACATGTCCGCTTCCCCGCGTTAGGCTGCCTCGGCGTTCCGGGCTGCTCAGCGAGCTGTCAGTCCCGCGCGGCTGGCGGGCACCGCTCTGCCCTCCCGTGCCGCTAGCGGACTGGGGCCGGAGGGGCAGGTGCGGCACCCGCGGTGCCCCCGACGCCCGACGCGGGGCCGCCCCCGCCCTGCCCCCCACCTCCCGGCTCCTCGTGCGTGCAAATGCGCGTATTTATTCTGCAATTAAGCCTCGCAGCGGAAAGTGGAAGGAGAAATCCTTTGTTCGGGGGCGGGTTTGGGAGGGGAGCGAGGTGCACTCGGCGTGGAGGGCGGCCCCTCCCCCTCCTCCTCCCGGAACCTTCGGGCTGCCCCTCCCCCGCACCCTGCACCTTTCCCCGAGCGCCAGCTCCCTTGCCCACGTCCCGCGCGCCGCTGCTGCGGCCCCGAGCCCGGGATCGCCCGTCCGTCGGGCGGGGAGAGCGCGCTCCGCCCCGAGCCTCCCCCTCCCGCACCTCGGGTCCTCGCACCCGCTTCCCGGGGCTCCCGCGGAAGCCCACGAGCCGCGGCACGCCGTGCGCCGCACGAGCTGCCAGCTCCCCGCTCCGGCCCCGGGCTTGCGCCGCCGCCGGCCTAGGCGGATCGCACGGCCATCCGGGCCGTGAGGCCTGGCACCGCGTCCCGCGCTGGATTGGCCCGGGTGCCCGACTTGTGCGCCGCCCGGGCGGCAGCCGGAGCAGAAGTTCCACCCGCCTCCCAGCTCGGGTCCTGCGGTGGGGCCGCGGGGCACGCGGGAGAGCGCGGTGGGGGGCGAGCTGCGCCGCCCCGCCGGGCTCCTCGCCCTCCCGGCTCCCGGGACTCCCCGGGGCATCCAGCCGTTGAGCGCGGTCCCACCCACCTACCCGGGAGCGCGGTACCTGGGTGCCTGGAGCAGTCCCCGCCGCGCTCCTCTTTCCTTTCCCCGGAACTGATGTGAGGGTTGCTGGAGAACATGAGGGAGGGGGGGCGAGAGGACTGGGCTCCTGGGGCCTCCCAGGGGGCGCAGAGAGATCTGCCTCGATCCGGGTGGCTTTTCATGTCCCGTGGGCAAATCTGATGACCTTCCTCCCTCCTCGGCGCCCCTCCCACCTTCCCCCGCTCAGTCCCCTCGGGTTCCTCCACCCTGCCTCTCACCCACACCGGCTTCCTCCCGCTCTTTTGTCCGCCTCCCCGAACCCTGACCCCCTCGGGCTCTGGGTCCCACGCTCGTCCGGTCCTGGGCGCTGGCCTGCCCGCCCCTGGCGTTGCTGCTTGTTTGGTCGATCCCTTTCGCGCGGCCCCGAAGTGTGAATGCCAATTAGGGGGCAGGAGGATGTGTATCCGAGATGTGCAAACACAAAAGGCAGGAAATAAAAGTCATCTCCCACCGAAGAGGAGAGGTAACCATGGCTACCTGGGACCTCATTTAAAGCGGTGCCGGCCGCGGGCGAAAAGGCACCACTTCCCATTGTCAGAGACGCTTACGCGAGGCTTTGAAAATGCTAAGCCCCCTGGAAACCGTCTGGGGAGTCGGAAAACGAAAATGAGGAAGGGGAAAAATAGAAATGATATTTATTTCTGTTTGTGTGTGAGTCTGGAGAACCTCCTCGTCTTCCCCTTGATCGCCATTCCCCGCCCCCCCTCCTTTTTTCCCGTCCTCTTCCTTCTTGATTCCCCCCTCCTCATCCTCCCCTTTCCAGCTACTTCCACTCCATGCAAAGAAACTATCTTCAAATGAAAACAAAAATTGGGAGGGAGGACGAGGTGGCAAGAAGTGGCCTAATGGGCCCAGACGGACAGAAGGACCACTAGACACAAAGTCAGGTGTCTGGGGAAAGCAGCCAGGAAGGGCTGTGGCTGGCCGAGGGCTGAGGGGGGGCCGTGAGGAGGGGCAGGCTGCAGGAGGAAATGGAGAGGGCAGTAGCTACAAAACCCAGGGATGGAGGCTCTCCTCCACCAGATGCCTTCCCCCTGGAGGGCAGTTCTCAAGGGCAAGAAATAGATTCCCTGAACTTGTACACTAAGCAAACTGGGGAGCGGTGGGGAAAGGAAGCGATGAGAGGAGAGAGTTGGGGGGGGCTGTCTTTAGGGCACTGCTTAACTCCCCTTTTTTTCTCTCAACCTAGAATAACCAACAATCACAAAGTACTTGTTTCTGAGCTTCACAACAACCCTGTAAGAAGCCACAGGTACTGTTTTCAAATTAGGAAACTGAGGTCAAGAGAGGTTACTTGTCCTGCCCATGGCATACAACTAGTAAATATCAGAAGTGAGATTGAAACCCAGGCCCATGTGTTAGCCACTAAGTCATACTGCCTTTGCAAAATGAGAGCTGGAATGTATTAATACAATATCTTTCCCTTCCCTTCTTTACAGTAAGCAAATTTCATCCAAAAAGTCTCTGACTGAACAGACCCATTACAGGTCACTCACCAGCACTCACATTTAGGTATACAGCCTTTGTTTATTAACTGCTTATGGACACCACTGTATGTATTTTAATTATCAAGCAACTTTGTATTTCTGTGTGTTTCCTGAGTACCTTGCTTCTTTCTCTAGGTTAGAGGTTCCCCCAGAGTAAGAATTGGGTGGGGGTCGTTTTCACTCCCTGCAAACTTACCAAACACTACCTGAACTGAGCCATCATATAGTGAGTCCTCAAAAGGCATCAGATGATGATGGAGTGGTTGGTCTTCACTGTAAGCTTCTGAGGGGTAAAAATGTTGGAGAAGTTGAGGTACAGAGAGGGTAAGTGGCTTGGGTACTAACATGGGAGTTGGAGATCAAGAGTTATGCCAGATGATTTGTTTTATAACAATTGGAAGATGTCAACCCCCAGGAAATTGTTCAGGACAGAACCTGAGACTGGGTTGGAGGAGGTAGGAAAGGAAAAGGGGGGAGAGGAGAGAAAGACAGGGGGTTGCTATTTAAATGCCTGAAACATCTGAAGAGCTGGTTCCCCAGGGAAGCAGTAGGAGACCAATTCCTAGAGGTGCTAAAGCTAGATGATACTGTATGATAATGTATACTGCAGAGATAGGGATGTTTTTCTCCTAGAAAGTACTAGCAGGCAATATCAGCCTTATTGTAGACCTGGACACTTTCGGGCCATGGGACGTAGCTGGGAGAGAGGTAGTCCTTGAGTGTCCTGATAACATGCCATTTCAAGAGAGAAAAAAATCCAGGTTGCCTGGAAAGAGTCTTTACTCCTAACTCCAGTGCCTGACCTTAGAGATACATGAGGAGGCTTTCTGCGGCACTTATGGGGGTGGGGGTAACCTGTCCATTTATAAATGATACTTCCAAATTTGGAGGAGGGAAGAAGCAGGGCCCATGGATACATTGGTATATGGGACTCCCAGGGAGGAATTCCCTCCAAAGCTGCAGATGAGCATCATATAATCTTGGAGAGCTTCCTGGGACACAGAACTTTTAAGTGACTTGTCCTGGGTCACAGTCAGTATGCGTCAGAGGCATGATTTGAATCTGGATCTTTCCAGTTTCCAGGCCGCCTCTCTTTATAAATGTGTATCATTTTAATTCCAGAAAACTCCATCCTCCTTGGCTCAGAGGTGTTAATTTTATGATAGGTCCTGGAGTGTTACAGTAAAGAATGAAAGCTACTAGTAAAACACACAGAGATATCATTTTTAAACTTTGCCTATGATTCACAAATGCCTTGTCCCAGCTGCTCCTGCATGCCTGGGGTTACAGTCTTTAGCCAGGTACAATTTGGGCAAGCTGTATGGCAAATTTTCTTTAATCTGTTCATGTTCTACCATATCCTTTGCACCAGAACTGTTCAAATTCTTGGTCTTTCAGAGTCACAGAAAGAAAAAAATAAATACTTGTGACATGACACCACCAGTTCCCCATCAGGCTGTGCCTAGATGGAACAACTGTCCAATAACTGCCCCCACCCACTTCTCTCTCTTTTCCCATTCCATTGCCACTGCCAGGATAAGACGCCATAGTTCATAAGGAACAGAGGTGCTTCTCTTTTTTTACCTCAAGGGCAATCAAGTGGCCTGGGTTTTAGTTGTAACTCAAACATTAATTTTTGTGAGCCTAAGGCACACACTGTATAGAAGGAACCATTACAGCCAACTAGCCCCATCCCCTTCTTTTACATCTCAGTAACCAAGGGAGGTTAAGTGAATTGCCCAAGAAGATCCCATAGGTGTCAGGTCCTTAGACCCAAAGACTGGTACTTTTTTTCACAGCCCCCTGGGCTTAAGTGTTCTCATCTTTCATACCAAACTATGCTCTCCGACAGATTTCTCTATATTTGTTGGTCTTCTAACCTCAGAGTCATCCTTTAACTCTTGTCTCTTCCTCCCCACTGTCGAACACATCCAATAATGTATCCATGGCCAATCTTGATGATTCTATCTCCATGTTTCTCAAGTCTGTAACTGTCCGCTCATCACGGCTTCCACCCTAGTTTAGAACACCATCACCTCTTGCCTAGACTATTGTAATAACCTAAGCAGTCTCCTTATTTCCAATTTCTCCTCTCTATCCTCCAAACAACTGACTTCCTGAGGCTTCCTGAGGCACAATTCTGATCTTATATTTTTTTAAGTTTTATTTCAATAGTATTTTATTTTTTTCCCAATTACATGTCAAGACAATTTTTAGCATTCATTTTTACAAGATTTTGAGTTCCGCATCTTTCTCTTTTCCTCCCCTCCTGTCTTCCGAGAATGGTAGGCAATTTGATATGGGTTATACATGTACTATCATGTAAAACATATTTCCATATTAGTCACAGTTGTGAAAGAAGAAACATCAAAAACAAAACAAACACAAAAAAGAAGGTAAGTGAAAATAGTATGCTTCGATCTGCATTCAGAGTCCATCCGTCCTTTATCTGGACGGGGATGGCATTTTCCTTTGTGAGTCCTTTGGACTTGTCTTGGATCACTGTGTTGCTGAGAAGAGCTGAGTCATTCATAGTTGGTCATCACTGACCTTATTATCTCTTTCTGCTTGAAAACTTTCAGTGGTTCCATATTGCCAATATGATGAAATACCAACTCCTTAGCTTGGGATTTAAGACCCCCACAACCTGTCTCTAACTGATTTTTCCAGGCTGATTTCACATTATTTCCTTTCATGAAAATTCTAGCCAACATGAGATGGCTGTTCTCTGAGTTCTGTATTTCATCTCCTGCCCAACGGGTCTGGAATTCACTCCCCTTTGTCTGTCTTGGAGAATAAGCATCTTTCTTCCAAGGTAAGTTCATATGCCACCTTATCCCACATAGATTTCCTGAAAACACACTTCCTTCCTCCCTCCTCAAATGACCTTCTTTAGTTACACTGAGGGTATGTCTTCTCCCTCCTTCCCATAGGTGAGGGGACTTTCTTGTTTTTGACTTTGCATCTGCATTGCTTAGTGTAAGTTCTTGAACACAGTGGGTACTTACTAAGATGTTAAAAACTGACTTGGATCTGATGTAGATGAACAATTTTCAGAAATGGGAAAACATTATATAAATGTAATCGGCCACCCTCACCCTCATCAATCATCATCATCACTTTGTCAACTGGAACATTGTCATTTTCCTTAACTCTAGTCATGGTGAGGTTGGATTCTAAACTCTAGGTTCTCTGCCATGCCCAAGGGAGACAACTGCTTTTTCCCTTCCTTCAAGTGAGGAAGATTGAATTTGGCCCTGTGATTACTCCTTCCCTTATTTACCAAAAGTCATCAATTAGATCACTTCTATAGTAAGGACCTACTGGGTGGCCAGCCAGGTGCTAGGTGATGATGGGGCATCATAAGAGCAACATAAGGCATGGTCATTAACCTTAAGGAACTCTCAAAATCAATTCAGTAGATGTTATTTGAATGCCTACTATGTGCTTAGCTCTGGGGACAGACAGAGGGAAATGAAATTAGCTCACAGAAAACCATTAGAGAAAAGTAAGTGGTAATTTCAATCTAGCCACACTTGCTGGACACCATGTTCTGCCTTCTATCTCTGTGTCTTTGCACAGGCCACCCCTGTGTCTGCAATGCTCTGCCTCCTTACTGTGCCTCAAAGTTTCCCTGGATTCCTTCCAGATCGGACCTTCTACAAGAGGTTTTCTGCCCATCCTGGGCCTACTCCTCTATATGCTTTGTATGTAACATCGTTATTTTCATGTTTGTCTGTTCCACTAGAATGTAAACTCCTGAAGGGAAGGGGGGGGTCTTTGGTTTATTTTTTTGTTTTTAACTTTCTTAGTATCCCTGGTGTTTGACACAGTACTTCGCACATAGCATGTTCATAATAAATGCTTGTTGACTGGCTAGGGCTTTAGGAATTCACAGGAGGGAAAAACTGTTTTGGACTGAAATACTCTGTGAAGGCAACAGACCTTAAGCTAGGCTTTTAAGGAAGGAAGAAGTAAGAGGGAGAAGTGAGAGGCTGCTTCAATCAGGTGAACAGCAATCTGCAGGCCATAGGGGAATGGTGCATGGAGGAAAGGCAGCTAAAAGATAGGAAAAGGTCAAATTGTGGAGGCTCTTGAAAAGCATCTTTTGTGTTTCTTTTTTGGTCTCATTTCTCCAGTGTCCAGAGGAATGCCTTGGCCTCATTTCCTGAACAGCTTTCTCTCATCCCTAGGGTGAGAGTGGGACACAATGATATTGGGATACGTGTATAGCCCCTTCCCAGTGTATCCAGGGTAGTCAAACTGTTCACCTCTTGTTAAAAGCTTCGGGCCCCCCTCAGAGAGGAGAGAAACGAACAGATGTTTCCATGAATCAGGAAAACAGTGTTGGCTCCCAGATGGGCTCATCTAGAAAGGCTTGTCTCTTTCTTTCTCTCTGAAGCCTCTTATAGCAAGGTCTTTCTTTTTGGAGAGCAGCCGATTGCAGTTTGCAAGGCGAGCAGAGCTTTGCTGTTCTGGGGGCAGCTGTCAAGCCCCCTCACCCATCCTGTTTCCCTGTCATGCTGCACAGAGACCTGAAATGGTGACTTGTCATTCCTGATGACCGAAGTCATTTAATAGCTACTGCCTGATCAGGGGACTCTTCCTAGCTCAGTGAAGGACAGAATCACGTGCCTAGGAAGAAATCTTGACTAGGGGCCCTGCTTTTCCCTCTGTGTTTCTTTTTTTTTAATACCAACTTGCATTTGTATGGTGGATGGGAGTTCCTTGAGGGTCAGTATTGCTTTTCATCTCTATCCCTATCACCCAGCACATATGAGGTATTTAATAAATATGTATTTAATTGATTTTAAAAACTATTTTCCAAATGAATTTTAAGTGCAGGCACCTTATTAGACAGCAAGGATCTTTCTAGAGATCATTTAATCTCAAGATTTGCCACTAAAGGCTAGAAATCTAAGGGTTCCTTGGATCCCAAATGTAAGCATGAAAACTAGCTCACTGAAGATATTCTAGAGAGGAAAAAAACAGGCAATCTGTCCATTCAAATAGGAGCTTCACTGAGAACCAAGAGCCACAAATGAATGCTGGGATGTGGGTAAATGAGGGATGGGAGAAGGGTTTGGATTTGGGAAGGGTGCCTGGTATAAAGGGAAGTACCCTAAGCCAGAGTGCTTTGGGAGGGACTAGTGAGCAGTGTGACTGTGATACCCTATCTGCCTGCCCCAGGCTCAGGAAGACAGGAACCTGCTTTTTTTTCCCTCCAGACTGTTAAGATAGAACATTCCCAGAGAACACATTTCTAGCAAGATGAGTGACCTGATACCCTGTAATTTCCTGGCTCACAAAGACAAAAGGAGGTCTGACTTCGCTCTCCATGTCTCACTCCTCTGCAAGTCTGAAACAGTTGGGCGGCACTCCCTAGGTTTCTCTGTGGAAGTCACCTTCTACCCAGAGGTGGGCAGGCCCCTCTTGGGTATAAAGGGGAGGTGGAGAGTGGACAGACTTCTTCAGGATGGTGTATGGTTGGATGTCCAAATGGGCTGCTTCCTCCATTCTAGTTAGTTCCAGAACTGAACATCCATAAAACCTTCAAAGGAGTGATATTAAGCTGCCTGCTTTCCTTCCAAGAGTCATGGAACCCTCCTTCATCTCATCTGGGATGATTTGGGAGTCAAGCTGGCCAGGTACAAGGGTGATTATGCCCTTAGAGATAGGAGGTTCAGGACTTTTAGATCATGGAGAGACTTCTCCCTTAAACCATGCTATATTTCTGGTGTGGCATGCTAGGTACAAACGAATTATCTGTTCCCTGAAAATACACAGTGGTTTAGGGGATCCTGGGAAGATTTGGAGCAAGAGAGGGGTGTGCGTCTGTGTGTGTGTGTGTGTGCACGCGCATGCGTGTGTGTGTGTGTTACAGATTTTATAGCAAGGGAGAGAATGAAGGGTGGGAGTTGTGATGGCCTCCTAATGAGGATTAGAGTCTGCTCTGCTAGATTTCCTTTTCCCTCCTCCACTACAACCTGTCCCCTTGCCTTTCTGGCTTCCAATACAGGCCTCACCTGGGACCACACAATTTAGTTCCCTCCCATGCAGGCAGGCACCCAAGACAGGAATTATGGTCCCTGCAAAAGACAATGACAGTGAATCTGGTTACTGCCTTTTCAGCAAACGTAATTCCTTTTTATTAGAAAATTAAAGGGTATGAAGAGCTTTCCAAAAGCCAAAGAGCTGAAATGTGCTTTCATAAGATATGCAGGGTCTGATAAAATGGATTTACTTGTCTACCTCCTCCTCTCCTCCCCTGCTTCTCCTCTACTCCACCTTCCTCTCAATCCCCTTCCCACTCTCCCCCAGCTTTAATGATTACTCTAATAAAAAGGCGATGCATTGGCTCAAACATCAGTGCTGGCATTTGCCTGGCCAAGGCCGCAGTGTTCCACCCAGGGGAACATACCCAAGGTTCAGAAAACTAGAGCCTTGAGGAGCAATCTTTTGTTTCTTTATGGCAGTCTAAATTTGGGGCTCTCAACAGCACAGGCTCCATAATTTCACACTTTCAGAATAACTGCAGGGATCCCCTTTTCTTCCTGCCTGGGCGAGATGGTGAAAGATGGCTCTTAGCCTCAACTAATCTGAGGGTTTAGGGTTAAAGAAAAAAAAGTCAGCCAGCTTGTTCCCACAAAACACCACCCTCCACCTAGCAACAAATATGCTAGCAATTACAGACAGAAAGACAGGTAAAGAGAAGCAATTATAGGCGGAGAGATATAGATTACCCCCTAGCCGTTGCTCAGAAAGCAACTATTAAAAGCCACCTAGGGAGTCTGTTCCTACTGAGAACTCGTTGATCCCTCCTGTTCTTCAGTAGAATTCACGAACAAGGGTCTCTGTCTTAGAAATAAGGTAACGGAGAAACCTCAGGAGGATCTATATATACCAAAGGTGTCTAGGACCCTAAAGCTGAGGTCATTACAAACTGGGTAACTATAATGATCTAATTTCCTTTTCTTTAATGTGTCTTTTTTCCCCCTAATGGTCAGATGCTGCCTTCTTCATTTAGAGGGTATTTGGGAGGTGTGGGATTGGATAAGGAACCTGAGAGGTGACTTTCATAACCTCTCACAAATAATACAGCCATGACAACAGACATTTCCTGCTACCCAGAGAAGAAGGGGATGTCCATAGCCCAGAAATGTCCTCTTCCAAGGTGTCACTCCTTTCTCCTCTCTCCTTCCTCCCCTCCCCACTGTTCAGCTTCCCTGTTCAAGGACAATCCATTCCCTTCTCTCCTTCCTTGAGCAACAAAAGGGAAAACTGGGTTTGGTTTACCTTGCTCACAATAAACAGCCTGCTTTTAGCCCTTCTCTTGCTTTATTCCCAGAGAAAATGCTCTCAGGTTGCTCTCCAACCTCTTGCCTTGGAGAGCCTGGGAAACTGACTTGTTTTGGATGAAAGGTATTCTAGGTGAAAACTGAAGAAACCCTGAGCCTTTTTTAGGCCCACGAGTCACCCTATTAAGGCTTCTCAATCTCTGCCCCAGTATCCTATACTCCCAAATCAATCCTCCCAAGACTGTGACCCTTTTAATGCTTTGACCCTTTTAATACCCTGAGGTTCGCTGCATTCCAGAACTAAAAAGCCATCCTTATACTGTAATAATGCTTTAGAGTAAACTCAGATATTAGAGACTTCCTAAGACAAGAAGATTTTCCTCCCTCTAAATCAGTTTCCTTATTTGTAAAATGGTGTTGAGGGGTGAGATGGGGCTAGATTAAGATCCTTTCCAACTCCGTCTGTGTCAGCGTTCTCAAAGGAGAGAGGTTCACTGAGTCCTAATAAACACAAATTACCAAGGAGATTTACTGGTCAGGTGGAAAGACCACTGGATTGGGAGCTGGGGGACCTGGGTTCTAGGACTGACTCTGTCATCAGCTAGCTGTATGACCTTCAGCCTCTGTCACTTGGAAGTGGGGAACAAAGCAGGCATTTATCAAGCACCTACTATGTGCCAGATCGGAGGAAGCTAGGTGTGGAGTCCATTGAGAACCCTGGATAGAGCCTGGAGTCAGGAAGACCTGCGTTCAAATTCAGTCTCAGACATTTACTAGCTCTGCGACTCTGAGCAAGTCACTTAACCCTGTTTATCTCAGTTTCCTCTTGTGTAAAATAAGCTGGAGAAGGAAGAGGCAAACCACTCTAGTATCCTCACCAATAAAACCCCAAATGGGGTTGCAGGGAGTCAGACACAACCGAAACACCTGGGCAAAACATGCCAGACACTCTGCTAAGCACTTTACAAGCATTTCAATTGATCCGCACAACCACCCTATGAGGTAAGTGCAATTATCCCCATTCTACAGATGAAAAAACTGAGGCAGACATTGAGTAACTGATTTGAGACCCAGAGCTCTATCCAGTGTGCCAGTTAACTGCCTTCTGTGACCTTGGGCAAATCACTGAACCTCCCTCAGTCTCTGCTTCCAATAAAATGAGGGAAAACTTGAACTACATAGTTTCCCACGTCTCTTCCAACTCTACATCTATATTTCTAGGCTGGTTCATTTTTCTACACCTCAGTTTGCTCATCTGTAAAAATAAAGAGGTTGAACCAGATGAGCGTAAAATCCCTTCCACCCCTAAACTTCTATGACTGGGGATTTTTGGATTCCAAGTTTTTCTGTTTATGGAGAGAGCCACACTTTGAGAAGGTGTTCCCTTCAACCTGTAATGAGGCTTAGGTGAGGAGGGTATAGAAATCTAAATGGCTCTTTCCCTTTCCATTCTTTCCCCTCTTCCCCAAGGGGCTGACTCCAGCAGTGAGTCATGTCCTCTAGTCAGATGTGACTTGTATGTGAAAGGGGGTGGGTTGGGAGTGCTTGCTGGGGAGCTGCATGTCCTTCTGTCTGGGCTGAAGGTGAGGAGGTCAGCCTGGGCGACTGGCTGGCTGGCAGCGGCGCCTGGGGCTGAGGCTTCCCAAAGATAGTCTCTAGGTCACTGGGAGTCAGTGACAAGCTCACTGCTGCTGAGAGGAAATTTTTGTGAATGAACCCTTGGTCTCAGATGGTAGTATCTGTCACTACCCACCACCTCCCTGCCCCAGGCAAAGCCAGGACCCTAGGGTATTTTGTGGGGGGCACCTGCATGATGCAGGGGTAAAGCAGGGATGAACCAGAGAATTGGTCAGAAGGAACAGAGAGGTTGTGTACAGAGGTGGGGGGTGATGACAGAGACAAGACGACAGGAAGTAGCTGGCCCTGAGGATAGCTGCCTCACTCCAGCCAGGAGAATGCAGAAAGGTGGAAGCATTTAGGCCTGGAATGGTTTATTTGTATGGCTGAGGGAGGTATAGGAAGTGTACAGTGGAACTGCCTCTGCAGGGGCTGGGGTGGGGGGAGGTTTGGGGGTGGTGGTGGCATATTTTCCAGGTAAGCATATTTTAACTGAGAGGAGGGAGACAGGGTTCACCATCAATCCCTAAACCTAGAAAAATTCTCTCTTTTCACCAACCTCCCCTCATACTCTGTATCCTGGGCTGCTAAGCAAATGTACTGCAAATGAGATATTGGATTTTCATTTACACCCAATATTCATTTCCCCAGCCCTTCTGAAACTGACCTGTCCTGTCCTGCCGTCTCATGCCCCCACCCCCTTCTCCCTTCTCTTTCCTATTCAATTGCCAGGCAGAGAGAATCTGCCTCTCCTTCTCACTAGAAGAGCCTTGATGCTGGAGCCAGCCACGGTGATCAACCCTGCTACAAATCAGGGGTCAGGCAGCGCTGCTGTTAGACAGAGTCCCACTGCACGTGCTTGGGGTCTTAATGGCTTTTTACAGTGAACGGAGGAGGGGGACCAAGGAAGGGAGCTGGTGGGTGATCGAGGCCTTCAGCCCATCCCAGCTGTTCATCCAAGGGTGATTGCCCTCACCGCTGCCTCTGCGGCCACCATTCCAGACCCGACCCACAGCTTGTCCTGCCGGGAACTGGGCCTTGCCTCTGGTCGGCCCAGCCTTGGCAGAAGATGAAAGGAGGGAGGTCTGGCTGGGAAGGCTGTCCACACGCCCCGCTCCCTCTCCGCCCCCCCTCCCCCTCCGGCTCTGAGAGGCAGGCGGACGTTTCTTTGCCCACTGACTTTACCCTAACATCTGCAAATGTGGCAAAAAAAGTTGGCTGGTCCTATTTTTAGCGCCTCACACCGCGTGCCATCTCTCCGCCCACCACCCGGGAAGAAATGCCGAGAGGTGCTGGGGTTGGGGGTAGGTTAACTGTGCTCCTCCCCTTCTACAGCGCCCCCCGCCCCTTCGCCGCTGGAATTCGGGCTGCTCACTCTCAGGCGCCCTTGCTCCCAGCCCCTTCCCTCTGGTGCCCTCCTGTGACCTCCGCTCCTCTCCCCAGTCACCCGCTCACGGGCCATCAAGGCTCCAGAAGGCCCCTGAGCTTGCGTGGCGGCTCCTCCAGGCCAGCTCGGGTCCCGCAGACCCTAGGGATCCCGCCTTCCCGCGGCCCCCCCCACACCCTGAAGCTCCCTCCAGCTGCCCGGAGGCAGGAAGGGCGGGGACTGCCCGATCGTGCACGGGCCACGCCGGCCCCCGCGGTTCTCCGAGGGCCAGCCCAGCCTCAACTGGAGCTGGGAACCGGCTGGGGTGGGACACTCAGACCGTGGCCTGGTCGGGAGCCCAGTGGAGGAGGATGGAGGACGTTGGCAAGAGAGGGGAAGCTGGGGACAGGGACAGGGCGGGGAGTGTGTGTGAGTGTATGTGTGGTGTGCGTGTATGTGTGGAGTGCGTGTGCGTGTGCATGTGGGTGGGTGTGTGTATGTGTGTGGGGTGTGTGTGTGCATGTTTGTGGTGTGTGTGGTGTGGGTGGGGGTGTGTGTGGGTGGGTGTGCGTGTATGTGTGGTGTGTGTGCGTGTGTATGTGTGCGGGTGTGTGTGCGTTTGTGTGTGTGGTGCTGGCGGTGAGTGTAAAGGTGGGGGTGGATGAAACTGCACACATACCCTTCTACCAATGGCCTGACCTCAGACACTTGGTAACCACCCCGGGGCTACAAGCCCAACCCAGTCAGCTGTTTTGGGGGTGGAAAACAGATGGCCCTCGAGCTGGTAGCTGGTCCCCTTGCCTAGCTCTGTCGCTGGCCAAAGCTGAAGTCCTGTTAGCAGGAACTGGGGGCCTGGCCTCCACGCCCACACTCCAGCTATTGACTCATACATACAGCTAGCTTCATGCGGCTCTCTCTCTCCCTCTCCTCCGCCTTTTACTCCCTTCCTCTCTTCTCTTTCTTTTCCTCTTTCTCTTCCCCATTTTCTCTCCACCCTTTTCTCTCCCTCCCTCTTTTTTCTTCCCCCTTTCCTATTCTCTCTCCTTTCCTCCCTCTCTCCCACTTTCCCTCTTTCCCTTCTCCCACTTATCCCCGTCCCTCAGAAGTGAATATAGGATGGCCTTGGGGGCTGCAGTGGAGTGGTCACTGAAGGGAGGGCCTCCTATTTAATTCATGTGTTTTTATTTTAAACCTAAAGCTTGTCTCACTCACCTCATAATAGGCTTGAGTCTGATGCCTGCCCTCTAGACCTTCTGGCTAAATTCTAGCTCCCCTTTCCCTTAACTGGGAGAGCTTGACAGGGGTGACTGGTTTAGGTCTTTAAACTGCAATTTTCTATAATTGGCTCAAACCCAAAAACACTTCTTCCTCTCTTTCTGACATGGCTTTCCCCTAAGGTCTAACACACCCACCTCTCATACACACCCTCCCTACAGTTTGGAAAGGGGGGGGGAGTGGTCACCATGGGAGATCCAAGCAGAAATGATCCTGCATGGAGTGACTGGAAAGCAGGAGGCATGTCCTCTGAATGATAAACTCCCTGCTCCTGTGCTCCCCTCCCCCAGTTCCTGTTCATTCGCTTCCACCCCCCTCACACCCCCTGCTTTTCCTCACAGGTCTGAACATTTCATGGGGGCTGATCCTGCTCAAAGGGGTGATGGTAGGAAGGAGGGGAGGCAGATATCTGTCTTCTCAGGGGTTGGATCAGGACTGGGGATTCTGTAGTTCATAAAATCTTGTCACCTCTGAGAGCTAGATCCTGAAAGGAATAGTACACCTGTCCCCAGCCCCCAGAAAAGAGGGCTCTCTTCCCCTCCACCCTTCGGTCCCCTTTCCGGTCTCTCATTGCTCCCCTACTTTCCCTTTCTGCCGTCCTGTTTCATCTACCGACACCTCTATCAGCTCCTTTAGGGTCCCCATCCTCTTGGCTGAAATGAAGCCAAAATACCTCTCTCTCCTGGCTTGCTTATTCCTGATTTTTTGCAAGGCAAAGCAGGTTAATGGGAGAGAAAGATGATGCTGAGAGAAGGGACCTGGAAAATATAGCCTCAGCTGGCTTTAACAAAATTCAATTGAATTAAGTTTAACCATTAAAATCCTGACTCGTCCACCTCATTCACCCTTCAGAGACCTCACTCACTCAGTGAACATTTAATATTACTTATTCTGTGTACGGCACTCTGCTAGGCACAGACGCTGTGATGCATACAAATAATTCTAAGACTCCAGGCTTCTGCCCTTGAAAAACTTGTGTTCTTGCAGTGAAAAGGTTTCAGAGGGCTTCCTTCTAGAAGGGAAGAAGCACCCAAATATTGTATGTATGTCATCTTAATAAATGTTTATTGCATTGACCATTCAGATATATCTCTGTTCTAGAAATGTCGAATCCAGAAATGTCCATTTCTAGAAATTTCTATCTCCTCTTCTTCTTCACTGATGCTACATAGAGATGTCCTTTTAATGAGATTTTAGGGTCAGGGAAAGAACAAGAAACATCTAATAGGTTCTTCCTAATATCCAATTATTCCCCATCATTCAAGCCCACTGAGACATTTGGACTGTTGCAGTTGCTTCTGCTCTAATCAATGAAAATTAGGATACAGACAGCAGAGAGCTAAAGCTGATGGGTCCTGGGACCAGGAGCTGGAGAACCAGGGGGTACGCTGGGCCGAACCAGAGAGCATTATTAGGTTGGCCTGAATGGGGAAGGTCTTTCAAAGGGGGCTTGAGAGGTGATGGTAGGGGATACTGTTGGATATGAAGAAGGACTTAGGAAATGTTAGTTCTCCTCCTTGCCTTTCATTTATTGTTAGTTATGAAAGGCAGTGTAATACAGTGAAAATCAAACTATACCTGGACTCAGAGAGACTCCTTGATCTGCCACTTGTTTTGATAGTTATTGCTATTAATAATAGCTAGCATTTCTGTATTGCTTTAAAGTCTACAAAGGGCTTTACAAATTCTATCTTATTTGATTCTCATAACAACTCTGGGAGGCAGGTGCAATTATTATCCCCATTTCATGGATGAAGAAACTGAGGTAGATAGAGGGTAAGTGACTTCCTAAGGGTCATACAGCCAGTAAATTTCTGAGGCTGGGCTTGAGCTCAGGTCTTCCTGATTCCAGGCCCAGTACTCTATCCATTGTACCACTTAGAGGTCCTAGGCAAATAATTTCCCCTCTAATCTGCAAAATGGGAGGTAAAAAAAATTAGTACAGAGTTATGATGTAGCCCAGACAAATGTAGATTATTATTGAAAAGGAGAAGTGGGAGTTAAATGTTGTCTGTGACGGTGAAGGTAGTCTTGTTTTAGTCTTAACTGTTCAAAATCCCTGGACTTTATGAGAAGGATTCATAGCACTCATTGGAATAAAGGAAATTATGCTGGATTTGAAGTTCCAAGGACCTGAGTTCAAATACATATTGTCACAATTTCTTTAGTTTGGAGCCAATCCTATCACCCCCTTTCCTTATTTATAATATGAGGGTTAGAGCAGATGGCCTTTGAAGTTTCCCTTCCAGTTTGAAATCTGTGATCTTGTGATAGATACACACACACACACACACACACACACACACACACACACACACACACGCACTTTTTTCCCCCAAAAGAAGGATGATGTATTCTCTGAGCAAAATGAAAGGGACTCCTTTCCTGGAGCTGCCAAAGAACAGAGCTGAATAGCCACTTGTGAAACCAAGGCAGGGGAGAAACTGATGGGAAGCTCTCCTAAAATCTGGAAGCGTCGAAACCTGGCCAACTGAAGCAGAGAAGAGCTTTGGACACTACTTATGCTCTCCCTGATCCCAGCTTCTTTTGCCCTTGCCACAGAGATAGAGTGTTGGGCTTACACTAAAAAGTAGTATAAGTCTTAGGGGTGAGTGGATAGACAGCACTGCTGCCCTTGAGTTGTCTCTGAAAACAAAAAACTCACTATACCTCTGAAACTAAAGCTGTGCACCTCCCAGGACCTCAGATGGGCCTTTCTGGTATAAATTGATGGCTTACCTTTTCTGCTTCAGCATTCTCCCTTGCACACTTAGGTGTTCCGGAGTTCCCAGGCTGATGATGTATGTCTGTGTACAACATGCCCTAAGAGGTAACATGGTATATAGTCTATAGATTCGTTCTGTGAAGTTTGGATTTAGTCCAAGAGGGGCACTTGAGCACCTAGAGGGCCACATATGGCCTGTATAGTAAAAGAAGCAATGAACTTGGAAACAAGATTTCCATTCTAGTTCTATATCTTTTCCTAACTAACTTCCCGAAGTGACTTTGGCCTTGGGCAAGTCAGTAAATTTTCAAGGGCCATAGCTTCCACTAGGAAGTGGAAATAATAATATCTGGCCTAGAGTCACAGAATTCCAGAGGAAGAAATCTCAGGGGCCAGTCAGCGCAATGTTCCTACCTGAACAAGAACCCCGTCCTCTACAACAATGACAACAGGTGATTGGCCATCCAGTCTCCGCCTGAAGACCTCTAAGGATGGGGAATTATCTGCTCCCAAGCCAGCCTATTCCAACCCTGAGCAGCTAGAATTGTTAGGTAATTTCAAAGAGCCCATCTCAAAGTGGCCTTAGTAGAATTGAATTAAATAATGGATGTAAAAGTGTCTTTGCAAAGTACAAAGTACCAACCAAATGTCAAGAGATGCTTCTCCAGTTCCTCCGAAAGACCACTTGGTTCTCAGCAAAGAAAACAACAGATCATAAAGTGTCTAACAGGAGGGAAGAAAGTAGTTACAGAAGGAGAGGAAAGGTTTTTAGTTAGGCAGGATATGGGTGGCCAGAAGAAAGAGCAGATTGGCACTCAAAAACCAGACTTCTTGGGTAGCCAGGAGAAGGAAATTCAGCTTCAACTGGATGAAAAATGAAAGAGGCGCTGTGGTGCAGTCTAATGGGGGAGGGGGCACTATGTAAATAACTAGAAATAGAAATAACTACAAAATATAGACAGAATAGATGGAAGAAAATCTGTGAAGGGAAAATCCTAGCATCCAGGGGAACAGAGAGAAAGACCTCCTGCAGAAGGGTGTACTTGTGCTAATTCTCGAAGGGAAACAGGGAAGCTAGGAGGTGTACGTGATAAGGCAGAGCATTTCTGATGGAAGGGATGCCCATTGCCAGAGCACAGAGATGGGAGATGGAGTGGTGTCATGGCTGAGGGACTGAAAGTGGGTCACTTTGACTGGATTGTAGACGATGTGGAATGGATTAAAGTATAAGACTAGAAAGGTAGGAAGAGGCCTAGTTACAGTTGATCCTATAGTAATAGGGACACTCCCTGGAACTCACTGAGTGGGGGTAACAATGACATGTTAGAAAAATCACCCTGAGTGGAGGATGGATTGGAATAGGGAGAAAAGACTTGAAGCAGAGACATTAGTTAGAAGGCTATTGCAATAGGCCAGGGAGAGGTAATGAGGGGCCAGGCTGTAGAGTTGTGGATGTGTGAGCAGAAAGAACTGGACATACAGGAGAGATGTTGTGAAGATAGAAATGACAAAATTTGACAATTGAGTGAGATGTGGGGTCAGTCTAAGGTGACATTGAGATTTTGAACTAGATGAATAGGAAGATGGTGGTGCCTTTGAGTAGAATACTAGACTTAAAATCTGGCCTCACATACTTACTAGCTGTGTGACCTTGGGCAAGTCACTTAACCTTTGTCTCAATTTCCTAAACTATAGAATGGGGATAATAGTAGCATCTACTCCCCAGGGTTAGTGTAAGAATTAAATAAGATATGAAAAGTGACACATAATAGGTGTTTAAAAATGCTTGTTTCCTTTTTTTCCTCCACGGTAATAGAAAAGTTGGGAAGAGGATAGGGTTTGGGAAGAAAGATCAGTTCTGTGTCTGGATGATTTTATATAAAAATCCATAATTAAAAAGGTAAGGGGAAAGACCAGTAATTAACAGTGATTCAGATCTCAGACTTTCCAGAGCAGATAGAGGGATTAGGGGAGTCCAGGATGTAGCTCTGGAGTTATGGATATATTTGGCTTAAAGTCAGCTCAGTGTATCTCTGGTTACAAAGATCACTCAATCATAGTGATGAAAACAGGAACTTTTGGTTCAAATAGAAAAGGCTATCCTCTCAAGGTTATGATTGTAGCATCTAGCAAATATTACTTGGGTGGGCATTAAGGGCTAGGGGGTTGCTTCTTGGTATCCACATCTTTTTAAAAATATCTTCAAGCTTTTTGACCACGTTGGAAATTTCATAGTTCTGAGACATCCCAAGTTGGTGAGATTCACAGATCATCCAATTTGAGATGTCCAGAAGGCAGTTGAGGATTCAGGACTGTAGTTCAGGACGATGATTAGGGCTGGATGTCTAGATCTGGGAAGCATCTGAATAGACATGATGACTTAACCTATGGGAGCTGACAAGATCACCAATTGAAACAGTATAGATAAAAAAGGAAGAGTCCAAGACATAGCTATGGGGGACAACAATGCTTAGTTGGACTTCAGTTTCCCATTCAGAAAATGAGATGGTTGAACTGGATGGTCTCTATGCTTCCTCCCATCTTTAAATCTGTGATGTTATGATTATAGACTCCTTGGAGGTCTCTGGGCTTCAAAAAGGATGCACTCGGGTGGTTGGTTAGAGGAGAGGACCAGACTAAGGGACCTCACTGAAACTTGTCCCCTAAAATGGACTCAGCTCTTTATGCCTCTGAGACTGGTAGATTCTATGAAATTTGCCAACTGCAGAGTAAAATAGGTCTCATTGCATTCAAGATAACTGGTGGAAGAGTGAACTATGTGTCATCCCTTTGTAGTTGATGCTGTTGCCCAGTTATTTCAATCATGTCCAACTCTTTATGTTCCTACTTGGGGTTTTCTTGACAAAGATACTGGAATGGTTTGCTATTTCCATCTCCAGCTCATTTAATGAGAAAACTGAGGCAAACAGGGTTAAGTGACTTGCCAGGGTTACACAGGTAGTAAATGTGAATTTGAACTCAGGTCTTCCTGACTCCAGGGTTCTCTATCTATCGTGCCATCTAGCTGCCCTTTGTAGTCCCTTATCCCCACCGATGCTGAGAACAATCCTATTAAGAAAGAAAGTGTGGCTGTATTAATTGGAACTGACTCCCACATCTAACAGACTACTGATCAGAGGCACTCTTCCTGGGTAAAACTCCATGCCAGGTTTCTGTGTCAGGGGATGGTCTGGACATTTTCCCACCTGAGCTGCCCCAGCTCCCTTCTATTATGAGCCTATAACCCAACAAGAAGACTGAAAGGCCGATGGAGAGTCCACTACAACTGTGGTCACAACTGAAGATGAAAGTCAGTGTGTACATGATGCCAGAGAAGTGTGGGTAGGTCAGCAGACCTGCCTATCAAAAGTTAATTCATTACGTATGAGCACAGTTAAGTCTTACAAAAATTGATCCACCAACACTAAGGCATTAGATGCCAAACTACTCCTCAGTCTCTTTGCTGGATCCTTATCCAGATCATGTCATCTAACTGTAGGTGTCCCATAGGGTCCTGGCCTGAGGTCTCTTCTCTTTTCTCTGGATACCATTTCATTTAGTGATCTCATCAGCTCCCTTGCATATAATTACCATTTCTATGCTGATAATACGAAAATCTACTTTTCCTGCCCCTCATCTCTCTGCTGACCTCCAATCTTGCATCTCCAGCTGCATTTCAGACATCTTGAACTGGATGTCAGGCAGATGTCTTAGACTGAACATATCCAAAACGACAGTCATATTCTCCCTAATCTTTCCCCCTTCTTTAGCCTTTCCAGTTACTCTAGAAAGGACAACATCATCCTCTTAGTCCCTCAGGTTTGTAACCTAGGTGTTGTCCGCAACTCCTCACTATCTCAGCACCTGCTCCCCCAATATCATATGTAATTTGTTGCCCAAGTTCATTTCACTTTTTCAGGATTTCTAGGATTTGCCTCCTTCTCTCCTCTGACACTGCCACCACTCCTGGTGCAGATCCTTGTCACCTCACACCTGAACTATTGCAGTAGCCTATTGGTGGCTCTGCTCACCTCAAATCTCTACCCACTCCAATCCTTGCTCCATTCAGCCACTAGCAGTTTTGCTACAAGGAAGGGCCAACTGTGTCATCATCTTGTTCAATAAATTCCAGTGGTTCCCTGTCACCTCCAGGATCAAATGCCAAATCCTCTGGTGTTCATAACCATAACCTAGCCCCACTCCTCCCTTTCTATTCTTAGACCGTAGTGCCCAACACTTACTCTTTAATCCATTGACACTGGCCACCTGGCTGTTCCATAAACAACACACTCCATCCCTTGGCTCTGGGCGCTTTCTCTGGCTGTCCCTCAAGCCCAGAATGCTATCCTTCCTTATCTCTATCCACTGACTTCCTTTGAGTCCCCACTAAAATCCCATTTTCTACAAGAAACTGTTTCCCAACCCCTCTTAATTCTGATGCCTTTCCTCTCAATTATTTCCTATTTATTCTGCATATAGCTTGTTTGTAGATATATAATGTTTTGCTTGTCTGCTACATTAGATTGTGAGCTCCTTGAGGTCTCGGATTATCTTTTTTTCTTTTTTGGTATCCCTAGCATTAGGACACATGCCTGACACACAGTAGGCACTTAATAAACATTTATGGATTAGTTGATGGGTAATGTTTATTGACCGATTGACCCACCAAGGAAGGGATACGCTTTGCCAAATCCTGACTGACAAGCTAGAACAGGAGTTATTAACCTTTTCTGTGTCATGGACCCCTCTGGTCATCTGATGACGCCCTTGGATCTCTACTCAGAATGTTTTTAAGTGCATAAAATTAAAATGTGAAGAATTAGAAAGGAAACCATAAGGTCAGTGAAAATAAAGATGTATTTTTTTCCCATCTAAGTTCATGGACCCCCTGAAATCTATGATCCAGGTTAAGAATTCCTGTTGTGGAAGAGCTGGTGTTTTCAATCATGTCCTCTTGGCCTTGCAGGAATTGACAGAGTAAACATTTCTACCTTGACCAATGGGGTCTGTTTTGGTGAGGTAGAGGTTGGCCCAGGAAACACCTTGTCCCACTAGAGAAAATTCTACAGAAGCCACCTTGATGTGGTTTGTGGGGGAGTCTTCTTGGGGTAGAATTGCAAACCAACTAACATCCACTAGGTTAGGAACCCAGTGCACAGGAACAAAAGGGGTCCTCTACCTACCCAAAAGTCTTGGGGTGCTGGTGGGGGCTGGTCCCTGACCCCACCCTCTACATGAACCAAAAGAGAGCCAATTCCTCAGAGGTCTGATTGCATGGACAGTTACAACAATTCTGCGGTGCTTGTGATATAACAAGTGGTTGGGTCCTTGTCAGCCACAAACCATTTCTTTGGGGAGTTAGACAGTTCTTTCATAGGCATGTGCTGGTGATTGGGAAACCTCAGGGCAGAGGAAGGGCAGTCCCTTCTTGGGCGAAGGAGGAGGCTCTGAATCAGGAGCAGAGCAAGAATAAATCTGAATGCTAGGTGAAGTTTTCATCCAGGTTTCTTTGGAGCAGCAAAATCCAAGAATCTGGGATCCACAGAAAGACCAGTCGCAGAAGCAGAGATTCAAGTTGCAGAAGGTCAGCATCAAATCAGAAAGAATTATTAAAGGGCATGTAAAAGTTGACCATTAGTGTGATCCATCAAAGCTTGAGTCCTATGATAAGTGCCCTAACTTCTTGACCCTGTCAGGGTGCGGGCATGGTCTTGGGTCAGATCTACCCAGTTTCCACCTGTCTCAACTGTGTCGGTAATGCCACGAATTCAGAAGTTAAGCATGGTAGAATATGCAAATAAGTTCCATGTAGCACCCTCGGAACAAAACTCAACACATAATATCCATTTGGGGATGGATAAATCTCCAGGTCACCTTGGGGGGTATTCTGACTCTTGAATAAGCCAGTCTCTTGTTGAGGTGAGATGTGACAAGATATACCTATCCTGCTTAGGCAGAATCATGATATGGACCAGACTAGGCTTGTAAATACACAAAGTAGCTTAGAAAACTTATGGCACGTACCCTTATTTAATAGCACTCCTTAAATATTTTATCCTGGTACATTGTTTCTGAATGTGTCTACCTCTTCTTCTCTTGGAAAGAAACCTTAGAGTACACAATCCTAGACTACATATTCTTGTGATCTGGAGTGTATGGAGATGGAATAGAAGGGGAAGAAGGGAAGTGGATGTTGGAAACAGGCATTCAGATACATGGGCTGAGGATTTCAATGGGAGTAGCTCTGAACTTGGGATCCAGTGACTCAGTGGTGGAGAGGAAAGTCTAAAGGCTCTATGGCTCAAGTTGAAGCTCTGGGTTGAGAGAAGATTTAGAAACCCGTGAAAGGCCAAAGCCCCGGGGTTGAATTCAGAAGTCCCTTGGACAGGTTTCAAGGGGAGGAGCTATTATCCTGGGAAACTGACCATAGGCCAAATACCTAGAGCTGAATTTTTCTCATGATCTCCTCTCCCCTATACTCCCTATTCCCACCAGGGAATGTTTTGAAGAAAAACCCTGCTATAAGATGAGGAATGTCATAGAAAGAGCTCTGAACCAGAAGTCAGAACATGGGCTCTGATCTTAGACCTTCCCCTTTCTAGCAATCTCTCTGGGTCTGTTTCTTCCTCTGTTACATGGAGATAATAACATTTGTTTTACTTCCCTCAATATAGTTTGGGGTTTTGGTTTGTTTGCTTGTCTGGTACCAGACTGGTCACTAATGCAGAGTTCTCCTAAGAAGAAAATTCCCTCTACCAAAGTATATCTGAATCCGCTCTTCAATTTAAGGACTTAGAGAGTCACTGATAAGTTAAGTGACTTGCCCAAGGTCATACAACAAAGTGTGTGCTAAGATGGGACTTGAACCCAGTTTTTTATCCATTATTTCAAGCTACAGTTGTTGTAAAATCATAGACAGGAAAGTATTGTGAAAAATCTCATAACAAAATAGAAGGATAACAAATATGGTTAATAGGAAACTATTAAACACCTATTGTATGCAGGGCATCGTGTTAGATGATGAGCAAAATCCAAAGTTCATACAAGACAAGCCCTCATGGAGCTGCAGCTTCTTAAGAACAAGACAAAGACAGATAGCTAAAATACACACTATTACATAGTAAGTGTATCAAAGACAAGCAAGACAATGTTCTAAGTGAGATCCAAGGAGGAAGGTTGGTGCTGATGGGGTTAGGGATATGGATCAGGGAAAACTTCCTGGAGGAGTTGGGATTTAAAGGCTGATGAGAAACTCAACCAGTGAAGAAGGAGAGAAGGTATTCTAGGGACAGAGAACAACATGAGGAAAGGTAAGGAGGCATGAGAGTGCAGCGCCTGTTAGGAGGCATAAAATGGTATGATTTGAAAGGAAGACATTGTATATGAGGTCTATAATATAGGACCTGAATATCATAAATATGAGATGGAAATGAAAAGGTAGGGCAGTGCTGGGCTGTGAACAGCCCGGAATGCTAGTCAGAGGGGTTTGCTTTTGACTTAGGGGCACTGTGTGGCACAGGACAAATGACTCAATCGAGGCATAAGAAAGAATATTTTGGAAGAGGTGGAAAGGGTAGAATGGATGGAGAAGGGAGTAGGGGTGGGAAAACCAGCTAGGAGGTAATAACAGTAAGTACAGTAATGAAGATCCATATAAGGGTAATAACTCTGGGACTATAGAGGAAGAAGAATATTGCAAAGGTGGAATCAGTAGGATTTGGCTTGCTAATTGCCATAGTGGACACGGAACTGAACTTGGAGTCAGGAAGACCTAAATTCAAAGCCCGCCTCAGACACTTGAGAAAGTCACTTAACCTCTCTCAGCCTCAGTTTTCTCATTTGTAAAATGGGAATAAGGTAGCACCAACTTCATAGGGTTGTGAGGCTTAAGATTACATATATATATGTATATGTATATATACATATATAAGGGCTTTATAAACCTTGAAGAACTGTATATATCTTAAGTATTATCAGAAACATTACATATAGAAGGTGAGGTAGAGTCAATTCAATGACAACTGTAAGGTTACAAATATGGGACAGTTGAGTGGATTGCAGTGAAACAGATAGAAACAGTAAAGTCTTCAGAAGGGAAATATTGATATTATCTATATATATTAGTAATATAGATATTACTATCTATAATAGATACAAATTAATTAAAACATTTACTAAGCATCTACTATGTATAAGATCTGTCTCAAGTACCATCAACCTAATTTCCCTGAAAGTAGACACATCCTTCCAATATCTCTTAGTAGCCCAGTAATCTTGGAAATAGTAACTTACTTTCCTGTCTAGAGAAGATAGATGATTATATTCACTTCCTTCCCTCCATAACTCCTCCCTTTCTCTTCATCATCATTAGCACTGCCAAAGTTTATTGGGTATTTACTATGTGCAAAGCCCTGGGCTAGGAATACAAAAAAAGTAGTAGGAGTTTGTCTTCAAGGAGCTCTTAGTCTAGAAGAGAGTATGTATACATTATATATATATGTATATGTACATATGTGTATACATATACACACATACACATGCATATATACACATATACATATACATACATACATATATACACATATATATATATATATATACAGGTTTTTTTTTTTAAATCACCAACAACCAATAACATGAGGCAGGGTAAATGATACAAACCCAGAATACCTCCAGAGCTCAGAGGAAGGAATGAGTTCTGTGAGGTAAGCCTGGCTGTACCTATAGTGCCTGTAGCATGGTAGGCACTTAATAGATGTTTAATGATGGATTGAGCTGGAGGTGGTCATGAGAGGATACAGAGAAGGGAGTAAGATGAAAGCTAGGTTCTGAAGGATGGATAAAATCTAGGTAGGTACAGAAGAGATGGAAAGGCATTCCATCCAGGGGAATAGCTAGAGCCAGAACGTACATGTTATGCTCATGGGAGAAAATGTCTCCTTGGGCATAATATCTGTAATTTAACTTTGGCAGCTTCTTACGGGGTTGGCAGCCCCTATCCTAGTTGGTTCTAATGACCACAAATTCTCTATAAGAGCAGCACAGGGAATACAGAGATGTGCAGCAATACATGAGACACAAGCCTACTCATCCTCCGAGGACCCAACTCAAGTTCCATCTACCTCCATGATACTTTCCTAGATTACTTGATAATTAACTGTTTACATTTTTTGCCTCTACTTCCCCTCCTTTTACTCTATCCTAAGCCTTTTGCAACCGAATTTATGATTTCATCACTTAACTGAAATAGTTCACTCCAAGTTTACCGACAATCTCTTAATCCACAAATCTAATAACCTTTTCTCAGACCTTATCTTTTTTAACCATTCTGCCACATCTGACATTATTAACCATCCTCTCCTTCAAGGTATTTTCTTTTTTTGTCAGTTTTCCTGATGCTAAGTGAGTGATGTTCCTCCTCCATATCTCACCAGTCTTCAGGATTGCTAGACCATCCCGCATGTCACATCTGTGGGCATATCCCAAGGCTCCATCTTGGACCCTCTTTTCTCTCTTGATTCTTTCATCCCGTGACTTCATCAACTACATTTCATTATCATAGGTTCAATCTCTGCAAATGGCTCCCAGATCCAGCACTAGTCTCTCTCTTGAGCTCCATTTTCGAACCACAAACTGTTTATTGGTCATTTTGAACAGGATGTTCTATAGGTATCTCAAACTCAACATATTCAAAACAGAACTCATTACCTCTCCCATCCTCCCCAAAACCATCCATCTTTTGAAATTCCCTATTACTGTTACGGTCCCCATTATCCTTTTAGTCACCCAAATCAACAACCTCACGCATCCTTGACTCTTCTGTCTCCCTCAATCTACATATCTGATAATTTGCTAAATCTTGTCATTTCTATCTCTACATCTCTTACATTACCTCCTCTTCTGTCCACTCACAACCACTCCCTTAGACCAGGCTCCCACCATCTCTTACTTTTGCAGCAGCCTAATCTTTGCTCTCCCTTAGTATCACTCCATTTCCAACTCATCTTTTACACAATAGCTGAAGGGATTTTCCTAAAGCACAGGTCTGATCATCCCTCCCTCTCTACTCAGTAAGATCCAGTGGTTTCCTATTACCTTGAAGATAAAAATGTAAACTCCATTGTTTGGCATTTATACCTTTTTTCACCTTAGTTCCATCCTACCTTCCCAGCTGTTTTACCTGTTACTTGCCTCCATATAGTCTCCACCTAGGTGCCAATGCCTTCCCCTTCAAGATTATTTTGTACATGCCTTAAAAGTATTATGTGTATATATATATATATATATATATATATATATATATGTATAATGTATGTTTCCCATTACAGTGTAAATGCCATAAGGGCAGGGACATGAAGTCTTCTTATGCCTAGTACCCAGCACAGTGTCTGAAACACAGAAGGTTCTTATTAAGTACTTGATTGATGGATGGCTTTCTTCACAATGCCTCTGGAGAGGTAGGTTAATGCAGGTATTATCTTTTAAAGATAAAGGAAATAGCTGAATAAGCTGTGGTATATGATTATGATGGAATATTATTATGCTATGAGAAATGACAAGCGAATGATTTCAGAAAAACCTGGAAAGACCTATCTGAACTGATGCAGAGTGAAGAACACTGTACACAGTAACAGCAATACTGTAGAATGAAGAACAGTGAATGACTTAGCTACTGTGGACTATCCCAAAGGCCTCATGATGAGGCATGCTATCTGCCTCCAGGGAAAGAACTGATACTGTCTGAACACAGACTGAAGCATTTTGTTTTTCTCTTTCTTTCTCTTCCTTCCTTCCATTTTTTTTTTTTGGTACAGGCCTTCTTGTACAAAATGATTAATATGGAAATGTTTTATATGATTGCACATGTATAACCTATATCAGATTGCTTACGGGGGGTGGGGAAGGGGATGGAGGGGAAGGGATGGAATTTGGAACTCAAAACTGAAAAAAATATTTAAAATTGTTTTAACATGTAATTGGAAAAAAATTAAAATATTATTTTAAAAAAGTAAAATGCAACTCAGAGAGAAGAGGCAGAATAGCATATGTATGGTCATGGAGTACTAACTTTAACTTAGGTCTCCGAACTGAAAGTCTAGGATCCTTTCCTCTGCTAACTTTTATCTCAACCTTTTTTGAAAAGCACTTGTAGTCTTGCCCCCTCGAAATTTAGCAATGAATTATCCTGTCCTGCCTTGTGTCTCTAGTAATTAATTAATCTTTTCTCCCTAGTAGACTGTAAACTCCTTGGAGGCAGGGGCTTTACTTTCTTGTAAAGGATAGGATAGGCTGGCTAGGTGGAGCAGTGGATGGAATGGCCTGTCTGGAGTCAGGAAGCTCTATCTCCCTGCATTCAAATTTAGCTGTGTCACTTCTTGGCAAGTCCATTAAGCCTGTTCCCCTCAGTTTCCTCATCTGTAAAATGAGGTGGAAAAGGAAATGGCAAACACTCCAGTATCTTTGCCAAGAAAATCCGGGTGAGGAAGAGTTCGATAGGACTGAAAAACCAAAAGCATAGTGTGATAATATCTTAGAGTTGGGAGGAATATTATTGTTCTGGCCTAGTCCAACCCTCTTATTTTGCATATGGGGGAAACCAAGGCCCAAGAAGGGGAAGGGACTTACCCAAGACCAAACAATGGCAGAACCAAGCTAAAACCCTAGGTCTCCTGACTCTCGGACCATTCCATCATCTCCAAAGGCTTCCTAAAAGCCTTGGGTTAGGGGGATCTAGCAAGCCCTTTCTCTCCTCTGAGTTGGAGATGTGTCTTTTTCTTTAGGATTTGGGTGGGCTGGCTTCTTTGGCTAAATCAGTGACCCCACAGGCCCCCGAGTCTGTGGGCGGCGTCCCCGGAGGGTCCCGGCTCAACAAAAGGAGAGCAGGGCAAGAGATGCAGGGCTAGCTCCCCCCAGTTCCCGCAGCCGCGCCCCACCCCCGCCCCCTGCAGCTCAGTGCTGCAGTCTTTGGCTTGGGGGGGACTCAGATGCTCCCTCCGCCCCCTCCCTTTCCGCCGTATACCCGCTCCGTGCCGGTGATCTGTGATTATCCTAGATTTCCCGCCAGGCGCCCATCCCCCACTCTCAATCCCCCACGATCAATAGGAGACTCAGAATCCTTTAAAAGCGCTCTGGCCTCTCTTTAAAGCTTCTCTGGGGGAGCTCTAACTCCGCTCCGGGCGTGGGATGGCAGGTGTGGGGCCCTGCGGCGGCTGGGGGCTGGAAGCTGCTGTCCCAAGCCACCATCCCTCCCCCTCCATCCCTGCGCTTTCTGGCCAGCACCAGCCTGGGCACCTGAGGATCAATCTCGACCTCCCTCCCACTCTCCACAACGTAGTGCTTTCCTTCCTTTCTTCCCTCCCTACGTGGAAGGGCCCGTGACCCAGCGCCAGGATCCCGCTCCCCCTCCCACGGAAAGGAGAGAAAGAAAAACAGTGCAGAACAGCTGGGCTGAGATCTGGAGGAATGGGGGGCTGGGGGTAGGGGCAGGAGAGTCTGGAGGTAGGCTTCTCCTTGTCCTAGGCCCGGGCGGGGCTGTTGGGGTGGCCTCCCTATGTCCCTGCTGGAGCTACTGGTTTCAGAACAGAGCTTTCCTCTAAGCCCATCCAACTGAACTGCAGCCCTTCTACTGGGAGGATATTGACTCTCTCTGTCCTTTGAATCCCAAATTGCAAAGTCTCTATCTCCTGGGATCAGCAAAAGGTTCCATGAACATTTAAATTCCTCCCACATACATATTAAGGAAAACTATCTCAGAAAATAAATGAGACAAATACTTTCATTTAGGCATGCATCGTCTGTATGTGCCCACGAAAACATCACACATACTCCACACTACCATACATTCTTCACTAGACCCCCTACTTGGAGGTCTCACTGTGGCATGCTAGGTTCTCTGAGGCTATGCCACCTGAAGGCAAGGTCTGGCAGGCCCTCCCAAGCTGGAAATGCTTCCAGGTCTGGTCAGCAACGTTGGATCTGTAGGCCAACGACCTGTTTAGTCAGTTTAGAGAAGCTCATCACACTAGAAAAACTAGTTGCTGAAATTTGGGGGTACAGAACTCTTAAAACTGCATAAATTGTAGTCTGTGTGGGTGGAGGGAGCACCCATATGGATGAAATCCTGGCTGTTTTCTGAGTACTGTGTTTAAGCAATATATAGGATATGTTTAACATAAATAATTTATATAATATAGTATTTAATATAAACATTTATATGTACATATGCATGAGCATATATATACACACATACATTATACACACACATTATACACAAACATACATGTATATACAGTAGGAAAGCAGGGGAAAAAAAGACCCAGACTCAGGCTAGGAATCAGGTAGCACCAAGTCATAATCCTAAATATACCTTTGGGCAAGCCACCTTCTCTGGGCCTGTTTCCTCATCTATAAAACGGGGCATCTTTGGGCAGCTCAAATTACCTCTACCTGGAGATTCAATTTTCTTATCTTTCAAATGAAGGGATTGGACTAGATGATATCCAAGGTCCTTTTCCAGCTAGAAATCTAATGAAAGGGCTTTGGAAAGTAGAACCCCCTACCCAAATATGAGGCTTATTCTTATCTTTGTTGAATACTATAAGGTTTCTCGGAATCTAATAAGCATGATGAGTCAGTTGAATGGGGAACTTGTATATTCAAAGTCAAATGTTTTTATCCCAATGTTTGCTGCTGATTTTTTTTTTAATGTGCCTATCTTTCTCTAGGAAAGGCAGGCGATATAGTGGATAGAGATCTGGTTTTAAAGTCAGGAAAACCTGGCTCCAAGTCTCCCTCTGACAATCCTGGATCTGCGAATCTGAGCAAATCACTTCTCAGTACCCTAAACAACTCTCTAAGACTACATATGTTGTTCGCAAGGTGCCAAGCTGCATTGGTAATAGGAGCTACTTTGTCTGAGAGGGCCCTGTACCTGGGAAATGATGGGTCTATTCCCTATCCCTATCTATCTGTTGCCAAAATGTTTTTGCACCTCCTCACTCCACCGCATGTCTCTGAGCCACAGTTTCTGTCAGGTCCAGAAACTGCCAACAAGGTACTTACTGGAAAATTCTTCTCTTCCTGTCTAATCCTATGAACCCAGAACAAAATAGATAGAGAGCTCAGAGCTGAAGCCTGTGTTGCAAGAGATGGCCAATAATTACAATTCCATCTATTCACTCCCTCCCCCCAGCCATTTTTCTCATCCAGGAATGGGCTTGAGTGGACATGGCCAACATTTGAACTGAATCACATAAAAGCCTATGTTAGAAGTGGGGAGGGAGCTTGAATATAGCCTAGTCCAAAGCCTCCATTTTATAGAGAAGGTCTAAGGTGCCCACAGAGTGGCAGATTTTGAATCATGTCTTCCAGCTCCAGGTTCAGTACTCATACACTGCCTTTCCAAAAGACTCAGTCAGCTTAAGTGTTGACAGAAGCCCCAAATGCTCTCCTGACAGACCTCACTGTCAGAATAAGGTGAACTTTTTTTTTCAACATTAAGGTGCTAAAATTTAGAGAACAGGAATAGTTCTTTCAGACAAACCCAAGTGAATTAGCAAAAATAATTAGTTGTTCTTCATTTTCTGAGATGATCATGACATCAGGAAGGCGATGTCATGACTTGCAAATGAACTGGATGTAAGTGAGGGAGGGCTGTGCAAAGTCACCAGCCTCACTTTCTCCTCCGGAGGCATCTGTGTCCAGTGGCCAGATATAGATCAGGATGACTGGAGACAGTCCGCATAATATAGAAAGCTACCAGCTTGAGGGTTGAAGAATGGCATTGAGTGGAGCCTTTCCCGAATAATGCATATAAAAGTGTTTTTGAAAGTATGAAACAAACATGCCAAATAACAATTTCTTCGCTCCTAGTATCATTCCCCATTCAGGCCCCTTCCCCAACTGCAGAATGTCAGAGATGGAAGGGACCTTAGAAATCATCGAGGCAAAGTCCCTCATGCTTATACAAGGTGAGGCCTACCACAAGGAAATGACAACACAAGACTAACAGTGCAGCCAGAGCCAAAGTGTGTGTGGGTGGAGGGAGCACCCACATAGGTGAAATCATGGAGCTTTTGAAGTACTGTATTTAAACAATCTATAGGATTAGGTTTAACATAAATACATTTATATAATATAGTATTTAGCAAAATATTTATATAGTTACCAATATATGTTTATATATATATATGTGTGTGTGTGTGTGTGTGTGCAGATACATAAATGCATAAACAGACTGAAGAGCAGTAGGATAGTGTCTTTGGGCAAGTCACTTTACCTCTCTGGCCTCAGTTTCCTCTCATAGCTTTTATGAGAATCACATGATATGATGGATGGATGTGATAGAATGGAAAGCATGTGGTCTCTTGACTACTTGCTAGAGGGTTACTCCACTATCTCATGCTTAATCCTGGCATATCCCAGAATTCTCTTCCCACTGCAACATCCTTTCCTTCAGATGAATGTCTTCCTTTCCACTCATTTCTGGAAGCCCCTTAGACAAATTTCTAGGATTTCTCCGCGCTTAGAGGGAGGAGAGAACAGCCCGTCTCAAGTCAGTGTTGCAGTCATATTTCATTATAGGAGCATTTACTCCCTCCACAGACCATTAGTAAGAATACTAAAATAAGACCTAAATAAGAACCAGGGGCTTCAGTGAGGGCAGGGGGAGCTAGGACCATTCATCATTCAGGGTTCATTGGGTACATTCAACGAGGTAATCTCTGGGCCCAGTTAGAGTAGACTCAGCCTACTAGGTATGATGTAAAGAAACAGTCCAGGGGAAAAAGGAAGGGGCTCTTCTCAGCTTCTCAGTCTACAGACTTAATCCTAGCTTGGTTAGACACTGCTGGATGTTCCCTTAAGCTGTAAGGGTGACAGATTCTTTTGTCCTCCCATTTGCTGCTACCACAAGTAAAGGTGGTGCAGTGGATAGAGCACCAGTGCAGGAATCAGGAGGACCTGAGTTCAAATCTCACCTCAGACACTTGACACTCACTAGCTATGTGACCTTGGGCAAGTCACTTAACCCCAATTGCCTCACCCTGGGTCATCTCCAGTCATCCTGATGAATATCTGGTCACTGGATTCAGATGGCTCTGGAAGAGAAGTGAGGCTGATAACCTACATAGCCCTCCCTCAATCAAAACAAAGTCAAGTGTAAGTCATGTCATTATTCCTCTGATGGCATGGTCTTCGGCAACAAAGGACAAACACATACACACCACAAGTAAAAGAAAACCCCAGATAAACAGCCAGATTTCAGAAAATCCTGGAGCAACTTATACAAACTGATGCTGAGTGAAGTGAGTAGAATCAGGGGAACATTATTCACAGAAACAACCACAATGTTCGATGACTGATTTTGATAGACATAGCCCTTCCCAGCAATGCAAGAACCTAAAACATTTCCAAAGGTCTCATGATGCAAAATGTCATCCACATCCAGAGAAAGAACTGTGGAGTCAGAATACAGAGTGAAGTAGACTATTTTCCTTTTTGTGTTTGTTTTTTATTCTCATGGTCTCTTCTACTCATTATAATTCTTCTATGAAATATGATTAATGTGAAAATATGTTTAATAGAAATGTGTACAGCCATATCAGGTTGCATGCCATCTTGTGGATGGAGGGGGAGAAAATTTAAAACTCACAGGAGTGTTGAAAACTAAAACTAAATAAATAATTAAAAAAAAGAAAACCCCAGATGGGATGGAATTGGGTACAAGAACTGGACCCATTCTGCCTAGGATTATTTCTTCAAAAAGGTGCTAGGTATTTATATAGTATATGAATGGAATGGAATGCTGTTGTACCATAAGACATGAGGAAAGAAGAGGTTTCAGAGAAAGCTAAGAAGATATGGATGAACTGGTGCAAAGTAGAGTAAACAGAACCAGGAGAACAATTTATAAAATAACAACATTATAGAGAAAAAAACTTTAAGAGACTAAAGAACTCTGATCACTGTGCTGAATAACAATGGCTCCACAGAATGAACAAGGAAGTGTGCTACTGATCTCTGGATAGAAAGGTAATGGGCCCAAGATGCAGAATGAGATATAGTTTTTTGGATGTAGCCAATGAGGGAATTTATTTTCCTTGACTATGCCTATTTCTTATAAGAGTTTGTTTGTTTCATTTTCTTTTCCTCCACTGCTAATTGAAAACAAAACAAAACAGCACAACACAATACAACGCAAAACATCGTCTTCTTTCAAGTCCCTTGTCCTCTCAGTCTATCACCAGTCTTGCTCAGACGAGACTCAGCTTTGGATTATGCCCACCATCTTCTTTCTACCTTAGCTCCTACTCACCTACTGCTGATTGAAGTTAAAGAAAATCATGAAACCATGCCAGGTTCACTACAAATTTATTTTATAATCTCATTTGGGCCTTTACTAAAGCAAGACAATCCTTTTACATCTCCCTAAGAGTCACTATTTCAATCACCATAGTGACTTTTCAAAAAAATTTTAATCCCTTCTCAAACTTTCCTTGGCTTTTCCACCATCCCAGTTGATACCTTATATTTACTTAAAAAAAAATTGAGGCCAACGGCTCTCTCTTCATCTCATATCACTTAGAAGCCTCCTTCAACTAGCTCTTCCTTTATTGCTTTCTCATATTAAGAGGTGGCCTTTCTTCCCTACCAAGATTAATTCCTTTACAGGCACAAGTGATCCCATTGTAGCTCATCTTCTTTAGCAGAGTGCACCTTCCTTCTGTCATCCTCACTCTCTCACTAATCTTTAATCTTGCTTTATCCACTGGATATTTCCCTACAAACATATACACATCTCCTTAAAAAACCCTCACCTGATTTATTCATTCCTACTTGCTCTCATCCCTTGAGAAGGTTGTCAATAACTGGTTGTCTCCATTTCCTTTTCTCACGCTCGCTTCTTAATTAATTCTCTGCAGTTTTCCATTTTTAATCATCCAACTGAAATTCCTCTCTCCAAAGTCACCAATATTTTATCAATTACCAAATCTAATGGCCTTTTCTCAGTCCTTGTCCTTCTTGACCACTTGGAAACTGTGGATACTGTCAATCACTCTCATCTCCTTGAGACTATTTTCTCTTTACGTTTCTATTGTACTTCTCTCTCCGCTTCTCTTTTCCATCCTGCCTGATTTCTTCTCAGTCTTCTTTGCTCGCTCTTTATCCAGGTCACCCTAACTAACTGTGGGGGTCCTAAAGACTCAGCCCTGGGCTTTCTTTTCTTCTTTCTCTATACTATTTCACTAAGTGAATAGAAATTTATTATATTTACCTTATTTAGCATATGTAATATACTATTTCATCAACTCTCATGGATCCAACTACCTCTATAATGATTCTCAGATCTACTTATTTAACCCTGATTTTTCTCCTGATCTCCAGTGTTCCATTTCCACCTGCCTACTGGACATCTCAACCTGGATAACCTGTAGGTATCTTGAATTCTACAAGTCCTACAAAGCTGAATTTGTTGTCAACCTTCCCCTCTTCCTAAATTTCCTATTACTGTTAAGGGGATAACCATCATCACAGTTACCCAGGATCATAACTCAGGTGTCATCCTCAATTCCCCACTCTGTATCCCATGCTGCACTCCTGTATCCAATGTGTTATAAATGCTGTTGATTTTGTCTTAGTAGTGTCTCTAATGTACATTCTCTGACATTACCACCGCCCTGATACCGGCTCTCATTACTTCATATCTAAGCTATTGTAATAGCCTGCTGATGGGTGCCCCTGCCTCAAGTCTTTCCCTATTCTAGTCCATTTTCCCACTCAGCTGTGAAATAAATCTTCCTAAAACACAGATCTAACCTTATCATCCCCTGTTCAATAAATTTTAGTAGGTCCTTGTTACCTTAGCTCCCCCTCACACCTTTCCCATTTTCTTACACCCTATTCAACCCCACTTTCTGTGGGATCCAGTGATAATCGGTCTCCTTGTTCTCGCACAAGACACTCCCTCCTCTCCATTTCCAGTGGTTATCCCCCACACCTGGAATTTTCTCCTCTCTCCTCACTATCTCCTGACTTCCCTGGCTTCCTTTAAATATCAGATAAAATCTCACCTTCTACAAGAAGCCTTTCTCCATCCCAACGAATGCTTCCCTCTGTTGAATATCTTTAATTCATCTTGTCTGTGTCTTATTTGTACCTAGTATTTGTTTGCATGCTGTCTCCTCCATTAGACTGGGGGCTCCGTGAGAGCAGGGACTGTCTTTTGCTTTCCTGATATTCTTAACTCTTAGCATAGTGTTGGAATGTAACGAATGCTTAATAAATACTTCTTGACTAATTGGCGGACTTGTGACTGCAAGATGTGGTCCCATTTCTGCCTATGACTTAAAAAAAGATGTTAGAGAACGGCTGACTAGAAATGTAACAGAATGTTACTGAGCCAATAAGAAATGACGAAAGAGGTGGTCTAAGAGAAAATTGGGAAGACTTCTATGACCTGGTTCAAAGTAAAGTAAGCAAAACCAGGAAAACAATTTACATAATAATAACATTGTAAAAACAACACAACTTTGAAGCATGTAAGACCTCTGATCAATGCAATGATCAACCATGGCTCCAGAGGATGGAGGAGGAAGCATGCTACTTATCTCCTACAAAAGATCCGATGGACTCAAGATGCAGAATGAGACATACATTTTGGATGCGGCCAATGAGGGAATTTTTCCTGACTGTGAATATTTTTACAAGGAGTTGTTTTTTCTTTTTTCTTTTTTTTATGGGGGAGAGATGAGAGGGAAAGAAAATAATGTGCTTGTTAATTGAAAAAAATAAAAGTTAAAAATTTTTTTTAAAGGTATTGGAAAAGCACCTTGGGGTAACTAGGTGCTACAGTGAATACTGAACTTGGTCTCAGGTCAGGAAGACCCATCTTCCTGTGTTCAAATCTGGTCTCAGACACTTACTTAGTAGCTGAGTAGCCCTGGGTAAGTAATTTCACCTCATTTGCCTCATCTCCTCATTTGTAAAATGAACTGGAGAAGGAAATGGCAAATTACTCCAGTATCTTTGTCAAGAGAACCCCAAATGGGGTCACAGAATTGGACATAACTGAAATTATTGAACAAGGAAGGCACTCCTTTCCAGATCCCAAATATGTGATAGGTTAGTTCCCTGTGAATGTCTGAAATTATAACATTAATATTTCATTCCAATTTAATCTCCATCCCATCAATCAATAAATCAATTGACATTTACTAAGCACCTACTATGTGCCAGGTACTATGCTAAATCCTAGGGATATAAAAAGAGGCAAAAGATAGTCCCTGCCCTCAAGGAGTTTACCATCTAGTTGGGGAGACAGCATGTAAACACAAAGCAAGCTTATATACAGGATAGAGAGGAAACAAATTGACAGTGGGAAGGCACTGGAATTAGGAGGATTGGGGAATTAAAGGAAGCCAGGGATGTCAGTCTGCAGAGGGGAGGAGGGGAAGCATTCCAGGCACGGGAGGTGGCCAGAGAGAATGCCCAGAGCTGAAAGATGGAGAGTCTTGTTCATGAAACAGCCAAGAGGCCAGTGAATGGATGGAAGAGTTAAGTGTTGGGGAGTAAGGTATTGGTTAGGTTGTTGTCCTTTGTTCTCAAAGAGGACCAAACTGACATCACTATGATAAAATCAAATTTCAGTGCATCTGACCAACAGAGCTTGGAATGCTCCACCATAGGTTGGGCACAAATAATGTGAGTGAGCATTTGTGCATCCCATGTTCCCTTTGAGCTGTTTCAATTCTGCTTTGCACATAGAGCACAGCACCTTCTCTGACGTAGGCACGTCATGCTGAACAGTTCTGTGCCAGTGTCTCCCATGTCACACAATCAAATCCAAAGTTCCTGAGAGAGAGGTATAAGAAAACTGGAAAGGTAGGAGGGGGCTAGGCTATGAAGGGCACTGAATGCCAAGCAGAGCCTTTTGTATTTGCTCCTGGAGGCAGTAGGGAACCACTGAAGATTTTGAGTAGGAGGGTAGCATGGGACCTGTACATTAGGAAAATCATTTATGTGGCTGAATGGAGGAGTGTGTGTAGGGGGAGAGAGTCAGGGTAGGCAGAGCCACCAGCAGGCTACTGCAGTAATCCAGACATGAGGTGATGAGGGCACTAGAGTGGTAACAATGTCAGAGGAAAAAACGGGGAGTATTCTAGAAATGCTGAAAAAGTAAAATGGACGGACCTTGGCAAAAACTTAGATATGGTGAGGGAGAAAACCAGGATGACTCCTTGGTTGTGAGCCTGAGGGCTTAGGAGGATCTGCCCTCTGCAGTAATACTGAAGCTTGGAGTGGGTGATGGTTTAGGGAGAAAGATAATGAGTTCTGTTTTGGACATATTGAGTTTAAGATGTCTACTGGACATCCTGTTCAAGATGTCAGAAAAGTAATTGGAGACACAAGATTAGAGGTCAGCAGAGGGACTGGTGCAGGAAAGAGATTTGAGATCCATCGGCATAGAGATGGGAACTGATGAAATCACCAAATGGAGTCATTTAAAGGGAGAAGAGGGCCCAGGCCAGAACCCTGAGGGACAAAGGGAATGATGTGGTGGAGGGTCTAGCAAAAAAGCAGTCAAGAAAACCAGGAGAGAGATGTCTTTAAAACCTAGAGAGAAAAGAGTATCAAGGAGGAGAGTTATTAGCTGTGTCAAAGAGGTCAAGGAGAATGAACATTGAGAAAAGGCTATTGGATTTGGCAACTAAGAGATCATTAGTACTTTTGGAGAGAGCAGTTTCAGTAGTAATTTCTGGTAAATTCAGAAACCAGATTGCAAGAGGTTAAGAGGAGAGTGAGGAGGGAAAAGGGGATGGCCTTTTTGAGGAATTTAGCTACAAACGGCAGAAGAACTACAGGATGAGAGCAGGGATGGAAGGAGCAAGGGAGTGTTTTTTCAGGTTAGAGAAAACATGAGCATATTTGCAGGCAGTAGGAAATGAACCAGGAGGTATTGAAAATTAGGAAAAGAGTGGACACAGCAGAGTGGGCAATATGATGGAGGAAACGGGATGGAATGGTGTTTCTCTGACAAGTAGAGGGGTTGGCTCTGTTAAGGAGTAAGACTGTTTTTTCTGTGCACTGGGATCAAGGAAAAGAAAATGGCAGAAGGCATCTGAGTGATAGGAGATGAGGAAGAGGGGAGAAGAGGGAGCTCCTAGTGAATGGCCTATTTAGTCCTTAGGACTTCCATGTGAATGAAAGGATCAGTTAAGATTCTCCTGGCAGGAGGGATAAGGAGCTACATTCTAGAGTCGGGGGGAAAGTGGGCCCCAAAAGACAAATTTCACAGACTTTACTGCTTCAAATTGCTCAAGGACTATTCCCAGGCTCATATCCTGGTCCAAATCAATACCCATTGATTGAACCAGGGAACCTGAGTGCTACAGCTCCTGTCTTAGAATCTCTACTATTATTACTCAATTCTCCTAAAGGTTTTTAAGGCTCTACAGCTACTAAGTGCTGAAATCAGAGGTCCCTAGCTTTGGTGCCAATTGTCCTATATCCATCACCAGGGTTACCTGCCCTTTGAAACCTTGTGGGTTTTCCTTCACATTCATATCCCTTACCAAGGAAACTTCTTCAGACAACTCCAGAAAAGATGGAGACCCCTGTGGATTTCAGTCCAGTCTGATCATATGTCCAACAGCTCTTCAGCATTTTTATAGCCCATAGAAATTTTCTTTTGGCAGAATAAAAAGATAAGACATGGTCAGCCCCTGGGTCTGCTGTCACTTCCTAGACTTCTAAGTACCCTTAGCAAAATTTTAATTAAGCTAACTTCCTAATGTCCTTGGTGGCATAAGGAAATCCAAAAACCCCTAGTAATCATTTCAGTTTGGCGTGGGAATGCACACCCTGCCATTTTCTTCTTGGCATCAGGTTTCTCCTCACATTGATATGAACTTTTATTAATATCAGTCATTGTTATTATAGCATATCCTAGGTTGGTATATGGGCCCAGAAATTTAAAGGGAAAAGTCATCCTGAAATGGAAAAAAGAAAATCAAACCAAACCATAAGGAATTCACCAAATGAATAAGCCACAAGCAGATAACTGAGAGTTTGTTGTGCTTTCTGATTCATAAAAACATAGACTTGTAGAGCTGGAAGGGACCCTAGGGACCATTTAGTTCAAGCTCCTTCTTTGGAAAGACAAGGAAGAAGACCTGGAGATGAACTGATTTGCCCCATGTAATACAGTGAGGTAGAGTCTGAGATGGAACTAAGGTTCAGATAAAACCTGATTCCTCCCCACTGTTTATTCTTTCTTTTCCTTTTTTTGTTTTGTTTGCTTTTTTTGGAAAGGTAAGACAACCCCCCAAACTCTAAAAGCATAGATTTTTTTTCCCCCACAGCATAGCTCAGCCTTACAGCTGTCACACAAAGCCCATCCTGCCTCCCCTCCTTTCCAATACTTATCCAGGTTCTCTCAGTTCCCAAATACTTTGCCCTTGCCCCTAGGGCCCACCAGTGCTAGATCTATCCTCCCTTTTTTCTCACCTGCTAACCTTTCCTCTTCATTCCCTTTCCCTACACATACTTCTCTGTTGCTTGATCTCCAGTTTTTCACACAGCTTCTCTCTCTACCTCTTGATCTTTGCACTGGGCTTTTGGGGGAACAAGTGTAATCTGCTGGGCTTTCATTATGGCTTCCCTTAGGAGCCAACAGCCTCCTTCCACACTCAGAGATTTTAATAATTCTTCCCAGGGCTCAGAACTGCCTAGATTTCTTAATTCTCTCTAACTTGGAAGTCTTGGAGCTGAATTCTTTAGTGCTTTGGGCCCTGGGAGCCCACTTCATCTGTGCTGAGTACATGAAATCCATCAGAATTGACGCTGACTCTCAGGTTCCCCAGCTTCCTTCTAGTCAGTCAGAAAGGGAAGAGTCCCATGCTAGTCCCGGAGGGGGGAAGTAGGAAGGAAATACACTTATATACTGGGGGAGTTTATAATCCGAATGAGGATATAGGATAGACATTCAATTTAAGAACAGCAATATAAAATAAGAATGTAATGTAAACATTGAAAAGCTTTTGCACAAACAAAATCAATGCAGCTATAGTAGAATTAGAAGAGCAGGAGTATGGTAGCATAGAAAGGGTAGTCAGAAATCCTGGGTTCAAAGCTGACTTCTGGCACTTTCTGCCTATGGTATTTAAGATCATTTAGTCTCTCTGAGATTCAGTTTTCTCATGTGTAAAATGGGGTTGGGGGGTAGAATTTGTACTAGATAGCCCATGAGTTTCCTTTTAGCTTTATATCTATGATTCCATATTTATTTAATTGGGATGAGGGTATGATGTCCAAGATAGATAAAGAATTGATACAGATAAATACAAATAAGTTATTCCTCCGTAATAAAGGAGATGAATAGGCAGTTCTCAAATGCAGAAATGCGAGTTATCAACAACCATATGAAAGAATACAACAGGCCAAAATACTAATAAGAGAAATGAAAATTAAAAACAACCTTGAGGTTTTTTCACTTATTATACTGGCAAAGATGACAAAAGACAAAACATCAGACAGGTAATGGGAAAGAGGGCACATTAATATACTGTTATTGGAGCTGTGAACTGGTTCAACCATTCTGGAAAACAATTTGTAATTATATGAAAAAATTCAATAAACTGTATATACCCTTTGACCTGTGATACCACTAGTAGGCACAGATACCAAGGTGAACAAAGAAGAAAAGTCTCATATTTACAATAATATTTATAGCAATACTTTTTGCAGTACCAAAGAACTATAATAATGAGTATTTATATAAGTAAACATATATAAATTATATATAATATGTATGTTTAAGTTTTACAAAGTGATTTGCAAATACTCTCTTATTTAATTCTCACAACAAACCTGGAAAGTAGGTGCTATTATTAACTTCATTTTGCAGGTGAGGAGACTGGGATAGTCAGAAGTTAAGCAAATTGCCCAGCATTACAAGCTAGTTAGTGTATGTAGTAACATCTGAACTCAGTTCTTCCTGACTCCACGTCTAGTACCCTATCTATGGAGCCACCTAACTGCCTCTATCTAGAAGAAAAGTGAGTTTCCATCAACCAAAGACGTACCGAACGAATTATGATATGTGATTTACCCATAAGAAACTATAACCATGAAAAAATTATAAAAATTTGTGACTCAATCGACAAGCATTTATTAGGCACCGACTATGTGCTAGTCACCACGGTAGGGAGACCAATACAAAGAATGAAACAATTTCTACTTTCAAAGAGTTTACATTCCAGAATTGTTGAACCGATGCAGAGCAACGTAAGCAAAACCAGGAGAACAATTTCTACTATGACCACTGTAATATAAAGAAAAATGACCTTGAAAGACTTTGGCATTATGATTGAAACTGTGACCAATCAGTTTGCAGAAACTGATGGTGAAGTATTACCTCTGCCTCTCTGCAGAGTTGTTCAGCTATAGCTATGTGGAAGGAGACGTGTTTTCAGACAAGGATAATATATTGATTGGTTTGAGTTGACTATACTTATTTGTTGGAAGGGAGGTGTATGGGAATAGAGGGGACTCATCAAGAAGCGACTGATAGAACACAAGAAAAGCATCAGAATACATTTAATAAGAAGATGGACATTCATACGATATACATGGAAGGCATCTAAAAACTCTAATTTTCAAGGCCCTTCCTGATCTAGTGCTTCCCTGTTTACAATGATGGAGCTCCCTGTTCTCCCCAATATATAGCCCTGCTGCTTCAGTCAGGCTCTTCTCTTTAATATCTGCCATAATTATCAAGCACCATCCTGCCTCTGAAGCATCCATTTAAAAACCAGACCAAACAAAACCCCCCATACAATCAAGGACCCTAAAACTTTTTCTATTCTTCTTTCACAAATGCCACATTTCAGGGTGCACCTCCTTCGTGAGGTTCTCCATGACCATCCAAACCCCTAACAGCCATCATGTCACCTCTTTGTGTCTCAGCCTTAAGGAAGGCAAGGTGGACGTGTATGATGAGATGATGTGTGGGAAAGGAATGAGGCCAGGTCTTTCAGTATCCTTTCAACTCTATGATTCTTTGCATAATGACTTTTGGAGGAGAGGGGGCAGAGAAATATCAGGTCATTTCTTTATTGTGCCATGTATTGGTATTAGATTATAATTAGATGGCAGTCCATTAGATCATAAACTCCTTGAGGATAAGGACTATCTTTTGCCTCTCTTTGTATCCCCAGCACTTAGCACGATGCCTGGCACATAGTAGACACTTAATAAAGATTTATGGATTGATTGACTCATAATAGCAAGATGTTAGATCTGGAAGAGACACTGTGATTATAGCAGAGGACTAGATATGTTAAATGACTTGTTTGGAGTCACAGTGAATAAGCATCAGAGCTGAGGCCAGAGCTCAGATCTCCTGACTCCTCCTTTTGTGCTGTGAAATCTCACTGATCTGAAACTGGCTCCTCTGAAAAAGATACTGCTGTGAATAGATGCATGTCAATGGACCTAGGTTTGAGGCAGCTTTTTCCTCTCTTGGTTTCTAGTGATCTAGTTCTATGTCTTGGCCCAAATCATGTCATGAGTGGACAGGGCCATTCTGGGATGAAATTGTGAAGTGTTTCTCTATCCTTCCTTCTCCAGCTCCTCTTCTCCTGATTCAAATGATTCAAGTCCTTCTCTGGATTTGCCTTCCTCAGGGAGCACCCCTGCTGCAGACCTTTCCCACTTCTCTTATCTGGACACTAGACATTCATTAATGCAGCCTACAATCATGTTAGCCTTTGGGGCTGCCATTTCATATTGCTGACTCACACTGAGCTTGTGCTCAACTAAAACCTCAAGTCTTTTCCACATTAACTGCTGTGGGTTTCTACTACAGTTATTATATGGGTAAGATTCCTGTTCCTAGGAAGCACAGAGCCAGTATGTCCCTCAATATAACCTAGGAGACTAATAACAAATTATAATGTTTTTCCTGTCAACAATGTATCATATAATAATTGTATTGTATACATTATATTGTATTATATAATACAAATAATATGTCATGCTCCTTGTTACTTAGACACGTTTGTTCATCCTCTACCAAGAATGATCTCTCTTCTAACCTTTACCAATCAACTTCTATCTATTTTTTAAAATCCAGTGCAAGTTCTAATAATATATCTTATACTTCTGCTGTTATCTGTCAAAATGCAAGTGGTCAATAGAGATCTAGTGATTGGTTAAATTCATCATGTAAAGAGTTACCAGCTGCTAATGATGTCATTAGTATTTTCTTTCAAGACAACATATCTGCATTTTAACTGGAGTCTTTTGGAGATGAGAATTAAGAACCCTTTACATAGGAGAGGAAAAGTCTTTCTTATTTTACCCCTGCAGAGCCCCAGACCAGACAGGAAAACCATGTGTCCAAGGGACAGAATCCTAAACAGAGAGCAGCAGTGCATACTGAGGTCATGGAGCTGAATCAGACCATAGAGTTCTTCAGTTGTCACATGTCAGCCTTAAGGGCCACAGCCACACACAGCCATAGCATTTCTTAAATGTTTCTTAAAAGATGTTTCCTCTTTTAACGTAAGAAGCATAGCCACACGTTGGTATATTGTCCAGGCTGGTAAATGTCAAAATTAATTCATTAATTTATGTCATACTTTTGGGCCAATGCCCAACATGAGGTTCAAGGTCATGATGCAGTACGGCATAATGGAGGCAAGAGACCAAAGTTCTAATCTCAGCTTTCTCAATAATACACTGTCTGACCTTGAGCATTTTCCTTCATCTGTGTGTGTCTCAGTTTCCTTCTTTACAAAATAGACTCCTCTCAGCTCTAATAATTCTTCCTTGAATAATAATAGCAACAACATATAGTGCCTACTTGTGCCAGGCACTGTGCTAAGTATTATCTCATTAGAATTTGGTGGGTTAATCTGAAGCTCAGGAAAGTTCCTTTCTCTATGAAGGTTTTGCCCTTAGCTATGCATATATTCTGGATAGTGCTGACATGATCTAGTTAATAATAAACTTCACTAAGTCTCAAGTTTAGCTATATGGGCATAGGTATGTCTGGGCACACACATAAGTGTATGCTTACATAGGTATGTCATATGATATATTTGCATGTGTGCTACTTGTACATATATGTATTGTATTCATACAATGTATAATGTGCACATGCATGTATACATGTGATGTTGTGATGTGTATGTTTGGTATGTATATGCATGTATACATGAATATGTATATATGATATGTATGTGTATATATATGTGTGTGTGTTAGACTGAGGGAGAAAGATATCAAGAGTGAGGTCTCCCATTCTTTAAGCATAAGGGCATATCTGAGCAGCTTACCAAATCACATAGAATTCTCTTTTCCTTGTCATCTTTCCCCACTCCCAACCCCACTTCCTGCCCACCCAACCCAACTGAAATAAAGAAGGCCCAAGAGATGAGGGCTCTTCCCCTTGGGGTTCTGGAGCTCAGTGGTTATATGCTGAAGTTTGGACTGGAAGTCCAAAGCTTGTGAGATCTATTCTCACTTGTTCCTGAACCAAGGTCTTCCTGTGATTTTAATTTCCTCCCTTGTTAGTTTGCTCATCTACTACAACAGGTTCAGCACACTCTCTGACTCTCTCAGGAGTACTTTTTCACATGAATAAAACTACAAGCCCTGTGTGAGGTACCCTACTCTACAGAAATAGGAAGCACCAGGTTATAGGCTCTTCTAGGGCAAGGAACACTCCTTGTAATCCTTTTATGTTTTCTAGGACTCCTGGCACAGGGATGGACATATCACAAGTGCTCATTGACTGATTAAATGAGTGGCCACACATTTCTTGGACCACAGTTTGGGGCTGCTTCATGGATTAAGAAGGAGGTGGCTTTTGTAGCAGCAGCAGCAGCAGCACTGACAACATGGTAGCTTCACAACAGGCTTGGCCTAGGCCAAGAAAGCCTGATGTGGTCTAGCTATTCTCCCTCTCCATCCCTGAAACAATTAAAGTAGTAATTCCTTTAAAGTGAAGGTTCTTTCTGATCTGGAGTGGGTGCTCAAAGTCTTACTACCAAATTGTATGTTCCTGAAGGAAAAGATACTATTTTCCCCAGTCCTACCCCTTGAGAGAGGCATTAGAAGCACTTAGGGAGTTGTGCGGGCATTGCCATGGCTCCCAGGACTCCCAGAAAGGCAATTTGGGGCCACTGGTCTCACCCGGAACAACAAACCAGAGCTATGAAGGGATTGGGAACTAGCAGGGCTGTAGACACAGGCAGTTTAATCTCTCTTCTCCTCTTTTCCTTTTGTACTTTGCTTCACTGTGTGCTGCCATGATCTTCTGTAAGACAATTCAGGAGGGAAGAAAGAAAAGAAGAACTCCTCCCTCCCCATGGCCGCATTCTTCAAAAGATGCAAGAGAAAAGGGGAAGATTAAGTTCTCAAGAACTGAGTTCTTCTTCCAGTGCTAGATCTCTTCTCAGCCCTTTCAGTGTGATCAGTTATCTTTTTATTTATGTTACAAGGGGTATGGTTGGTCCTTCCAGCCAATCATATAATAGTCTCCACTTTATTACAAAGGTGTACATGAAGCACTCAAAGTCTAAAATCTTCTATCTATATCTCATTATCTTCCCCTTATACTCTGTAATTTAATTGATCAAACTCAGGACTCAATCTGGAATCCCCTGGTCAACTCTCCCCGCCAAACTCTACCATAAGTTAAATGCTCTACCATAAGTTAAATCCCTCCCAAATAAATTTGGGTGCTTGTGGCACCCAAATCTGTATTATAGGTATGTCTCTCTAGTACTTTGGGGAAGCTCACATATTGACATTTCCAATGTCTCTTTCAGAAACTTTCACTAGAGACTCAACACAATCCATGTGGCACAGTTTTATGGAGAATTAATAGCATTTTGGGAAGTCCAGGCCTACCCTATTTGGTGATTTGGGAAATTTATACTAACCCCAAAATATCAGATTTCGCAAATTTAGCAAACAAATAACGTTCTTCAAAATTCTCAAAAATTATCGCCTCTCCTAGGGCATGTAAAGGTTTGGGTTAACCTAAAGAAATTGGAACAGCAAAGAAATAAAGAAAATAAACTGATACAAAAAAAGAGAAAACTACTTTCCTCTCTTAGAGGGAAGGTCTGATGTCAAATGGGCTCCTTGAGCACAAAGTGAGGCTTTTCCAACAGGAATTGGACACCTGAGGTTGACTGGATGTCACTTCCTCACCTTCAGGTAACAGATCAAATTATCCTGGGTGAAAATTCTTCCGAGGGTCCCTCTGGCACAAAGACAATCCAACACTTTCTCCAATGGATCTCTATAAAACCACAGGTATTACAAATGGAGGTCAAGAAAAAAATTTTTCTCCAATGGAATCTTTCAGCACCTAAAGCATTCCAAATGGAAGGCCCAAGTCACTCCAAGCTTGAACAAGTAGACTAGCTTAAAAAAATAAATCAAACTAATAATGGCCTCAAAGATGTATGGAGCTACCCAAAAGGGATTAAGGGACTGACCTGAAGCTGACTGAGGTTTTTAGGTCTTCTGGCAAACTTTAAGCTATGAATATTCCACTGGTAAGGATCTCAGACAAGCTGTATGAATTCATGCCACAGTAGGGAGAGCATTCTAGGTCTGCTCAAAAGTTAAAAAAAAAAAAAAAGAATGTATATAATGTTCCACAGGGGACTCTCTCTTATCTCTGACTAGTCCTCTGTGTGGCTCTACATTCATTGCTAGGCACCAGAATTCCAGGGATGCAACATCCAGACCCCTTATATCAAATTCCATACTTATAATGGTCACAGTAACACAACTCATATCTGTTCTTGCCATTCTACTTCTCCCTCTGCTTTGCACCTCCAAATCCTGTTCTACATCCTCACTGTGAACTTGAATGCCTTAACCCTTTAGTTTTTGCCCTGGGCATCACCCATGCACTGGTTGTGTTTTCCCTTTCCCATTTTAATCCCTTGGTGAAGCAATTCAACTCTCTGCCACCCTCTTTTCTCCAATACCTTATGTCATCCCTGATCTTGCCCTGCCCAGACTCAGTTTTCAGTTACTCCCACTATCCACTGATTTTGCTCACATGCAAAGCAGGAGAAAATCATAAAACGATGCTGACTGGATCCACTAGGAATTTACATTACATAATCTCAACCCTGCCCTTGCTGTGGCATGGTAATCCGTTTACACCTCCCTGACTCACTATTCCACTTACCACAGTTGCTCTTCCAAATCTTTTCATCTCTCCTTAAACATTTCCATAGTTTCCCCTACCTCAGCCCTCTCAGCTGGGAACCTTGACTCAGATTTTACTGAAAAAAATTAGGCCATTCACTCGAACTCTCTCTTCTCCCTCTTTCTCATCTCATACCACGCATGCATTTTACAACTAGTTCCTCTGTCTCCCCGACTTACGAAGAGATGACCTTTCTTCCTTACCACGACTATCTCCTCCACATGTTCAAGTGATCCCATTCCATCATATCTTCTGTAACTGATTGCCCCTTCTGTCATCCCCATTCTCTCATTAATCCTCTTCTTGTCTACTGGCTACTTCCCTACTGTCTACAAACACATCTATGTCTCCTTCACTTGATCCATCCATCCCCGCTAGCTATCATCCCGTAACTCTTCTCCCTTTTGCAGCTAACCTCTTTGAAAAAGGTTGTCTACAATCAGTCTCTACTTCCTTTGCTCTCACTCTTGTCTTAATTCTTCAGTGTGGCTTCTAACCTCATCATTCAACTTCAATAACTTTAAAAGTTACCAACGATTTCTTAATCACCAAATCTAATGTCCCTTTTCCCAGTCCTTATCCTTCTCGATCATTTTGCAGCCTTGGACATCAGTCATCCTCTTCTCCTTGATACTATCTTCTGAGTTTCTATGATATTACTATATCCTAATTCTCCTACCTGTTGAACCATTCCTTCTTAGTCTCTTTCGCTGGATCTTTATCCAGGTCACACCCACTAACCGTAGAATCTTCCAAGGCTCAGTCCTGCGTCCTCATCTTTTCCCTCTATACGATTTCATTTGGTGATATCATCCATTCCAATGGATCCAGTTATCCTCTTTATGCTAATGATTCTCAAATCTACTTATTTAGTCCTATCTTCTCACCTTGTCTCAGGTCTTCTATTACCCATTATTATCTACCTTGAACCGGATGTTCTGTAGACATCTTAAATTCAATATGTCCAAAATTGAACTCAGTTTCTTTCCCCCAAAACCCTCCCCTCTTCATAGCTTTCCTATTACTGTCAAGGGTACTATCAACTGCACAATCAGGCTCACAACTTAGGTGTCACCCTCAATTCACCACCACCCCTGCCACCCAATCCAATCTGTTGCCAAGTCCCATTGATTTTATCTTGGTAATATCTCTGGTATATATCCTTTTCTCTCCTCTGATGCTGTTACCACCCTCATGGACAATTTGTTGTATCACTTCATGCCTAACTACTGCAATGGCCTGCTGGTTGATCTCCCAGCCACAAGTCTCTCCCCATTCCAGTTCTATTCTCAATAAGCTGTGAAAGTGATCTTCCTAAAATGTAGGTCTAACCATCTACCCCTCCTCCCATTTAATGAATTACATTGACTTCCTCTAACTCTAGGATCAAAACTTCAAATCTATCGGCGTTTGGTATTTAAAACCATTTATAACCTGGCCCTCTACTAACTTTCCAATTTTCTTAATCATGCCCACTTTAGAATCCAGTGATGCCCTGAGCTTCTTGAATTTCTTTATGAAAGACACTACATCTTCCATCTTTGGGCATTTTCACCGGCTGTCCCCATGCCTAGAACACTCTCCTCATCTCTGTCTCCTGGATTCCTTCAAGTCTTAGATAAAAATCACACCTTCTCCAAGAACTCTTTCTCTATCCCCCTTATCATCTTGCCTCTATTTTATCCTGTCTATATATTATCTGTCCAGTAATCCTTTGCATGTCATCTCTCCATTAGACTGTGAGCTCCTTTTATATCTCTAGCACTTAGCATAGTGCCTGGCACACAGTCAGAGCTTCATAAATGCGTATTGGCGACTGACTACTTAAGTATTCATCCATACAAAAACTATCTCAAAGCAACTGGCCTGATTTGTAAAGGAAACACATTATAAAACTCTAATTACAGTCTGAAAACAAAAGAAAAATACTAAATACTAGTGTAGCAGGGGGTTGATCAGAGATTCCTGATTAATTGAGTCCCCCTAGCCCACTTGACAAAATTGCAGGTAACAGAGAGAAGCAGGGTAAAGTCATGCTTGTCAGACTTGGAGTGACCGGATTTATATGGGGCAGGTAACAGAGAGAAGGAGATGAAAGGATGGGTCCCTTTCAGACTGGCCCATTTGTTCCTTATAAAGGGTGTGCCCATTTGGACACTGATTGGCTCATTTACATATGAAATGGTCAGGAAACTAGGTGAGGCTTGGCAGAGACAAGGAACTTTCCTCTGGGGAGAGAGTTTAAAAGAAGAATCCAGCTATGGAGTCAGTCAATAAAGAAAGCGGTTAGCTCTGGGAGTGGGGAAGATAGCTCTGGAAGAACTCAGCATTCTTCACCTTTTTCTTTGTGCCCCTTGAAGAATGTAGCAAGGGAAAAGAAGGGATTTCTTTCTCCTCCTCCTCCATCCCACCCCCACTATGAGCAATGGCATTTTGCAGCAGATGGATATGGACATAGATGTTGAACCCAGCAGCGTGCAGGCCTGGTGTCCAGCTGTAGGCAGAATGAACAGGTTCTTGAGAGGAGTCAGGAGTCTAGTGCCTGGATTGAAGAATCCTTCTCAGGAGATGGTGGGCCACAGAGCTAAGATTCCTGCTAATTCTAGGGCAGAGTTTCTGGCTCTTTCTGGGAAAAGACATTGCATTATCTAGGCCAAGATTTCATTGAAGCTAGAAACTGGAGTCAGTAGTGACTGCAGCCAAGCAATGGGGCAGCATCCAGTGTAGACTTTGAGGTCAAGGTCAGTGGGAGAAATGTAAGAATGTCAGGTTGCATCAGATGTGTGAAATTGCTTCTTTTCGCATTTATTTTGGTCACATGAGTTGCCTATGTGTGTGCCTCTCAACTTTTTAAATTTATGTGTTTACCTTTTCTACCAATCCCATGTGTATTTGTAGGAGAGTCTACCCTACATTGGTGGGGGATATATTTTGTATTCTTATTATGCCATTTCAATAAGTACTTTTGTCTGACCCTAATTGTGTCCTCTAGCTGACTAGAGTAAAGGTAGATTCATTAATGGGGGCTCATGAGCTATAGTTTTAAAAGTTCTCTGAGGGACCCAGCCTTCAAGTGTAATGTGGAAGGGCAGCCCAAAGTCCAAAATTTTCTCTCAAGGATTCCTATAATACTAGGGCATTTCAAAATGAGAATCCCAGAGAGAAGTCTCTAAGATTTTACCAAAGGCCCAGGCTACTCCCAATCTTCCACTAAGAGTAGCCCTGAACTCATCCAGACAGAATTCATTCTTGTAGGGAGAGAGTAAGTCTTCTCTTAATTTTTCTTTCTGGCTAGTTGCTCCCATCTTGGAGCAGAACTCACGGGGGAAATCTTTAAATCAAAACTCAACTATGGATGACTCATGTCTTTCCCCAAAGTGGGTAACTGGTTCCCTTTAAAAATAGTACTCCAATATACAAAATAAGTATCAAATATGTTAAAATTTACTTTTATTTCCTTTACTACTGAAAATGTTTAATACAGAAAAGAACTCAAAGGTACACCTTAACAAATACAGAAAAACATCATGTTCACTATACTTTCTTTGGAAGAAGAACGACTTCATGGCACTCACTGCTCAACAGATATTTAGGTTTTTCCCATTGACTTTAGCCCTGCCCAGCTGGAACCCTTCACAAGGTCCAGATCCAGCCTTGGGCACAGGTTGGGTTTTCTCAATCCTTTCAGCATGAGCATCCTCCTGGTAATGGTGTTTCTCCTCTGAAAACTGGTGCTGTTTCAGGAATCACCTCCTGGTGGATTGCCAGCCCCTGACTCAGAAACTCTTGACCTTTTGACCTCACAAGGTTACTGTAAAGACTGGAAACATCATTTCTCAGGATCTCTGGTCACTGGCCTGTGCTCAGGGAAAAAAGAAGAAAATGGAAGGGGGCCAAGGATTCAGGCTCACCTAGGCAAGAATATGTGGTCACTGCCACGTGCTTGACAAAATGACAGACTGTAAGGGGCAGACATTGTCCTTTTTTGACACCATTGCCACTGGAGGCAGAGAGAAGGAAAGAAGTCCTCTCTATTCCTACCTGCACTAGAAGTCCAAGAGTACTAGAAGAGTCCCAGTTCAAATTATTTTTCCTCATTTCCTCTTATAGTCACTAAGTGGGCGGTTCCCCCTCATTCTATTCATTTTTGAGGTAACTTTCATCACTGGTGACCAAACAGGATGTGTCGCCTCTGTAGCCAATCAATAGGTGACCCATGTGTCATCTCAACAAGGTATATGTCCTTCAGCAAGAGGGCAGAGCACATGTTACCAAGGCATATGCCCAGCTCCATGGGAGGAACCCCAGGCCACAAAATCCCTGGGGTCTACCTGACTATCTCCATTATACTACCCTGACAGTTGAGAATTTACTGTCCTCGACAAATCAACTGGTTTGCTTTTGCCAATTCCACATCGCTCTCTGTGAGTGTAGGGAAGCTCAAGCATTGTCCTTTCATGTACCTCCACCGAGATATTGCATCAGTTTCTCAACAAAGTCTACATGGCCCAGTTCTTCATAGTCTCCTGAATGTCATGCAAAGAGTCATAGCAGTGCATTTGGAAAAGGGCCAGAGAATATGTCCTCGAGAAAATGACCAGAGTACACACACCTTTGGTATGTACAAGAGTACATGTAATACCTCCACAGGAGGAGTCCACAGACCAGGAAATACGACTGAGCACCCCATTATATAAGTATATCCTAAATATAGGCAAGATGAATATGTGAACTTCGTGGCAAAGGGACAAGCAGCTGGGGGTAATCAGGAAAGGTCTCCTTAGAAGACAGTAGTTCAGCTGAGTTTTCAAGGGAACAAGAGATTCTAAGAGGTGGAAGGAAAGAAGGAAATCATTCTAAGCACAGGCACAATCAGTGCAAAGTCATGGAGCTGGGAGGTAACATGTGCGATAAATAGTTAAAAGGCCAATACAGCCAGACTATGAGATGTAAGAAAGAGAGTAATACATAATAAGACTGGAGAGGTGGGCTGGGGCCAGGCTATGAAGGGGCTTGATCAGAAAAGCCAAACAGAAGAGTTTATATTTAATCTTAGAAGAAATTGGGAGACATTGGAGTTTACTGAGTAAGGGTCAGAACTGGGCTTTAGGAAAACTTTTCGGTAGCTGTGTGGAAGATGGATGGGAGGTAAGAGAATCTGAGGTGATGAAGGCCTGATGGACGTGTGAGTGAAGAGAAGGGGGATGTATGTGAGAACATGATGGAGGGACAATTGACAGTGCTTATGTAGATGCAGGTATACACACTGATTTGACTGGCATTGGCTGGCTATGTGGCGTGGCTGAGAATGAGGGGTAGAGAAAGGCTCTGCAGTAAAGAAGCTAGAACATTGGAAAGATAGCAGTGCCTTTGACAGAAATAGGGAGGTTTGAAAAAGCAGTGGGTTTGGGGGAAATTTACATCCTTTTTTAGATACATTGAAAGACTTTGCCCACCATCTAGAAAGCTGCTGGCCCAGGTTGGCAAGTACTTAATGAGGGAATCCCAGAGCCTTTTCTGGAAAATTCCTTCATTTGAAAGATGGGAATAAACCTTGGACTGGAAATCTAAGTCCTGGCTATTCCATTAATTTGATATATGACCCTGGGCAAGTCACTGACCCACTATCCTCCTCATTTTCCTCTTATGTGAAATGGAGGGGTGGTGGTAGTGAAGGTTGATTAAATAATCCTTAAAGTCCCACAACCCTGACATTCTTTCTTCTCTCTCTTTCTCTCTCTGTGCAGTCTTTCCCTCTCCCTCTCTCTTTATGCTCTCCCTTTCTCTGTCTCTCTCCCTTTCTTTCTCCTTTCTCTCTCTCTTCCCCTCTCATTTTCCTCTCTCTCCCCCTTTCCTCTTTTCCTCCTCTCTCTCTCCTCTCCCCTTTCCTTCCTCCCTTTGTCTCTCACTGTCTCTCCCTCTCTTGTCTCTTTCTTTTCTCTCCCACCCCCCCCTTTCTCTCTGTGTCTCTATCGCCTTCCCTCCGTCTCTCCCCCTCCGTTTCTTTCTCCCTTTCTCTCCCTCTCCTCTTTACAAGTGGGATGTGCACAGGAACGGCTCAATCAAGATATAATAATTTTTAATTAACATGTGGATCATTTCACAGGCTGATCTCCTTGGAGACAAAAGAGAAGATGTTCTCTTAAGATTTCCCTTTGCCTCCCCTCTTCTCCCTTCCCTGGCCCCACTAAGGACTCCCTGATTTCAACCATGTATCTTCAGCCTTGAAAACCACACAAAAAACCCCTTTTTCCTTAGGGTAATAACACACACATGCATACACACATTTATGCATAGACATAATCTCACATACATACAAATATATAGACACAGACAGACTAGCAGAAAGGTATACATATATACATATAGATACATGTACACACAAAGATAAACAGATGAAAACACAGATGTTTTGCAGTGTGTTTGCAGAGTCCCATACACAATCTCACAAAAACTGACATCCACACAGACTAACTATATATAGAGACACACTCACAATTGTATGCAATTTTACACAGAGACACCGACTAACATACAGATAGGTACATGCTTATGTAGATGCAGGTACACACATGCACAAAACACAACTGCAGATGTATACAGATACACGCTCAGTGGGCACACATCCACAGACACACAAGAGACCGACACATACAAAAACAGGCAAAAGGGATGGGCTGCAAGGGAAGGAATAGAAGGTTCCTCTCCTCTTAGGGTAAGTCAAGACAATAAATGTTTTTCCACCTCCCCTGAAGCTGGCCTGCTGCGCTCCTCCCCAGGAGAACTGGAACAGAGGGCACTGAAATGAATACCTGGCCCAGAGGGAATATGGCAAGGGCCTCAGTGAATGGGAATCAGGGATCTCCCTTCCCCCTACCCCAAGCCCAGCCAGAACCTAGGAGAAGTCAGCAGTGGCCCCTTGGGCAGTCACTCCAGCTATCGATTGCTCGCTGCAAGCTTTTCCCTGCCCTGCTGCTTCTCACTTGTTTTCTTCCATGGAGTGGCTGCCCTGACCAAACCGGGCCACAGGATCCACCCACAGCCTCTAGTTCTAAGGACTGCTTTGGGAATGAGGGAGTGAGGAGGAAGAGTCAGGTTTCAGTGATAAGAGAGCTTGGTTTGTTCCAGAGCAGGGCTTCCTATTTCCCCTCCTTTCTTCTCTCCTCTCCTCTCTGATCTGTCTCTTCTCTTTTCCTCTTCTTTCTCTCTCTTCTCTCCTTTTTTCTCTCTCCTCTCTTTCTCTCTCTGCTCTCTTTTCCACCCCTCTCTCTTTTCTCTTTCCCTCTTCTTTCTCTCTCTACTTTCCCTTTTTTCTCTCTCCGCTCTCTTTTCCTCTCATCTTCTTTCTCTCTCATTTTTTCCTCTTTCTCCTTTTCTTTCTCTCCTTTAGATCTCTCTTCTCTTCCTTTCTTCCTTTTCACTCTCTTCTTTCCACCACCCCTCTCTCCTCCCATCCTTGGGAAGAGTAACCTCTTTGGTCTCACCCGCTCATGCCCAGCAAGTCCCTAGACTAAAGCTATCTAAACTCAGAGAAGAAAGGTAAGAAGCCACTGCTTGCCCCAAATGGCTCATTGAGATCAATGCCTCTGTCCAGGTTATGAATGGGTAAACTAAGAGGTGATATGAATCACCACAGCTGGATTACAGCCATCGAGCCCCTTCTGGTCTCAAGTTCCTTGATCTAACCACTGGATCCCACTCCCCATTTGGTGGGCTTGACTATTTTGGTTCCAACATCCCACAATAAGGGCAAACACCCAAGTTTAGAATTCCCCAAAGAGGAACACGATAGTCAAAGACCCAGGCCCCTAGATGCACCTTATTGGTCAAGACTCTTCTGGCTCTATCACTTTCTCCTTCTAAGGTAGACTCTCACTCCACCTCCCAGTCTCTCAGTTTTCTCCTTTGAGAAATGGGAAGATATTCTCCTCCTCTTCCTGGCATAGGGAAAAGGTTGCAATGAGACTCTAGACCCTCTGCAGTCTGCAGGAGGAAGGAGTGGGATGGGTGTTGGATGAGTGCCCAGGACTATCATTTGGCCTGAAATCCTTCCCAGTTCTCAAGCTGGGGTGAGAGGAATTTCAGAGGAATTGCTGCAACATGGTCACTGACAGCATACCATTCCTTTTGCAACTGAAGCTCCCTCCACAGCCCTCTGGACTGGGATCCCCACCCCTTTCTTCACTCCTCTCCTCTTGCAATTCTCCAGGCCTGTGGCCTGGCCTGGGCTTTCAGAAAAAATAGGAGAGATCCCAGAGGCAGTTGAAATCTGGCCAGTGCAACTGCACACACACACACACACACATGCACGCACACACACACGCACACACACACGCACACATTCTCACAGTATTCTGACAAGAGCAATGAACTGGCAGTCAGAAGGCCTGGATTATAGTTCTGGCTAGGCATCTTCTAGGTGGATGAATGTGGGAATGTCTCAACCTCCATTTCCTATAAAATGGAGATAAAAATAACTCGTCCCTTGGGGATAGGTGCTCATGGGATCAAATAAGATGTTTGTGAAAGTATTATGTATATATGGGATTACTGCATATATACACATAGATGTAGACACATATACATCTTCATACTTGAACACAGAAACATGTATATCTTTGTAACAATACAGAAAGAAACATTATGCCTACCCCCAGGCATATACCCCTATACATACATACATGATCACACAGGATACAATATATGTTTATCCATGCACACTAGCACACAAAAAAGTACACACATGTATATAGCCTATCACGCATGTTTTCTCTTTGAGGAGCTCAGTCTTAGCTGAAAGGCAGCATTGGGGTGATGAGGCTCAAGGGCTGCTGAGGAGAACCTGGTGAATGGAAAGACAAGACTCCTTTGGGATCAGTGTTCCCAGTCTTAAGGAAGAAAAATGATGATTCTAGTCTGGAGAGAGCCCAGGGCTGGGAGCCACCAGGCTCCAGGCCCAGGAGACAAAAACTCGGTGACTTTGGGAAAAGTTACTTCCTTGGGCCTCAGTTTTCCCATCTGTGATACAGTAATCCTCCTCTTCCCTTGTCCTTCTGAGATAAGGATGAGAATGAATGGTTTCATGGCGTAAGACCAAGTTTCATGACCAAGGGAGCTGGATAAGAGCTGGTAGGAGAGGGCAGCTTGTGGGTGAGACATCACTAGCACATCACCCTTGCATGACCACAAGCCCCAGTTAAAACTTTGAGAATCTGTCCCTGAGGTGGTACTCCTACAGATCTGGCCCATTCCTTTGCTGGAGGGGGGGGGGGGAGAAGGGAGGAGGGGACCCAAGGGGATGGAAATGGGACACTTTTCCTCAGCTAACAATTTTCAAGACTGAACTGAGGCTGCAGATGGGAGAGTGAATTAAGAAAGGGTGCTGAGCCACCGTCGGGGTGGGGTGGGTGGCAGGGTCGGAGGAGCAAGATGATTAGAGAAGCTAAATCTTTCAGGAGAATGCAGAAAATGCATTCCCTAATGCAGAAAAATCTACTACTGCAGAGTGCTCAAATATACCTTCCTGAGCAAATCAAAATAGTCACCTTCTAATTACATTTAGAATAAAGGGGGGGGGGGGGAATTCACCATCTTTTAGTTCTTCCTTCCTCCCCCCTACCTCCAACTATACCTCCCGCCTCAGCCCTGGCTCTTAAACCTTGTGACAGCGTGTGGGAGAGTGCCCGGGAGTGAGCCAGTCAATGGGTGTTTGTCAGCCAGGAGAGCCTTCCAGATTACCCCAGGAACCAAAGTTTGTGGGGGAAGCCAGTCACTAACGCTGGGGAAACCAAGGCTCTTTAGTGACTTCTTCCCTCTTTGAGGCTGTCCATGACGTTCATTTTCATTTGATTTTTCACCTGGAAAGGGAGTGTGCGTGTGCGTGTGTGCGTGTGTTGGGAGAGGTTGAATACGGCAGAGAGAAACAATGATTTTCCCCGAGGCCCTGTCCAACACTCTGGGGAGGTATACTATATGCCAGTGTGAGAGGCCATTCAGGTCAGACGCTGACTTTTGGGATCCATTAGCCTCCTGGTGTGTGTGTGTGTGTGTGTGTGTGTGTGTTTGTGTAAATGAGAAAAAAGATTCCAATATGTGCCAGTCCCTTCCTCCGCCTCTCCTGGAGACTAGAGGGGAAGAGCTTTTTTGACTAAGCTTTCATCCTTCCTGTTGGAACCATTCCTCTCCCTCTCTCCCTCCAACACACACACACACACACACACACACACACACACACACACACACACACACACACACACACACGTAAAAGGGGGCGCCAACCCGGCCATCTACGACCACATCATCTCTTGAAAACCTGTGTGCTGCCCGGCGGGGGCGGGGGCGGGGGCGGCGGCGGCGGCAAGGACGTCCAGACCCAGCACGGTTCTAGAACCACAAAAGCCTCGGGCCCCCAACAAGCGACCCCCGGGGATCGCGCGTGGGTCGCTCGGGCACTCGCGTCACGCGGTGGCCTGGGCCTCTGTCTGAAGCCCGGGAACGGCCTGGGGCTCTGGCTTCGGATTGTTCGCCATCACCCGCTTCCAGGAGGAAGGGGGAGCCCGTGAGGGAGGGCTCCGGGCGAGCTGGGCCCGGCCGGAGGTGGGAGAAGGGGAACGCGTAGCATCTAGAACGCACCCGCGCCGTTCCCCCGCCGAGTCTAGCTTTGCCTCGCATTTTGACTTTCATCCGAAAGAGTTGCCCTGGGAATCTATTAAGCCCAATTTAAATCGACTCTCCGCCCCCCGGTGCCTGCGCTCGCCTCCGGTTCTCTCCCAGCCTTCCTCGGCCCCGACCCTCACCCCCTCCACCGACCGCGGGCGGAGGGCAGGCCGCAGTCAAGTGAGGCTCAGCTGCTCCGAGCTCCAGACCCCCTCCCCGCGTCTACACCACCCCGCTCTGGATCTCGGACCCAGCGGGTCTTGCCGACGCGGGTTCGGGTTCCCCGGGCCGCCCCCTTCAGCCTGCGGTGGGGCTCCGGCCTCGCAGCCTTTCAGGTCGCTTTCCATCCGGACTGACCATTCCAGACGATGGTGGCAGCCAGCTAAGGAAGTTCCTTGCGCCTCAGCTCTGGGGCGCGCTCTCCACCTCCCTCCTCCCTCCCGCTCCAGTTCCAGGGACGCCAGCCTGAGTCCCCAGTGCCCCTACGGGCCAAGTTGTCTTCTCCTTCCCCTAAACCTCTGCTCCTCCGTGGGGAGGAGAAAACCCGCTTGAACTGTCTGACACCCCCCCCCCCAAGTCATCCAGGGTTTTCCTGTGCAGTTATGCATGATTGCACTATAGAACTGACTGCACACAGACACACACCCCCGCCCCTTCCCAAACTCCTTCGTACTGCATACGATTTAGAGGTTTCCAATTATTTCCTTCATTTCCATGTTGTAAGAACATACAAACACGCGTTGATGACTCTGGATTGATGACCGAATGACACCCAAGTTGTGGTTTTGAATCCGAGCCAGGAAAAAATTGTGACCATGAGAGCTTGGGGATTTCATTGTCACTTCAGTCTTTGAGCAGAGCTGTGTTGTGTGTGCGTGTGCGCGCGGGCGCGCTCACGTTTGAGAGCTGGGGGGAGGCGGCGGGGGAGGGGGGACGGCGTGTTGGTCCTTGGGGGCCGGGGTTTGCAGGGGGAAATTCACCAGGATGAAAGAAGGTGATGGCGAGGCGCGGGGGGAAGCGAGGGTTGGAGAAGTGTTTAAAGCTCTGCTCTCTAGCGGGAGTCCAGATTCAGAGACAGCTTGGGGGAGGGAGAGAGGCGAGCGAGAGCGGGCACGACCTCAAATGGTTGAAAGGAGGCGGCTAGAGCCGTGCCTTTAGCCCCAGAGGAAAGACCAGAAGCGGGATCCAGTGACGTCGGCAGCTGGGACACCAGGGGAGGTAGAGTCACAGCTCCCTGGTAAGTTTGAGAAGTGCCAACCTGAGCGGGGCGATTAGAGTTCAGGGCAACGTTGGCTGGAGGCGGGGGTAGGAGAAAATGGACTAGAGAACGACAACAGATCTGCCGCCCACGATAGCAGCGCCCCGGCTGGCGATAAGAACAAGGACCCACAGTGCTCGTCTGACATTCTTTCCCTGGGAGCTCCAGGGTCCAGTGCAGTCAGTAGTTGGGCTGAATTTTCAACTTCTACAAAACTACCGTGGTTCCCCCCCCCCAGCTTTGGGTTCCCCAGCGACCACATACTTCTTACCTCTTCCCACGACCCCAACACAATCACAAACCTCCTCTTCCAAAGTCTCAGCCCTGACCCTTCAGTCAGCTCCACTCATTCAGGCCAGTGAGATAGAGCCTCCCAAGACATTAAAAAAAAAAACACAAAAAAAAAAAACTGGGGGGGAGGGGCAGGAGGGAGGGTGGTAAAAAGCAACCAGACACCCTCAAGCAAAAGAAAATCCCCTAGAATTCCTCTTCATACAAGGGAAGCCAGCAATCACCCAGCTGCTTTATGAAAACCCAAAACACCGAAGAGAGGAAAATACACAACTCCTGCCACCCCTCCCCCAAATAAGCCAGCGTCTGGAAGCTGAAATCTACCAGACAAGAGGGCTGCAAGTTACAGCAAGAGAATGAGGACGAGAAAATCGTAAACCCACCGAGTTTCATGAATTGAGAGGAAAAAAGATACAAAGATAAAATGCTTGTAACGATACCTGCTCGGTTCTTCCGTGATCTCCGGCGGTGGGTCTGTGTTTTCTCCTCTCTCTCTCTTCCCTTCTCTTCTTCCAGAACACAGCTGCCAGATTAGATCCTTGAGAAAAAGATGGGAGAAATGGCACAATATTCTCTCTCTCTCTCTCTCTCTCTCTCTCCTCTCTCTCTCTCTCTCTCTCTCTCTCTCTCTCTCCTCTCTCTCTCTCTCTCCCCTCTCCTCCTCTCTCTCTCTCTCTCCTCTCTCTCTCTCTCCCTCCTTCTCCTCCTCTCACACACTCTCTCTCCTTCTCTCGCCCTCTCTCCGCTCTTCCTTTTCAGCAACCGTTGCCAGCTCCTTCAGTAGCCATTACTCATGGGCCACTGGGGGATATAAGGTAATTAGAAACGGCCCTATAGCATCCAGCCTGAACATTTTAATGCCAGGGGTAGCAGTGATGTTGGGGTTTGGCTGCAGGCGGCTTACATACACACCAGACAGGAGAGTGGTGGAGCTGCTAGGGAGAGGGTGAGGGATGGGGGGTGGGGGGGTGGGGGAAGGGGGAGGAGAAGGGGGAGGGTCTGTGTGTGTGTGTGTGTATGTGTGTGTGCGTTAGAGGGGAGGGAGAGAGGGAGAGAGAGAGAGAGAGAGAGAGAGAGAGAGAGAGAGAGAGAGAGAGAGAGAGAGAGAGAGAGAGAGGAGAGAGAGAGAGAGAGAGAGATTTGATTTCACCATAGAGACATCAGGTCATAAGGTAGAAAGCTCAGAGAAGCTGAGGAAACTGGTGGAGTTGTGGGTTTTATTTTTAATTTATTTTTTTTCTTTTAAAAAAAATCCCCCGAGGAGGTAGCAAGCTCATCGGTGTGATCTGTGCAATGTGTGTGTGTGTGTGTGTGTGTGTGTGTGTGTGTTCGATCTCTGCCAGGAATGGCAATTAGCAGAAGCGGCGCACTGAGCGCAAAAATACTACTGTGAGGGGTCAAAAGAAAGCTGCAGACATTTTTTGGTATGAGGGGTAGAAGGTGGATGGAAAGCTTAATCCTAGAAAGGAAAAAATGGGTCGCACGAGAGGGAAGAAATATACTGGATGCATGGAGTTGTGATCTCCCCTTCTCCCTTTCTTTAAATCACACACACACACCCACACACACACACACACACACACACACACACACACACACTACAGCCTATATGCACAACTCTTCTCTGAGACCCTAATAATACCTAGGTCCTAAAGGCAGTCTGTTTAAGGGCTGCCTAAGGAGGGGGAGGGAGGCGGGGGGCCGCACTGCTGCTATCCATTTCTGAAAGCAGTGAAGGCATCGGAAGATTGATCCGAAGATTGCTCGCAGGAGCCAGGGGGGCGGGGGCGGGGTTGGGTAGGAAGGGCAGAAGAGGGAGGGAGGGAGGGAGAGAGAGAGAGAGAATAACACACCTGCAGCTTTCTCGGTTCTGCTTAGCCAGCTGTGTCCGAAGCACTGACTGACAGGAAAAATACAGCATTCCGGACTCCAAGGTTTGTGTATCTTTGGGGATTTAGCTTGGACCGTGGCTGGCAAATCAGATCCGACAGCAATCGGTGGCTTCTGGGTACTGGGGGACCAGGGAGGGTGATAACGTAGCACTTCCCCACTTTTTAAAGGGGGCCTCGGGGGAACCTTAAAGGGTCTCCAAGCTCTCAAGCTTCAAAAAGCTTTCACCTTGAGAGATGCTGAAGATAGCGCCCTCCGGCTGGTGTTCCCAGCCTCACGGTGGCTGGTCCTATCTCGGACTCGACCCTCCCACCAGGCGCCACTGAGACGGTGCTCCCCCGACCCCACCCCCCACCCCGGCGCATACTTCAGGCCCCCAGCCCTTCAAGCCCTCTCCTTACAGCTGGCGGGGAGATGAAACATATCGCATCACAGTCTCTGTGTGTGTATGTATGTCTCTCTGTCTCTGTCTCTCCCTCCCTCCATCCTTTCCTCCCTCCCTCCCTCCCTCCTTTCTCCCTACAGATGACAGACACCCTTATAATTATTCCCACCAATATCTAATCTCCCGCTTTTTTTTTTTTTTTTTGGCCTTTCCCCACTTGTCTAGGGCACATCCTGTGTCTGTAAATTCCCCAGGTTAATTACACATCGTGTGTGTGTGTGTGTGTGTGTGTGTGTGTGTGTGTGTGTGTGGTATGTGGTGTGTGTGTATGTGGTGTGTGGTGTGTGTGCGTATGTGGTGTGTGGTGTGTGGTGTGTGTGTGTCTGTCGGGGGTGGGGGGAGGGCACAGCTACCCAATTAGTACGCCTTCTCTGCCTTCTCCCAACCCCTGTAGTTTCTGAGCTCTCCAAACCCGGCTCTTGTTTGCGGACCAGGGCTAAGGATAAGAACCCTGGAGAGTGAGCTTTTATATTTATCTCCTAGCAGCGCGCCTCCGGCGCCCCCACCCCTCTTTCTCTCCACAATAGTGGCTCTGCTCTGGCTAATCACTCTTCCTTCTTCCACCTTTTCTCTCCCCATCCCCCTCCCACCTCCGCCCCCAGCCTCATTGGTTCCTGGCTCCCAGTCTCTGGCCGGCTCTGGCCCATTATTTTCCTATTACCCTTCCCTGGATGGACCACAGAGCGGGTCTTCAGTGTATCTTCATGACATTGTAGTATTTTACATTCCCGACCTCTGGTTCCACTCTGGTACCTCTTTCCTGAGGAATACCGACCAAGACAGAATATTTGATAAATTGCCTCCACTCCTTAAAATAATCTGCAGGGTTCTTCAAATCCAGCAACCTCTAGGATATGAGGGACTCAGGAGAAAGAAGGCAAAGATAGTGAGGTATATGAGAAAGAGTATTGGAATGGGCATGGAGAAATCTAGATCTCAGCTCCTGCCCACTAGTTTGCTGAGAGACCTTGAGAAAATCATTTCCCCTTTTTGGGCCCATATATTTTTATCTGTAAATTGAGAAGGTTGCGTTAAATTATTTCTAAGGTCCTTTCCAGCTATGATATTCTACTCACAAGGAGATAAGCTCAATCCAAGCTCAAAAACAGATGTACTGGATGACCTAGACAAGGCCATTTAATCTTCCTATGCTTTATTGACTGTGCCTCAGTTTAGCTTCCTTTCCAGCAGTTTTAAGTAAAAATCAGATGGTGCTACTGTGTTTGAAAGGCTGGAATCCCAATCAGGATCTCTTCTATCTTGTTTATGCAAGTGGCAGCTAGAGCAGCTAAATGGTTCAGTGAATAGAGCACTGGACTGGGAATTAGCAAGACTTGTTTTCCGGAGTTCAAATGTGACTTCAGACACTTATTAGCTGTGTGACCCTGAGCAAGTCACTTAACCCCATTTGCCTCAGTTCCTCATCTGAAGGAAATGGCAAACCACTCCAGTATCTTTGCCAAGAAAATACCAAAATGGAGTCATGGAGAATTGGACAGGAATGAAAAACCACAGGGCAGCTTTCCTAAATGTATACCTAAGGATGATTCTGTTTTCTCAGTCAGATGAAACTTTAGTTCCAGACCTTGGTACCAAGTTGGATAACCAAACTTCTTCAATTACTTAATCCACAACTATTTATTTGTGTGCCCAGCTCTATGAGAGATGCTGGGGAGAAAACCTGGGCTTCAGAATACCTAAGGAGGCAAACAGTATGGGCTAAGTGCCTTATGGGTAATACAGACACTGGGGAGTTCCGAGAGGTGGAATTCACAAAGGATTGGGGTGGTACTTCATGGAGAAGATAGGACCCAAGATGATCATTTGAAAGATGGCTGGGATTTGAATTTGGGGACAAGTGGGAGGGAATGAAGTGGTAACAGTGGAGGTAGCAAATACATAGAGAAGAGCTGAAAGTCATATGTATATGTAAATAACAGAAGCAGTGTTGCAATTGAAAGAGTCCCAAACCTGGAACCAGGAGACCTGGGTTCAAATACTCCCTATCTTTGACACCTACTAGCTGCAGGAACACAACAGGCAAGTCACTTAGATCTGTTAACCTCAGTTTCCTCATTTGTAAAACAAAGACAGCAATACCTCTTCAGGCTATTGTAAGGAAAGTGCTTTGCAATTCTTAAAGTTCTAGATAAGTGTGAGTATTATTTATTAGGTATCTACTTTGTGCCCAATCAATAAGAATTTACCAAGTACCTACTGTGTCCCAAACATTGGGACAAGTGCTGGCTATACAAAGACAAAAATGAAACAATCCTTGCCCTCAAGAATTTCAAGTTCTGTAGGGGAAGACAATATACAGTTATCCATACTGAGGCTTTCCTCATTGAGATTTCAATATATCTCAGATTGGCATAAGAAACTAAATGAGAATATTTTTGGAGTTTTGTGGAAGCCACAGGTGACATGCAAAGGCCAGCAGATACAGAAAAGCTTAGAAACTCAGAAATACATAAATATATGTATAGTATTGTATAATATCAACAGATTTTATCTTTGAATACCATGATAATTTGGGCTTCTTCTCTGGTATGAATAGAGGGCCAAAAAACTTTACGTGGATTTTCCAGATTATGGAAGGATGTTATGCCCATAACCCCCTTGATGTGAAAAGGATAACTGAATATAGACAAAATTATATTTAAAAGAAATATAAGGTAATTTTGCAGTACTATTACTAATAATTAATATCTGTATAGGTTTTATAAGTATTAGATCACACTGTCCTCACAACAACCCTGGGAGTTAGATGGTATTATAACCCCCATTTTACAGATAGGGCAACTGAGAGGGGAATAAAGTGATTTACCTGGGGTTACCCAGCTAGTAAATAGCTGAGGATGGATTGACTGCCTTTCTGACTCTGGGTTTCAGTGCTCTGTCCATCTAGCTGATACTCTCTGCTAGCAAGGACTTATAAAGAGCCTTAAGGAATAAGTGTCTGGCATTTGAGCTTAGTTTAAGAAACCTAGACATTAAGAGATACAGGTTAGGAGGGAGTACATTTCAGACATGGAGAGGGAAAGGACAGGGCAAAGGTAGCCACTTGTGGCATAAAGTCTGGTGGAACAGTGTCTTCCAAGACAAATGGGCATCCTATGACTCATGGAATGTGCTGAGATTAGAAAGAATGACCTAGAGCAGGATGGGAGAAGGGTGTTTACAAATCCAGCTGAGTTCACCCTCATGAGGCCAAGGCTACTGGGTAGAGTCTCCAGGAGCTCAGATCCCTGCTGTTTCTGGTCTCCATCCCAGAAAAATACAGCTTTCTTTTACCTTCCTCCCCAGTACTCGGGACATTTTTGGCCTCTTGGCCTCTAGCTTTTTAATTTTTTTTAACCTAAACGAGGAATTCTGCTTTAATCTCAGTTGGCTCTATCAGGATGAGGTTGGAAGCAAGACAGGGACAGAGAATCAGAAGACCTGGGTTGAAATCCTAGACCTCTGATTTGAATCTTGGCCAAATTACTTAACTCTCATGTATGTCTCAGTTTCCTAGTCTGTAAAATTAGGGAGTTGGGGGCAGCTAGGTGGCATAGTGAATAGACTACCAGCCCTGGAGTTAGGAGGACCTGAGTTTGAATCCAGCCTCAGACATGACACTTACTAGCTGTGTGACCCTGGGCAAGTTACTTAACTCCAATTGCCTTGCCTTCCCCCATTCAAAAAAAAAAAAAAAATTAGGAAGTTGGGCTATATCTCTAAGGTGACTTCCTGCTCTAAATTCTATAGTTAATAGCCAATAGACATTTATTAAGTGCCTACTATGTATCAGGCACTATGCTAAACTCTGGGATACAAATATGAAAAAAGACAGTCCCTATCCTCAAGGAGCTTACAGTCTAATGGGGGAAGGCCCAGGGAAACAACCTGACCAGGGGGCATGTTGAAGAAGTGTTAGCTGACTTCTGGGACAGTGAGGTGGTACAGTGGATAGAGTGCTGGGTCTAGGATCAGGAAGATCTGAGTACAAATCCAGCCCCAGGCACTTATTAGCTGTGTGACCCTGGACAAGTCATTTAGCCCCGTTTGTCTCAGTTTCCTCATCGGTCAAGGAAATGGCAAATCACTCTAGTATCTTTGCCAAGAAAATCCTAGATGGTGTCAAGAAGTCAGATATGACTAAAACAACTCAAAAACGACCAGCCAACCGACAACAGAGAAATTCCAAAGTAGCACAGCCAGAAATGAGATGTCCTTAAATAGAGATTTGGAATTCATGGCTCCACCCACCAATCAGAAAGGGAGAGGGCAGTGAAGTGATCCTATGATCCCAAGTGTTCATAAGACCCCACTTCTCCCCTCTTTATCCTGCCCCATTCAGCGATCCCCTAGTCCCTGTGGAGTCCTTGGAATATATTAAGTAGTCCCCACAAAAGGGATGACCAGGGTTGGCTGTCATTCCTTTTTGGCTGAATTCTAGGGAGGACAGATCCCCAACTTGAAAGGGTCAGAAGTGAATTCTCCTGGGGAGCAAAGGCACTGGGAGGTATCTGCCCCTTTGTTTGCATTACTCCTACTTGAAAAGCCTGTTTCATGGAAAAATCTGTCTCCAGAACCTTTCTGGAGTTAAATAACTAAACAGGGGCAGAGAGAGAGAGAGTTTAGGGAAAAAAGATGTGCTGTCGGCTGAGGCCTAAAAGGAGACCATATCAACAGGAGGTGATGAGAGGCAGAGTTTCCAGATGTGGGAAAGAGGGGGCTGGGCGGTGAGGGATGGAAAAGGGCACAGCTCTGGGGCCAGAAAGAGTGAGAGGTCGTACAGGGGACAGAACAAAGGTGAATTCCTTGGCTAAACTGAAAGAGGTCGTGGGCTGTTTTGCCTGTTAACCTGACCTAAATTATTATCATTTTCTCAGGTTAGTGACCAGTGGCTAAGCCTAGTAGATGAGAGTTGGACAATCAGAGAGAAAGTCATCCCCTAACATGCGATCACTACCCTACAGCCTCGGCCCTTTTAGGAAGGCCATTCTCAGACATGCACAGCAGAAAGCCATGCTAGCATCATAGAGAGGGATTTAGGAGGTCCCATTTCCTACTCCTAGAATTGCTATTAATTTGGAAATAACCTTGGGCAGCCAGGTGGTGTAGTGGATAGAGTGCCAGGCCTGGAGTTCAAATTCAGCTTCAGGCACTTACTAGCTGTGTGACCCTGGACAAGTCACTTAACCCTGTTTGCCTCATCTGTCAAAAGAGCTGCAGAAGGAAGTGGTAAGCCACTCCAGTGTCTCTGCTAAGAGAATGCCAAATGGGGTCCTAACGAGTCAAACATGAATTCACAGCAACAACAAAAACCTTGGGCAAATTATTTATTCTCTGCCTTTCTATTTCTCATAGTCCACAAGCTAGCGGGGCCTGCTACCTTCTTAAAATCATAGACTGTTACCAGTGGAAATGACCTAGGAGACCCATCAAGCCCAGCTCCTCATTTCACAGATGAAGAAAGAGATGGGAAGTAGCTCACTTGGTCACATAACTAACAGTGGCAGAGTTGTGCCTGAGTCTCAGGCTTCTGCTCTTTCCATTCAACCAGCTGTTGCTCCCTCTTACCTTTCCAGACCAGCCTCTGTCACTGAGCATTTAACTGATCACAATGAACACAAATCCCTAACAGTGAGGCTTAGCTGATTTTGCCCTTTATAAGGTGGTGTAGTTGCAAAGAACCATGGGCTGGGAGTCAGGAAGGGGCTGGGGAAGGGAAAGAAAAAACATATATTAAGCCCTTACTGTGTACCAAGCACTGTGCTAAACGCTTTACAAACACCATCTTATTTTATCCTCTCTACAGCCTTGAGAAATAGGTGTTATTGTTATCTCCATTTTATAGTTGAAAAAACTGAGGCAGAATTGAACTCAAGTACTTCTGACCCTAGGCTCCATGCTCTATCTATTATGCCCCCTAGGTGCCTAGGCTAGAAACTCATGTCGTAGTCCCAGTCTTGCAGTAAACTGATTCTGGGCAATCCAATATGACTCCAGGACCCCGGGTTACCATTTTCTAAATTGGTTTAGTCATTTCTGTCTCCCATCTGGCTTACAGAAGATGAGATGGTGGAGACAAAATAATATATTGCAGGGTCTATAAAAATATACGTAAGTATAGACAAAATAATATTATTTGTCTAAAGATAAGTTTACTGATTTTTTGGTTCCTTAATTAGTAAGATTGTAACTTGATTGTTCATAATAATGACACCACCTATACTTTATGGAGCTCAATCTGTTTCTCCTAGATTTTACTAGCATTAGACTATTAAAAATGGAAAGGAAGACCCTATTCTTTGGACTTCTCTAATATTAATGTTTGTGTAACACCCTTCCCCAACTTGCACTCACACTTGAGGGTGGTTGCTATACAGACTTCTAACCCTTGTAGCTCACAAGTACCTCCCTGGTGTACTTCCCGTGGACAGTCAGCTAGGAGACACAGTAAAAATATTTACCAAGATGGCAGACTAAAATAGTAGCCACAAAAATTCCTCCCCACCCCCAGGAAAGCTGGGGGCATACCCTCCCCTTTCCCCCCGCAGTGCTTGGGGAAACAGAATGGGCTCACTCTTAGAGTACAATGGAAGTGAGTCCTATATGCCAGGCACGTATGTATCAAAGGTAACTCCTAAATCCTGTTACAACTGAGCCTGGGAATCCTTTCTCTTTATGTGGCATTCTCATGGGTTTACTCAGGGTATGACCCATTCCACAGCCTGACTCTTTTCTCTGCTGCCAAGGTCCATGCTCTTTGAAGCATTCCCTTAAATGATTGTCTCTTTTGTATCCTTGTGTGTCTCAGCTCCCCCGAGGTTGTGTTTTCTACTGATGGAAGAGCTTCCCTTCCAATCTACATGGCTGATGGAGCAGGGTGGAGGAGAAGAATTTCCCTTCTCATTCCTGGCAGAAGTTTCCTTCTCCTCCTTCTTCTTTTCCTCCTCCTCTATTGCCTCCATAGGCATCTCTGGAGGTCATCTAGATGGGGTTTCTTTGGTTTTGCTACTAGACAACTTGACTAATGGGGAAAGGAAAGGAAAGTCAAATTCCACCTTTGCCCAGGGGTATCCATATCAAAGCTTCTAAGGAGGACTCTACCAAACTGAAACTCTGCCTCTAGGGCTTAGCTATTTAAACCCCTCAGGGACATAACTAATTTGTTTGCTTAATCAGTCTAGGACAGTCCTAGACTGTCCTTAATAAAAGAATTTGTTCCATGAAGTTTGGATTCAGTCAAAGGGCCACACTGGAGGACCTAGAAGGCCACATGTGGTCTCAAGGACACAGGTTCTCCACCCCAGGAGGTATTTTGTAGACTCGATCAGAAGGTGTTGGGGGTACCTCATAAAGATATCAACCTGTATGGTTAAGATTTTAGGTAGTTTAAACACCTTTATAATAGGGAGGGAGAGGGAGAGTGTATGTGTGTGTGTGGGGGGGAGTCAAAGATCAACTTCTCTATGTTTATGTAGCAATTTAGAGTTTACAGAGTACTTTACATATATTGTCTCACTTTAAAGATGAGGGAGCTGAGTCACAGGGAAGTCAGTGGCTTTCCTAGGGTCTTTCTTGTCTGTAGCCACAGAGTAAATGCCAGAGGCAGAGATTCAAAGCCAAGTGTTTCCTGACTTCAGGTCCAGAGCTCTTTACACTATACCAAGCTGCCCCGCTAGAGCTGAGTCTCCTTCAGTTTAACATTCACCCAGGGCTCATGGCAGGAGATTGGCCTCCCACTGCCTCCAGTGGCCAGCTCTCATATGATCATAGCCAACCTCAGGTCTAAACCAAGACAGCATCACTGGAGACAAGTCAAAGAAGAGAGTGGGCCACCTGGGCCCTGGACATGATTTCCAAGAGATTGGTTACATGCACTCCCCAGCTCCCCTCTTCGGCTGGCTCTAGCTACCTCTAATGGGAATAGCTGTTTCTTGTTGCTTTAAATACTGAGCCAAAAGCAAAGAATTTGGGGGAGGGGGTGGTGACCAACCACCCTACTGGGCATGGATCTCGTGTGAGACACATGTCCCCAGTATACATGTGGCCAGAGGTTACGGGAATAAGCACTGAGCAATGTTGGCACAGCTGTGGCTGGGTGAAGGGAATGCTCTTAGGCTCAGTGCTTTTCTTCCTGAAACCATTACTACTGTTTTAGCATGGTGGGAGGTGTCATTAGAAGCCATCTGGGACCTTTTAGCCTGGCCATTTGCAGAGGCAGGGACAGACCTGAGATGGTGAGCGTGCTTTCATCTTTGGGGTGGCTGCATTTGTTAATTTCCAGGCTGATATAAAAAACTGGGCCCCAGCTTACTATTTCTGGAACTCTCCAGGGACGATCACCTTCCTTTCTCAGTGCTGGGATCTAAATGATCTTGAAAGATGCTTACATCCTTCCCGAAATGGAGAGCTAGAGAGGAGCTGTGGGATCTGGGGGTTACATTTGCACAATATTGAGTCTTCTGTCAGGAGAGAAGCACAGGATGGAACAGAGAGAAGGAAAGGAGATGGAGAAGGAAGAAGGGGGGGGGAAGAGAGTGAATGAACTGAGACAGAAATAGAGATGACAAGAAAGGGAGAGTGAGAAAGGAAAGAAAAGAGAGAAACCAAGAGATATCCATCCCCTAATGGATATTACAAATGGGAAATCCCTTTTAGAATTTCCTAAAGGAAGGAACACTAATTATCTATACTTACCTGAAAAATGATCAAATTCTCTAATAATAGAGAAATGTAAATTAAAACAACTCTGAGGATCCCCTCTCACAACCATTTAATTGGCTGTTATATTTTTAAATGATACAATTCAATGTTGGTGGCACTGGGGAGAAGTAGGCCCAATGGTAGACAATGGCTGAAGGTAGACTATGGGAAGCGATAAGGTATTATGCCATGAGTTGCAAAACTGATCATAGCCTTTAAATTCATTATGTCCCTCCCCCCAAACCCTTTCTTTCTTTAAATTTTTCTATTTTTTATTGATAATATCACTACCTTTTATTCCCTAGGTTCACAACTTTGTGGTTATCTTTGACTGCTCTCTTTCCTTAAGTGCCATATCCAACCTTACTGATCTGCCTCCATCCCCACTCTATTACATCTCACCTGTACTACTGTCATAGCCTCATTATTAGTTTTTTGCCTCTTAATCTCTTGTTTCTACAAGCTATTTCTTCATACCTACCAACCATACGATCTCACGATTCGGAAGTTTTCAATGGTGCCTCATTGCCTCTAGGATAATATACTAATTTCCCAGGGACATTTAAAGCCTTTTCACAATCCAGCTACCTTTTTTCTTCTTTCAGTATGACTCCCCTTCACACATTCTCCATTACAGTTAAAATGACCATCCAGTTATTCTCTGTACCCAACAATGCATCTCTCCCCTTGGTGCTTTTATCCAAGTGGTTCCCAAGTCCAGAGTGTACTCTTTCCTCCCAAGTACACCTTCCTTCAGAGTAGAGGTCAGTTTCTTTATTCCTTCTAATACTTTCACCCTATCAAAATTACTTTGTATGTACTATATATTTATGTACATGTTGCATACTCTAGCAGAACATAATATCTTTGAATGCAGGGATATTTTCCTTTTGTTCTTGTTTCCCCAGTGTCTAGTATACAGTAGGTATTTAATAAATGCCTACAGAACTGAAGTGGACTCAGAGACCCCCTCTTTTAAGGGTATCCTGAAAAATGTAAATAAAAGGAATAAAAAACCCTATCTGTGCAAAAACATACCAAACGGTTTTAGTTGTAACAGCAAAAACTTGAAATAGTCATGTGTCCAGTGATTGGGAAATGGCTGAACAAACAGTGGTATACAAACCTAATGATATTATTACACCAAAAGGAATAAAAAATATGAGGAATATAAAGATATCAGGGGAGCCACGCGGCGTTATGCAGAATGACGAAAGCAAGCAGAATCTGAACATTGTTCTACAGAGAAGTTCCAATTAGTGCGAATAATGAATCCCCTGATGTGGTTGAATGTATTCAGATTTGAAATATTTGAAGTTATGATTATGCTGCATATGCATATGCATAAAATATGGTGATTGGTTCCAGTCCAATGGAAGTAGGCAGTGCAAATTTGAACAATTCGACCATTTCAGGGGAATTTATTGTCCGCATTAATCAGGACCTACAGCTATGTAACAGCAACAGCAAAATCCTTTTTTTTAAAAATATGCAGAAGAAAAAGAGATCAGAAAGAGACACGGAAACCGCCCCCCCCCAAAAAAAGCCCTTTGTTTTGATAAATATATGCAAATTATCATTTGGATATTATGACTTTATGTACAATAATTTTTATTCATCATGTTTATAGGAATATTTATTTTTATTGAATATCAAGTTCAGAATTAATAATTCACTAGGAGGGAAATAATTAAAACAAGAGAGTGAAAATAAAAGAGAAAAGAGAAAGGAAATGACTTGGGTGGGGAAGGTAAAACGAATGAATGAAAGAGAAAAAAGAAGAAACGATTGGGGGAAAAGGAGGGAATGGAGGGTGAGAAAAATGTGGGAGAAACAGAAAGAATGAAAAAGGACAGTGAAGGAGGAAGAAGAAAGATGAGACAGATTAAAGAGAGAATGAGGAGAAAGAGAGAGAAAGAGGAAGATGGATGTGACTGTCTTTTTTTCTCTCAATTGAATGAGGAAGCTTTGCCTGAGGAAACAATCATCGGCTCTGGACCTGTGTTAGCTGCATCTCCCTCAGCTCAGCTCAGTTCCAGGGTCCCTGTCTATCTTGCCACCTTTACCTCCCTTGATGATGCATGGTCCTGATCCTACTCATCTAGGTTAGGGGAAGGGCAGGGGCTGCAATACTGCAGGGCAAGGGAGGGGGGAAGGCAGGGCAGAGAGCTGATGAATGGTGACCAAAGCTTCAGACCCCAGAGTGGATCCTTTCCATGCCTCTCAGTTGTCAGTGTCCATTAATGAGGGACGTCTCTCACTTCAACCATCCCCTCTTTCCTCCCAGGACTGGTCTGTGCTCTTTGTTAGTACCATGAAATATTACTGGAGACAGGAGGATTTAAGAGGCTCAGTGTCCTGGGACAGAGCAAAGCTGGGTGATGTGGTCAGAGGCGGATGTATTTCTTCTGCAGCAAGCCTTGCCAATGCTTCTGCCTGGACTCTTTATTCCCTGTCACCTTTCCCCGTGTCCCAGGCACCCCCAGGGAGTGTCTCAGAGATACAGTCCCAGGATCCCACATATGAAGAGGAGTTGGTCTCTCACTGACACTAGGTAAAGCTCAGGCATGGCGTGGGAATCTGTCTCAAGGAGAATTACAAAACTAGTTAGGGTTGGTTAGTTCAGTTGGTTAATGAGACCAAGTCCATGAGTTTATTTCTAGGCTCATCAGTTCGATTCTATCTATTCCCTAATATAAGACTGACTTTGAACCCTTGACCACAACACTAAATCCTAACCCTAGCCACTCACTGAACCTGACCATCTATCTCATTAAAAGGAGATGAGGCCGGCGAGTCAAGCTAATTCAGTGAGAACATTTCTGTCATGAAAACCATAGTTCAATATATTCTCCCAATATTCCCCGAAAGCATAGAATAAATGAGTCTTTTATTTCTTTTCTAAGCAAAAACTGCTAACTATCCAAGGAGAGTGGGGAAACTGAGGTACCAGTAGATTTGTCGATGAATTGACTGTTTAGAAGACTCTCAGCCTCTAAACACCATTACCCAATTACAGTTATTCCTTCCACAATGTTACTTTCCCCACCACCGTTTCACCCTATTGTGGGCGGGCATAAGAAATGAAATGGGAATTTGGGGGGAGTTTTGCAGATGACATTCAAAGGCCAGCAGATGACACAGAAAGAGTTTAGAAACTCAGAAATGAATAAATATAGATATAATATTGTATACTATCAACGTATTTTACCTTTTAATACCATAATGGTATTTTGGTATGCAGGAAGGGGCCAAAATTTTTTACGTGGGATTTTCCAGATTGTAGGTGCATGGTGTCCTTAACCCTTGAGATCTGGAAGGGATAACTGTAGATAATTTAAGGAAAGAAAGCATTAGGAGAGAGACTAGCAGGAAGTTGTATCAGACCTAAAGGAAACTTCATGAGGATACCATGAAGGAGAAAGAAAGGACTTTTGGCAAAAAGATTTTCAGAATCTGGACTCTATGGCCTTTTAGGAGATTGTGCTCTTGATTTGAAGTAGGTGGGGTTGATTTGTACCAACTGTTACTTTACCACTTTAGTAATTATTTATTTCTAAAAATTAATTAAGTCTTACTGTCTCTTTTCTATCAATTGATTGATAATCATTGGGAGAAATCACATTGGTTTGGGCTCATGAGTCATCTTTCTAGAAAAGCACATCCCTCTAGGCCTCAACATCCCCTAGACTCTTTAGGTGTGAAGTAAGCAGCACTCACATTCTGGAGACCCAATCCACCAGATCAAAGGGAAGTTTGGGCTTTTAGCTCCAGGGCATATACTATTACTTATTTTATAGCTGAGAAAATATATGCCCAGAGAGATTGATGGGGACCTGCCCAAGGTCACACGGTAAATTAGTCATGGATTCATAGCCTGATGGAATGTTTGCACTGGAAAGACTCTTAGAGATCATCAAATTCCTGTCCTTTCACTTCATCTCCTTTCCCAATTTTACAGAGGAGGACATCTCAGAAGCTAAGAAATTGGAGAAACTAACTTGCTTAACAAAAGTTGCAGGATAGGTTATGGTGACAGACGGGATTGAAATCTGATCCTAATGACTTCATTCCAAGGCTCTTTTCACCACATCACAGAGTTTCATGATTTGTTAAGTTTTAAGACCTTCCTGGTACACTGAAACTTCAGGGATACCAGTGATCTTGGGTTAGTTCATCCTATCTGGGAAACACAATCTTTATAATGTTCCCAGGATAAAAAAAATTCACATAAAACCTCATCCAGGAATGAAACTCTGGCAACTAGCTCATCCCCAAGTCCTCAGATCCACAATGTCTTAGTCTCCAGGAAGCCTGAACCAAATGGCTTCCCCATGACCCCTCTCTGCTGCTTTGGGCTCCAGAAGGTACTCAGCCTAGGGGTCTGGCTGGAGGATATGGTCCAGCTCCAGGAACTAGGGGGATGGCTATGTCTGGGATTCAGACTCATGGTGGCGCTGGGCACGGGTCACTCTGTTGTTTGGGAAGAAGCAATTAGACAGGTGGCCCTGTTCCATTCCTTGCCCCAGGCCCAGTGCCAACTTTCTTGGGCCATCAGCCTGTGCAGCTGTCTCAGACAAGGAGTAAATATTGGTGGGGTGGTGCCAGTGACATCATTGCAGCATCAGCCTGAACATGAGGAAGAGGAGCAAATCCTCTGACTGGGAGAGTGGTGAACCTGGATAAAGTATGCTCCTTCCTGCCCAGGGTAGGGGCTCAGGATGCTGGTAGTTCCTTCATGCCACCCCAAGCCTGGCATCTCCTAAGGACCATGTAGGATCACGCAGCTCTAATAATTAGCCTGCTGGCCCAGCTCCATTCTCCCACATCCCCTCCTCAGTGCCCTAACATGTTTGTTACCAGGCTGGCAGACTCCGCCTGGTTCTCTGACGCGACCCTTCCCCCTTCTTCTTCCCTCCCTTCAGCCAGGAAATCTTTCTCTGTGTCTCCAGACAGGGAGTTTCACCCACCCTGTCCAACTGGCTCAGAACAATAACGCTTTGTTTGCCAAATGCTTTGTTTGCCATTTTGGTGTGGTGAACCTTTCTCTGGGGAATTTCTATTCTGCCCCCCAGGGGGAGTGGCTCCGCTGAGCTGCACCCCCCAACCACATCCCTAATTTTAAACATGCCATTGGCTTTGAGAACAGGACAAAAGCGGCCTGGAAGCAATTGCTACTCAGGAGGCAAAGACACACGTGAGGCTGCTCTAAGGCCTGGGAGGAAACACATGCACACATCGACACATATCTACATCTACATATATGCACCTATATTTACATGTATATATTACATACGTACGTATACTAATTTCGTTGTTTAGTCAGGTCCAGCTCTTTGTGATCCCATGGACAAGTCCATGGGGTTTTCTTGGCAAAGATACTAGAGTGGTTTGCCATTTCCTTCTCCCATTTTACAGAGGATGAGCTGAGGCAAACAGGGGTTAAGTGACTGGCCCAGGGTCACACAGCTAGTGTCTGAAGCCACATTTGAACACAGTTCTTTTTGACTCTAGGCGTAGTTCTCTAATCACTGGACCACCTAGCTGCCTCAAAGGCAGAGATTAAGTGACCCGCCTGGGGTCATACAGCTAAGTATCTGAGGTTGGATTTGAACTGAGATCTTCCTGACCCCAGGCTCAGTGCTCTACCCACTGGACCACACTTATACCATTTAACACACATAAATCTACATCCTCATAAGAAAGGCAGTATGTGAAAAAAGGCATGGTGAAATGAATGCTAGAGTTGGAGTCAGGTGAGCTGGGTAATTACCTAATTACCATAGACCGGTCATTTCAACCTTTCTGAGCTTACTTTCCTCATTTGTAAAATGTAGATAATAACGCCCATAGTCCCTACCTCATGAGGTTGCTGTGAGGCTGAAATGAGGTAATGTATGTAAGGCATTTAGCAAACCTTAAAAGGCTACATAAATGTCAGCTATTATTATCACACACTTTTCAGAGCTTGTCATATACCCATGTCCCCACACACATACACACACACACACACACACACACAAACACACACCCCTGGACGTCACCCACACTGACATAGTTTCAGACCCAGACTTCTGTGCTACTGCTTGTCCCAGAGACCTCAGCCTGTCAGTGTGATGTATGATATGTCCTGGCTGTGTTAAGGTTTCTATCTTTGGACAGGAGACTTTCTGGATTTGGTTGGTTGACAGTCTTCCCACCCGCCCACCACCACCTGAAAATCTTCATGCCTTTCTTGTTTTTTAGTACTTCTTTCCCCCTTCTTTCCGGTGATTTCTACTAATGACCTTAATTGGAAAAAAGCAGTGTTTGGAAAACTGCAGCAGAATACTCTTCCGCTATTCCTAGGCCTGAGCCTGGTTGCTTAGTGGTTAGAACTCAAGAGTGGAGCTAATGAGGCCAAGGTCATAGGTGCAGTCCCCATGTGGTCCAGTTAGCTTTGCTCTGTCTAATAGCCATAGCCTGAATTTCTAAACAGGCCAGATGTACCACACATGTTTGCCATTGGTCACCAGTTGAACAAGATAACAAAGTTAGGATAGCACAATGTGAACCCATCCCCACAGCTAGAAGTAAAAACAGATTGAAAATGGAAGATAGGCTGCCCTGTAAGGTCATGAGTCCTCTGTTGAAAAAAAGGATAAAGGTCTCTTCTACAGGAGGTTATATGACATAATGGGGAGAAATTGGTCAGGATATTTACTGACCAACTGATTTCCCTGAAGTCTTGGGCCTCCACTCAGTTGATGTAATCATGAAAAGCTAGGGGGCAGATAATGAAATGTTAATATATGCCTATATTCTGTTATGCCTTTATGAAGTGTGAAGTTTCCCTGATTGAACTGGAAGGAAAGGTTGGCATTATCTGGGTGAAGATTAGCCACACTCCCAGTGACCCCTAAAAAATGTCAGTTAGCCAGACTAGATACAAGAAGATAGGAAGAAGAGAAAGGAAGTTAGTGGGTCAGAGTTGGAAGAGTGGAAATGAGAGTGGGGGCAGCTACCAGGAGGAAATGGGCCCTGGGTCTCTAGGGAGCAAGTCTGGGTGGGGATAAGTAATTAGGCACTAGGTATGACAGGACAGATGCCTCCTGAAAACCCCCTGGACTATACACCCTAAGGCAGGTAATATTTATTTCCTTGCCTCCCTCAGGTTCCCTCATGGGACCCTGAAGTCTCTTCTGGACACAAGAAACATCTGTTTTTTAAGTTTACCTTTCTGTACTTAAAATGTTTACTTTCCAAGCATTGCTAATGTGTGCACATTTAATGGGAATACAGTTGGAAGGAGCTGATTGATGGGGGTGTCCCAGGAAAGGGATTTAAATCTTCGGTGTTTTGCCATAGTGCTGTCTCTGGCAGGGGGCTCAGAGTTGCCCCAGGTAAGGGGAAAGAGAATTAAGGATTAAACTGACAGACATTCAGTGGACATACGACCTCTTGGGGTCTCAGTCTTCTCATCTGTAAAATGAAGGAGTTAAATTAGAAGGTTGCTAAGGTACTTTCTCCATCTCAGTCTATGATCCCATGTACTTCCCAGGACAGAGAAGAAAGTTCATAGCAGGAAGCCCATCTAGGCAATGAATCAGTAATAGAGTGGGTACAGATAAGAGTGGCTGAATGACCCCAATTGTCATCCTATCTCACAACTGCTGAACAAAATACCAGATAGATATATACAAGAACAAACAACAAATACTTGTTAAATGCCTACCATATACAGAACAGTTTGCTATGGATTAGTTTTGACCAAAGTTGAGAGAAGACATGGTCTCTGCCCCATTAAATTTACAGCCTAGGATCATAAAACCATAAATATAGGGTAGAAAGGGACCTTACTGGTTATCTAGTAAGACTTTCATTTTACACGTGAGGAAACTGAGGCCCCAAGAGATTAAGTCCAAGTTTAAGAGGTAGGGATAAATCAGAGTAAAGATTCCAATGCAGGTCTCCATGCTTCTCCCATTTCCCACTATACCATGATGATGATGATGAGATAAAATACTAACATATGTAGCTATAATACATAATGTTTTATAATAAGTGAATTAGAAAATTACAAAAGGAAGTGCTGAGAGATCTGAGAGAGAAGGTCATTACCGACTCCAGAAGCCAGGAAATGTTTCCTAGAGGAGATGATTTAAGTTGGGTATTAAAGGATGGATAGGAGTTCAATGGATGAAGAATGGGAGAAAAGATAGATGGAGGAGATGAGGCACAGAAAGCGTGCATTGCATGTTTGGTGGGTCAGAGACGTGTTCAGTTTGGCTGACAGCATGGATGAGGTTGTAATGTTAGAAAAGGTGCAGAGGGGACCAGGTGAGGGAGAGGTTTTAATTTTACTTGGTATGGCATGGGAACAAAAGGATATCACTTGTTGGGTCAAGATACAACGTGTACAACCGCAGTTGATCAAACCAGGTCAAGCTTGGGAAACTATCACAGGTTGAGTAAAAAAAGAAAAAGTAATTTTACTTAGAAGTCAATGAAAAGACAATAAAAATTTCTGAAGAGAAAAATTAGTTGGCCAGATCTATGTGAAAGAAGAATTATGTTAGCAGAGTGTGTGGGACACATTGGAAGGTAGGGGAGACAGTAAAGTTGTTTGTATGTTATTATGGTCTATTCCTACCTTGCGCCAGTGCCGGGACTTAGGCTCAGGACTATAGCACAATGAAACACTCATGGACCATAAAATGCAATAAAATTTATTTTACTTACAATAAAGGATCAAAAGGGTATAATTACTAAGAAGAGAAACTGTTCTACTCTACCTCCACATTCAACAGGGTAACAACACAAGGAAAGAAGGACATCATGTGGGGTAATGGAAAGTCTGCCAAACCTCAGAACACAAACTCCCCAGAGGCTGGGGTTTCTGTATCCCTATTCCTCCAAGCCAACCAAATCCCAACGATGGCCTTCTTTTCTCCTTAAAAGGAAACCATCCCAGCCTATGTAAAATAAATGCTGTTTTTGCTATAATGCACCCCTTGGTGGCAAAGCTTTGCCCGTTAGAGGCCTCTATGTAGGGAATGACCTCTTGTTCTATAAGGGCTAGATGAAGATCCTCTTCATCCAAAGACTCAAGATTGTTACCTGTCAGATAAAGGTTCCCCTTTCTTCCATATTTGGCATGATTATGAAAAATCTATTGCATCTTTCAGATGTTTATTGGACAACAAGCCATCTAACAATAATCCTATCCCTTGCTCCCCCAAGTCCTTTCTAGGAAGAATGCTCCTGGGAGAAGGAGACCTCCAAATTAAGACAGACGTGAACCATTCCCCCAAGATGCATAGAACCTTCTAAGGAAGTAAAACCTCAAGGCCTGAGGAACTCTCTGTAGAAAATGGAATAATGAAGGGTCAGGGGTGGCATGGTGGGGAAAGCATTAACCTGGATTCTCTAGAAGGAGTCCAGCCTTATCAAGTGAGTCTGCCCGAAGGCCAAATCCCAGAAGCCCCTTTCCTTGAGGAGTGTCATTTTTTTCCTGCTTCTAGCAGGTGGGACACCCAACTCAGAAAATCAGGGTTTGATATTAAAGCTGCTGTTTTCTTCTTTTTTAACTTGTTCTTTTTTTCAATTAATGAAAATCCTCCTTCTCTTCCTCCTACCTTCCCACCCCCACCTTCTATTTCAAAAAGAAAGGAAAACAAACCCTTGGATATGTAGTAAAGCAAAAGAAATTCTCTCATTGGCCATTTCCAAGAAAACTGCTGTTTCAAAAGTACATTCCAATTTTCAATAATACTGCCTGTCTGAGGATCATACGGGAGATGGAAAACTCAGTGAATGAGAGGATGATGCGCACAATCTTGGGCCTGTTCCACAGTAAAATGGATGCCCTGATCCGAAGCGATGGGCTAGAGAAAGGCACAAGAAAGGAGATGCACTGTAAGAGCTTTGATGATGTTTGCCATGGTGGTACACTTAACTGCCTCTGTAATTCCATATCCTGAATAAATGTCAATTACAGGAAGGGTAAACCTCTTGCCCTGAGAAGGGGGAAAAGGGCCAGTATAATCAATTTGTCAGTCAGAGGCAGATGGCGAACTACGTGGGATTATGCAGCTCTGATAGAAGGAACACTGCTGAATACAAGTAAGCTGCCTTATCATTTATTAAGATCATATAGCCCCACAGTCACTAAAATATAGCATCATGTCTGCATTGTTGATGGACCTAGCATGCAATCTCTGTTCTTGTAAGGGTACACCATGATTATACAGCTTAGCAGAAGTCATATGAGATCACCACAAATAGGTCTATATGGTGGGAGGCATCAGCAAAATTTCTCAGTTGGTCTTGACTCCAAAGGGGAAGACTTTTGGTTTTTCAGAGGTATTCTCTGAAAAGCCCTGACCATTTAATCAGACCCATGGCTACCACCCAGAAATCAGTATAGCTTAAGATCTTATCAGCCTCATCCCTCCTGACTGTCGCACACAGCTCAGCCCAGTGGGAGGACTTACCAGAACCTTCCCTTTCCCATCCTTCAGGGTATCCTCTGTCACTGAATTAATGGCTGCCAAGGTTCCATTGCACATGTCTTTGATCATAAGCAGAGCTATCAGTGAACCAGACAAAACAGCATTTTTGGAGGGTCAGATCCTTGTAGGATAGGGCTCATTGGGCTAGTGGAGTAGGCAAAGCCCTGGAGCCAGAATTGGAGGTCTCAGCCTTAGGCAAAGTAACAACATGGTCATGAGTACCAAAACCTGAGAGTCCTGAGTGAGCACCGTTTGGAAGATGCCATTACCACATGATGGAAACCTCCTATGCTCTACCCATCTTCCTAGAAGGACCATCTTGTATTACCCAACTTAAGACAGTTAACTCTGAAGGGTAATGAATGATATGACCCTGTGCCATCCATCCAGTAGCAATTAGGGTCTAGTATAATAAGTCAGCAATTGATTTTCTTTTTTAAATTAAATTTTATTTTTCCCAATGAAATTTCACTCTTCTCCTACATCGTCTCTCCTCCACCCCATAATTCAGAAAACAAGAAAAACAAAGCCCCTGTTACAAACAATGCATAATCAAGCAAAACAAATTCCCATTTTGGGTATGGCCCAAGATATTATCTCAGGCTGTACTCGGAGTTTATCACCTTATCAGGAGGTGGGTAGCCTGTTTGTTTCATTACATGTCCTTGGAACTATGATGACCAGAGCTCCTAAGACTTTCAGAATTGGTTGTCTTCAATAATACTGTGATTCTATACATTGCTCTGCTGGTTCTGTTCATTTTACCCTGCATCAATTCATACAAATCTCCTGTGTTTCTCTGAAATGATCCCTTCCATTATTTCTTACAGCACAGTAGTATTCCATTACATTCATATACCAAAAACTGAATTTCAAAAATGGCATAATGAATGACTGCTCTGAGGAGTTTACAGCTTGGTGCCTGCCAAGGAATCCATTCAACCTCATCTAGAGGATCATAAGGACCCGGAAGAAGGGATGGCTTGCTTTAAGTCTTCCAGAGCTATGGTCTGTTTCTGGCCCCACTTAGAGAAGCAAACTTTCAAGCAATTTGGTAAATGGGGGCCATCAAAATACTCAGGTAAGGAATATGGGTTCTCTGTAACCTTCAGTGTCCAACAAACCTCTAAGGTTCTTTTTTAGAGTACGGAGGAATGAATAATTATGATCTATATCCAGAATGACCTGAGTTCACCTTGACCAGTGCATTCCCCAAAACTTAACTGAAGAGGCACACTGAATTTTCTTAGAGTTGATCTTTCATGTCTCTCAAATGAGCCATCATTTGATCCAGGGCCTCTGCCATGTTGGTCTCAGTTGGCACAGTCAACATTAACCAGAGGACATCAATACCCTAAGGAAGTTGGCCCCCTTTTAGGACTCTGTCCTTCAACCTATCAATAAGGAGAATTTAGGTAACTTTAAAGAAAGATAAAGGTATATTGAATTCTTTCCCAAGTAAAAGCCTCCTGTTCCTGATTAATCTCACTCCATTTTGCATCTGCTATCCTGTCTTGTTTCAACCTCATGGAATAAGATGGCTTTCTGAGGATAAACTCATCACCTTTAAACTCACCACCATGCTGCTAATTCAAGTCTTGATGGTCTCCACCTCCCACAGCCTCCTCTCCCTTCTGTTTGAAGGGCTGGAGGATGGAGTACCCAACTCCTCCAAAGGCCTTCCTTTATAGAAGGCAGAAACTGGACTGTTAGGTCACTCTTCTTTGAGTTGGCTACCCTGCTTGGTTTCAACTCCACAGAACAAGAGGTCTTCACACCTGAGTATCCCATGGTGTCCCATGCCCCCTTCCCTGCCTCCTTTTGTGTGTTTTCTCCCTCTTTAGATCATAAACTCATTGAAGGCATCAATTGTCTTTTTAAAAACTAATCCTATCCTGTGCCTGGCACATTGTAGGTGCTTAATAAATGTTTATTGGATTGGAAATGTTTTATTGGATTGGATGGGAATAGAGAAAATCCCTCTGGCACTCACCCACTGTCTAGGCTACTTGGTTCACCATAGTGACAAGGCAGGAATGGCTACAGTAATTGGCATAATAACTTTAATCAGCTCTCTCTAACCTTCACTCTCCACATAAGGTTATAAGGGGAGTTTGCAAAGCAAGGTACCCCAGCCTTCCCTACCTCCATCAAAAGGAAGCCCCAGGAACAAATACTGATGAGCCTCTTGGTGTAACAACTCCGGGGGGTTCCTCCTGGCCCTACCCATGCTGGCATAAAAGTTTTCATAAGTGCCCACACAAGCCCTGACTCTCAAGAATTCATAACACCCTTTCCTATCATACATTTGCCCTGAGTAACTACCACAGCTGTAACCCAGAGAGGCGCTTTTCCATCCATCTTCACCGGAGCAAGGATTCCCTTCTGCTTAGTGGTCTTTCCCAAAAGACCCCCGATGGAAACTGGGGTATCTCTACTGACCCCACTGAGTTCCCCTGAGCCAGCAGTATCCAGTAGCTTTTTATCTATTTGACATCTTGGTTAAGGGGCACCCTTTCCAAGTTCCTATGACTTGGGCATTTTGTCTGTGCAGTCACTCTTGGTACTGCAATAAGAACAGGCCAGGACTTGAGGCAACTCCAGCCATTTCTTTAAAGGAACTCCAAGAGTCCTTCAAGTATCAATACAAAAATCTGGGTATTTGGGATGACCAAACTAAGTTTGGGTTAGGCAGAAGGATCAGAAGGTAGGATCTAATTGTTCCTAATGCAGGCTGGTCACAGAGGGTGAGGAGGTATGGCATAAATGCAGTTCATGAGACACATCTCTTTTAGGAATTTCACCCTTTCCCTTGCTGATCATCACTGGGACACCACGAGCGGAGGGAACTCATTCTTATGGTACAAAGTCTATAGAACTCCCCATCTTAGCCACCTAAAGAGGGACAAAGATAGTCTCCATCCATATGGTGTCAATGGGACTCAAGAATCAAGTGAATATGAAAAGTGAGGGAGAAAGAGGAGTCCAAAGTTACAAACATGGGAGACCAAGTGACAAGCTGCAGAACTTCATTAGTTTACACATCAAAACTTCCTAATATGGATGACACTCTAGGTCCAGATTCCCCTTCCCTCCACTCCAAATATGGCATGGGTCACACTTTCTCTTGTGTTACATTTCTGAACAGTATTATCTTGGATGTTAATCTCCTTGAGGCCAAGGACTCTTTTCCTATGCCTCGATATTTCCCTGTTAAGCATAGGTTCTTACACACAGTAAACCCTCAATGACTGTATTTAATGAATGAATGGATAAACAGAATGACAGTCAGGTGTTCCCAGAGGACAGGAGAGGAGACACCCAATATCTGTGGGAGGTAAGTTTTTTTTTTACAACAACCCTCATGAACAAGGAAATCTATGAATGCTGTTCTTGCCGAAATAAAGGGTTCCCCCTTTTATAGCTTCTCCCATAGCCTTTACCTATTCCTTTCTGAGGGATCATGAGTAAGCATATGGACCAGATGATCTCTAAGGTCCCCTTCAGCTCTTAATCCTGTCCTTAGGCTGATTCAACCTGAAACAACCAATGCACGATGCATAAGTATCACAAGAACCCCTGACAAAGCAACATCATCCCTCTTCCCTACCCCATCTTTCCATGTCAGGAAAAAGCATGGTTCGATGCCATGCCTGGCGAATATCTCAAATAGTGGATTGTGCCAATGCGAGATACTCATTTTTAATTACTCAGAGACTGTTGTGTTCTGCTCTTGGAGCCATACATCACCACCGGTGGAATACTGATATTAAAAAGATGAGCCTTTGTTTCAGGGAGAAGTTTGACGGTCATTAAAGGAGCTTTGCAATTTCCCAAAGGCAATGCAGCCTGCTTTTTCTAGCTGTTTAATTCTAGGCCCGACTCGTTAGCCCTCTGCAGCACCTGTCCACAATATTGAGAGACACATGGACAGGGGGAGCGTCTAAGTATGCTGCAACATGTAATAAAATACAGAACGGAGAAAAATTGGGAAAAAAGATGGTATCAAATAAACATATGAGTGAAAAGGGGGGTGGATTGCTTGCGCAAAGGGCTAGCCGATGAACATCCTGTGTGTTCCATTGGGATCCTTCTGATGTTTAGAGAAATCACACACTTCCCCACACCCACCTCTGGGGCCGACTTAAGGAAGGACAAGGAGAAGAGCCTCACAGGATAGGCAGGAATGGATAGGTTGTTATTGTTGGACACATCAATGGACACAGGTTCATTTGAGAATTAGAGGGGAAGGAGTAGGGCACATCATCTCTATAGCAACAGATAATTTAAAAACCCTGAATAATCCCGAAGCCGTTTTTGTTTGGTGCTGAGATCCACTAGCCAATTTTTTCTGCCCTAATTTTGTTTTGCGTAGGCAATATTAAAAGGCGTATGAATGCCCTAAATGCATACTGTTTGACTAGGGAGAAAGATGCAGGGGGGCGGCACTCAGGGATGTGCACAGGAAAACAGTCTGGCATTCGGAGAGTGCCCCAGATGATCCGCACCTGGATAGAAAATCCATACCTTTGGGGGTCAAGAACTGACCATCAAGGGCCTTGATGACAGAGACAACCTTTCAGGGTTTAGTAGAAGCTAGATTCATGTCTCACTGATACCCATTAAAAGCTAATGGCCTCACAGATCTGGTATGGAAATATGATGCTCTTTGGTTTGGGTGAGACAAAAGGTAAGTTTAAACTCCATTCAAACCTGTCCCATTATTTCAACGCTCAACATGAGGCTCTCCCCCTTGGCCAGACACCAGAATCTTGTAGCAGCTTTCAATTAAAAAAATAATGTCTTGGGGCCCTGTCTGAAAGGCTTGGGGGTACTGAATTCTCTTCCTCCTCCCAGATGAGATTTCAGGATACTAAGTATTTACTTAGCCCTCTTCTGTTAATAAAGCACTTTATTCACAGAAGCCCTGTGATGTAGATAATGTAAATCTTATCAACCCCATTTTGCAGATGAGAAGACTAAGGACCAGGAAAACTAAATCCACAGTCATCTATTAAGTGGTACAGCCAGGGCTTTAATCTGGGTCTTCTGATTCCTAATACCATGTTCAATAACCTACTCCATGGTTCTCACTGAATGAATCACTAAGGAAAATTTTAAAATAGAGGTATTTCTTTCTCAAATATCAGGAAGGATAGAGTTAAAGGAGATAGGAACTAGGCCAGATTACTTCCGAAGACAGTTAGATGTTTATCTAGTAGCCTGTGGGGCCATTTTGAAGGGGCAGGGAAGCAGCCAGCAGTAGACCTACCACCCCCTGGGAACTTCCCAGTGGTCTGGTACTCAAGGAATTGTCAAAGCCTAATTCATGACAGCCATCCCCTTAATGTCTTTCCAAAGTCCAGTAGGATTCTGACCAGAAGGACAGTTCCATTCATTATTTTCTTAGGAGAGAAGAGTGGGAAGTCTACCGGCAGTCCAGTGAAGAAAAGACAAGAGATTTGAGTTGCTGGTAGCAGCTCTAGTACTGAGGGCAACTCAGTTTCCTTATCTGTAAAATAAGAGGGATTAGGGTCTGTGATCTTTAAGGGCCTGTTTAGCTCTGAAAAGCTGTATTATTCTGTAATTCTTTTATTACTTCAATACTTCATCATCATTAATTGGTGCCTTCAGTGCTGTAGGTACTCTATCCCTGCCCCCCTCCCTTCTTAGTGATGCATATTGCATTCCCTTTAAGACACGGTAGACTGTCTTTGAGAGTTGCTGAATTCAAAAAATTCATCACCCAGCAACCAACCTAGTGATGAGACTCTGACCTTAGCTAGGCCTGGTCCATGGATGATAGATATGTAGCCTGTGGCCAGGGCCCTGTTTGAAGTCTTTTCAGCTTGGTGGGTCCTGCCAGGGCTGGTACTCCAACAGAAATGCTTTTAAGAACCCAGGGTGACCTCCATACTGTGAGGAGGCATCCAAATAGGATGTCAGTGGAGGGTTGCCAACAAATATTTTATTATGTGCACTAACTGTGGGGACCAGTGGTGTCAATAATCCAAAAAGAGTTTTAAAATAATTGACAATTGTTCTGAGGAAGCAGTCAGGTATAGGAGTGATCTCTGCTGGATCAGGCTGTTTGGTGTGGGAGGACAAGATGAATATCTAAATTTCAGGCTGTCAGTGACCTTGTACAAGTCACTGAATACCACTGGAACTTAGTTTCCTCATATGTCAAATCAATAGAAATAATAACCCCCTTTCCCTATCACATAGAGATAGCCATAGGGACTGTACCTGTGATTTCATTGGTTAAAGGGAACTCCCTGATGAGGAAGCTCCTTCCACCAGTGTAGGTAAGCACCTTCTCTGCAATGTATAGTCTTTAAGTGTTGCCTAGAACACTGAGAGATTAAGCCAAAGGAGGACTTAAATTCAGGTCTTCCTGGCCCAAGGTCAGCCTGCCATTCTGTATGCTGCCCCCTTCCACACAGTGATACTGGAAATAAGTTGGGCCACTGGACCCAGATGGCTCTGGAGGAGAAAGTGAGGGTGGTGACTTTGCACAGCCCTCCCTCACTTAAGTCCAATTCACTTACAAGTCATGGCATCATCTTCTGATGTCACAGCCCTCTTTGAGAACAAAGTACAAAAAACCCCCAAAATACTGGAAATAAAGAAGCCACTAGATGCGCCAGTATGTTATGCTTATTTTCTCCCTGTATGGAATTGTTTCAGCTCAACGAATCACAGAATCTGAATTGAGAGGGACTTCAGACACCAGTTATTCCAAACCATACTTGACCACAAACCCCCTTTTCAGGATCCCCAACAAATGATCATTGCGTCTTTGCTTAAAGACCTTCTGGGAAGGGGAAGCATCGACTTTTGGATAACTGTAATGGTTGGAAAGTTTCTTCTTACATTGACCTGAAATCTACCCCTCTACAACTTTAGCCCATTGTTTCTAATACTGCCCTCTGTAGACAGACAGAACAAGTCATTTCCTTTTTTTGTATGACAACCCTTCAAAGATTTAAAGATAGGCATCATACCTCAGCTCCCCAAGTCTTCCATTTTTCAAGCTAAAGGTCACAAGTTCTGATTTATCTTCATATGGTGCTCTCTAGGGGCTCCTCATCATTCTGTCCAATGTCCTCTGGACGCTCTTTGACATATCCATATCCTTCCTAAAATGTAGCATGCAGAACTGAACACAAGGCTCCAGATGTGGTCCGGATAAGGCAGAATAAGTTCTCCTCTATCATTCTGGGCGCTTAGATAATACTGACTTGTTTTGATGTCATTTCACACAGTTGACTCATAATGAGCTTGAAGTCTTACTGAAATCCTCAGATCTTTTTCAGATGAGCTGTTTAGTCATGCCTCTCCCAGACTGGGTGGGGGGAGGTTGAGTTTCTGCACAGAGAATTACAGAATTGGAAGGGGCCATCCAGTCCAACCCATGTGGAAACAAGTGGTTGCTCTGATTCTAATAGAATACCTCCCTGGAGAGGGTATTCACCCACCACCTCACTCCACTGTAGTCCAATGCTAATTGTTAGGAAATTTTTCCTGACATTAATAAAAAATTTGACTCTTTGCAGCTTCTGTCCACTTCCTGGTTCTGGCCTCTAGGGCCACAGAGCCCATTTAATCACTCCTCAACATGACAGCCTTTCAAATCCTTGGCAGCACCTATTGTATCCTCCCTGAGTCTTATCTTCCACAGGATAAACATGCCCAGTTCTTCCAAGTGATACTCGCATGACCTGGAATCAGTACTTTTCATCTTCCTGGCTGCCCTCTTCTGGATGATCTCCAGCTGGACAATGCCCTTCTTAAATTATGGCACCCAGACCTGAACACAGTACTCCAGATGTGAATCTGATGAGGATGGAATACAGTGGGACCAGTACTTCTCTACTCCTGTCTTAATGTAACTCCAAATCACACCAGGTTTTTGATTGTCCATTACACTGCTGACTTTACAATTCACTAAAATTTCCAGATTGTTTAAAGAACAACTTGCTAACCATGCCTCCCCATCTTGTACTGATGGTGTTGGGTTTTTTATACCCAAATGCAAAGATTTACATTTATTCCAATTGCATTTCATCTTCCAATTTTATTAGGTTCAGTCAAATGTTCTAGCCTATCATGATCTTTTTAGATACTGACACAGAGGAGGGTAACCTGTGGCCTCAAGCCCACATTTGGCCCTCTAGGTCCTCAAGTGAAGCCCTTTGATTGAATCTAAACTTCACAGAACAAATCCCCTTAAAAAAGGATTTGTTCTGTGAAGTTAGGGTTCAGCCAAAAAAGGCCATACCCAAGGACCTAGAAGGTCACATGTAGACTGAAGGCTACAGATTCCCCACCACTGTGACCCTATCATCCAACATGTTACTATTCCTCCACCTTTGCATTATCTATAAATTTGATGAGCATGTCATCTGTGCCTTTATCCGGGTCATTGATGAAAATGTTGAACCATGTGGGACCAAGCACAGATCCCTGGGGTCCTCAACTGGAGACCTCCCACCATGTTGACATTGGATTATTAACAACCACTCTTGAAACCCTTCATACAATCAGTTCTGAATCCACTGAAATGTCCAATCATCTAGTTACATCTGCCCATTTTCTTCATAAGGACAGTATGAGATACTTTATCCAAAGCCTTGTTAAAACCTAGGTAAACTATATCCACACCATTGTCTCATCTCCTAGTTTAGTAATCCTGTCAAAAAAGGAAATTAGGTTAGTCTGGCATAACTTGTTTTTCATGAAGTCATGCTGACACTTTGTAATCACTGCTTCCCTTTCTAGATGTTCACCAACCATCTTTTTAATGATCCTGTCTAGAATTTTCCCAGGTATCAAAGTCAAGCTCACCGACCTAGTATGGTTTGCAGACTCTGTTCTTTTCCCTTTTTTGAAAATCAGGACAACATTTGACCTTCTCCAATTTTATGGTACCTTTCTCACTTTCTATGATCTCTCAAGTATCACGGACAATAGCTCAGCAATCACATTTTCCAGTTCTTTCAGGATGTAGTTCAGCTGGGCCAGATGATTTGAATTCATCAGTGCAACTGTTTACACTTATTATGTCCTTATCTTTGGTACCAACTCTCTTTGTAAAGTCCTTAACATCCTCAGATCTCTTACAACATTTTGCCCCTCATTAAAAAACTTATGCTGCCTGATTATATATAATAAGAAGACATTGCAGTGGAGCGTTCTGAATTTGAAGTCAGAGTTCTCCTGTTTAAATGCTAATTCTACTTCAGATTAGAACCTGTATGAACTTTGATAAGTTCATGTCTCAAAGCCTCAGTTGCCTAAAATGCAAAATGGGAAGGTTGAACTCAAAGGTTCCTCCCAACTCTGTAAACCATGTGAGACCTATATTTCTCTCCAGACTGACTCTTCTTTTGGATTTGCCTTACACTGCCCTGGAAATTTCTCTACCCTGGAAGTTCACTCTAACCCTGGATCTCACATATTGGAAATACCCTCTACCCTGGCATCCTTTCCCTCTGATTTTCTGGTTCCTCCTAGAATCTCTATTTTAAGGAGGAAGCCTAGGCCAAAAATATATTCATTCCTCTCGACTCTTCACATGACTTTCTCTCTCATGCCTCAATACTGGGTGCCTTTACCTCTAGTCTTCTCCCCCTCCCCCTCCTCTTTTCACTTCTGCTTTATATCTTGCCTTTTCCCTTTAGGATGGAAGCTTCTTGAGGTAAGGAACTGTATTTCTGCTTATATCTGTGGTCCCAGTACTAAGCATAGTACTGGCACATAGTAATTGCTTAATAAACACTTGTTGACTTGACTGTGTATGTGCTGTTTGCCTGTGCCTGACTAAACAGTCCGCAAGTGCAGACATCCTGTCAAATCTAAACTCTGTATCTCTACCAAGGCCTAACATAATGCTCTACACATAGTGGGCACTCAATGAATGTTTGTTGGACTGGACAGGTCCTGCTTGGATGTATACCGTTCTTTTTCTCAATGGCCTCTCACTGTGTGATCCTGGAACATTCAGCTTTCCAGCAGGCATATGAGTTAAAGGGCAAGCCTCAGAAGTTAAAAAAAAACAAAACACTTTATGCGACCTATATAAGGAAAGAGATGGTCTTTTGTGAACTTTGGGGCTGATTTACCTGAATTATGATTTTCATTGCGATGAGAATACTGCCTATACACTTGGAATTCCTTGTATTCTTTTGATTAGGGGAGGAGAGAAAAAGGAAGAGAGCATCTGTCAGGTTAGGTGAGTCATTATTTTAAAATATGAACGGAGTACCCAAAAACCCACCCTTCAATGAGGAGGCTTCCTGATTGATTAAAAGTGAGCCAGTGATTACAGACAAGAAGATTCAGTTGGTAAGGTGGCTGGAACCAAAAATTGAGTTGGGGGTGGTTTAGGGTGAAAGATGTCTTTGGAACCATGGGGGAGAGATGTTTGGGTCTAGGAAAATCCTGCTGTACCAAGCTAGATATGGGGGACCTCTTTTGCTGTTGATCAGTTGTGGTCCCATTTTGGGATTTTCTTGGCAAAGATACAGGAGTGGTTTGCCATTTCCTTTTCCAGCTCATTTTACAGATGAGGAAACTGAGGCAAACAGGGTTAAGTGACTTGTCCAGTGTTAAACAGCAAGTAAATATCTGAGGCTGGATTTGAACTCATGAAGATGAGTCTTTCTGACTCCAGACCCAGCACTCTACCCATGGTGCCACCTAGATCCCCATGGAAAGACTCAAGCTAGGCAGAATAACTTTAAATTAAGAACACTTAGTCTGGTCATGGCAGGACGTAGAAGGGATCTTAGAGGTGTCTGGTACAACCATTTCATATTACAGATGAGAAAATTGAGGCCAAGAGAAATTGTGACCTGCCAAAATATGGGCAAAGATGTGCAGGAATGGAATCCAAAACTTTAGCGTAGTGATGTCAAATTCAGCCCTCTTTCTACCATATTTGGCTGATAGTTTTCTTTGGTTTGCATCTTATCTATTATTTTACAAGCTATTGATTTCTTTTTCTCTCATAAATAAGCCCTAAAAATGCACTCATATCAAAGAAAAAGGGGAAGGACCTGTATGTACAAAAATATTTATAGCAGCTCTTTTTGTGGTGGTAGCAAAGAGCTGAAAAATCAAGGGAATATCTGGCGATTGGGGAATAACTGAACAAGGTGGAGTATATTATTGTGATGGAATACTATCGTTAAAAGACAAGCAGGCTGGTTTCAGAAAAACCTGGGAAGACTTACACGAACTGATGCAAACTGACGTGAACAGAATGAGGAGAACATTGTATACATAATAACAGCACTATTGTGTGATGATCAACTGTGTAAAACTTAGCTACTCTGATCAAGATAATGATCCAAGACAGTTCCAAAGGACCCATGATGAAAAATGTTCTCCACTTCCTAAGAGGGAACTGATGAACTGTGAGTGTAGACTGAAGCATACTTTTTTTCACTTTATATTTCTTGCTTTTTTCCCTATCTTGGCTAATGCAGAAATACGCTTTGTATGACTTCATATGTGTAACTGATACAGTACTTGCCTTCTCAGTGTGTGGGGGAGGAGCAGGAGGGAGGGAATTTGTAATTGGAAATCTTTTTTAAGTGAATGCTGAAAATAAATGAATAAATAAAGAATTTTTAAGATGCCCTCTTTTAATCTAGAGTGGGCAGCAGCAGTAGGTAGAAGGGAAAGATGGCACATGTCACAGGAATAATATTATCCCATATGGGATAGACTAGCTTTTCCTAAAAGGCACTGAAACCATCCTTGAGATTAACTTAATTTCTTTGTGGACTCAGGTACAAAATTAGCCCAGAAGGGATCAGATCTTATTTCAGGATAGATGCAGAGGGTGTCCCAAATGTTTCAATGCTTCAGCTTCATTAACTTAGAACGACACCAAGACATTTTGGACAACCCGTATGTTCTGACTAGAAGGGAGAAACAAACATGTACCTGCACCCACTATGTGCCAAGCACATAGTGGGTGCTATAGAAATGTTAGCTATTATTATTATGTTAAGCACTATTATCCCTATTTTACAGTTGAGGAAATTGAGACTGAGCAAGTTTAATGGTTTACCCAAGATCCCATAGCTAATAAATGTCTGACGTCAAATTTGAATTCAGAACTTCCTGAGTCCAGGTCCAGTGCTCTATCCATTGCACCACCTAGTTACTGACTTGGGTGTGAACATGACAAATACCAAGGAAGGGAAGGTGCAGCCAACTGAACCGATACCGTATCCTTGCTGAATATTCTTTCCATGCTATAGGTAAGTCAATTTCCTTTTGTTCATTGTTAGATTGTCCAGATGGTTACTTCTTAGATGTTAGATTTTGTTTTGATCCCAGACATGAAGAGCCAGACCTGAGATCAGAAGCCAGAATAGTGTAGCTAGTGATGGTGGCATCAGGAGAAGAGGGAAACACAGACCTAAAGCAGCCGAGTCCCCCTCCCTCATTTTATAAATGAGGAAACTGAAGCCCAGAGAGGCTGAGATTTGCACAAGGTCACACAGGCCTAGGTTCAAAGTCAAGACTCCACATACAATGCTCTTACTACCTTAGCATGTGGCTTTCTAGCAAAGACCTGACTCCAAGGTCCACCAAGCTCAGGGGCCCACAGGGGTGAGGTTTAGTGATCAAAGAAGTTTGTCAAGAAATGAATAATATTATACCTGATTTTAATTTTGTGCTTTAAGGTTTACAAAACATTTTACGTACATTATTGCACTTTACATTATCATTTCACAGTCCCCATTTTACAGATAAGGAAACAGACTCAGAGAGATTAAACCACTTGCTACAGGTCAACCTAGCTGGTAAATGTCAGAGGTGGGATTTGAACCCTGGATCTCTCCTGACTCCGAGTCTAGCACACTTCTCACAATACCACATTGCCTTTGATGAAATCCCTTCTACAGGTTCTGGGGCCTCAGGAATCTGACCCAGTTTGTCAAGACCCAAGACTGAGACAAGGCAGCTGGGTAGTGCACCAAGTTTCGAGTTAGGAAGACTCGTTTTCCTGAGTCCAAATCCAGCTGTGTGACTCTGGGCAAGTCATTTAACTCTGTTTGCCTTGGTTTCCTCGCCTGTAAAATGAACTAGAGAAAGAAATGGCCAACCATTCCAGTATCTTTGCCAAGAAAACCTCAAATGGGGTCATGAAGAATTGGGCATGACTGAAAAACAAGAAGGTCCAAGACGAGATTTGTGATCTAGTGGCAGAAAGCAGTTGATTTGTAGTAAGTAGAAAAACTTGGAAGATACAGGTCTGAATTCTTTCACTGGCTTTGTAGCCTTTGGCAAATGACTTCACTTTTCTTAATTTTCTTAATTTTTTTTTGAGGTTATTGGAGTTAAGTCACCTGCCCAGGGTCACCCAATTAGTAAAGGTCTAAGGCCAGATTTGAACTTGGGTCCTCCTGACATCCACTGTAGCACCTAGCTGACCTCAGCTTTTTCATTTGGAAAAGGCAGGATAGAAACACTTCCCCTGCTTAACCTGAAGAATGTTAGTGACGATCAAGTAAGATAAGAATATGCGAAAGCACTCTGCGAAGTATCATACAAGTGTTATGTTTTGGGAATCAGACCAAACTTAGAGTCTGATGACTCATCCCAATTTAAAAAGGTATGAAAAGGCTGAACCACTGAGCTGAGGTGCTGCCATGAAAGGAACCTTGATCTTGGAGTTAAGAGACCTGCCTGGGTTCAGCTACTGGCCTGGAGTCAGGAAGACCTGAGTTCAAATCTGTCCTCAGATCCTTGCTAACTGAGTGACCCTGAACAAGTTATTTCACCTCTGTTTGCCTCAGTTTCCTCAACTGTAAAATGAGGATAATGATAGCATCTACCTCGCAGGATTGTTGGTCAAACGAGACGTTTATAAAGCATTTTATAAAGTGCTTAGCACAGTTCCTGACACATAGTAGGTGCTAGATAAATGCCATTACTGTTGCTGTGGTTACGAACTCTCTATGCAGCCTTGGGTAAATCCCTCCTCTTCCGGGCTTCAGTTTTACCATATGTAAAATGAAAGGTTTGGCGAAGACAGTCCCTAAGTTTCCTTCCAGCTCTGCCACAGGATTTGAAGTTGCAGCCAAGAGTCCATTTGCCTAACCCTGTGGGGGTTTGTTTTCAGGGGTGTTGCTGGCCCTTCTTTCACCATCAATCAAGATTTTGCTGCATTCCTGTGAGTCACACTCTAAACAAACCCTGTCACCCAAGCAAAGGGAGGGAGGAAGAGGAAAGAAGGGAAGGTTCAGAAATAAATCAGGGAAAAACCCGTAGGGTCATGCATTAGCCTCCATCTCCCGGAGGAGATGCTTTCCTGGCAATCCAGCACACCCTCGTGGGCCCCACATTCTCTGACCCTTGAGCCTGGGATGTCATCACCTCCCTCACCAGATAGACATGGAAACTGAAGAAGGGAAAACCCTTTCAGGCTACCTGGATCATTTTGTTTCAGATTTGCTTCCTGCATCATTAGCTCTAAAGCAACATGGGGGACCTTGGGAAACAGACTGGTGTAATGGTGTAATGGAGAATATTCACTGGACTGGGAAACAGGGGCCCTGGGTTCTCTCCTCAACTTTACTACTAATTCCTGGCATATCCCTAGGAAAATCCTTTCCTCCTCTGGGTCTCAGCTTCCTTCTTTATAAAATAAGTAGTTGGACTGCGTGATGTCCAAGGTCCTTTGCAAGTACAGCAATTTAAAATTGCACACTATTCGATGATTTTCTTACTGCAAATGGAGGCAGAGTACAACCGAAGGAGTGTTCACCGACCCCCACTGGCCACATGTTGTCAGTTCTGAAGGACTTGTGCTTTGGGATGATGAAGCAATGTCCTTACTGGTCATTGGTCTCTGTGAACTGCTTCCTGATCCTTTGATGGGGCTTGGTGTCAAAAAGATTTGGCTACTGAGCCAAGAAGAATGGTCCAGACCCTAAAAGGAATGACTCTACACTTTGGCACTCCTTCTCTTTCCCTCTGCCAGTCAAGGGAGTTTAATGTTTTAAATTTTTGTCAGTGTGCATTTATGATTCGAGGAGGCAGCTAGATGGCTCAGTGGATAGAGCACTGGGCCTGGAGTCAGAAAGACCTGAATTCATCTGGCTTCAGACACTTACCAGCTGTGTGACCCTGGGCAAGTCACTAAACCTCTGTTTGCTTTAATCTACTGCAGGAGGAAATGGCAAACGACTGCAGGATCTTTGCCAAGAAAACCCCACGAACAGTATGGTCTACAGGGTCGTGAAGAGTCCTACATGACTGAATGAACAACTTATGAGTCTATGTTTAAAGGATTTCTTTTGTGTGAAGGAAATAAATAACTGTCCTATACCTGAACACTGCTCTATACTTTCTATTCCCTTTCAGGAAGAACCCTAAACATGAGCCATTCCTAAAATGTACAGTAGTTTTCCCTGATGATCGTGGGGTGAAAGTGTGAAGAGTCAAAGAAAATAAAAAAAATAAAATAAAAGAAAGCCACACCCCCTGGCTAAATCTTGACTAAACATTTATCAGTCCAGAGCTGAGGGGCCCCTTTATGGGAATGAGCAGCCCCCCTTTGCCAACATCAGTAGTTCTCCTGTTACTTTATCATAGGCTGTGTTCTTATTTGGTGGGTAGAGTCTTAGGTTCTAGAGCTGGAAAGGACCTCAAAGGTCATCTAGGCCAAGTCCTTTATTTTGCAGATGATGAAACAGAGGACCAGAGATTTGCTCAATGTTACAAAGGTAAGAAGCCTGAGAGGAAGGATGTGAGTGAATCCAGGCCTTCTTACTGCAGAGCCTGTCCTCCATATTCACTGTGCCACTTCCTAGGAAAGCTGGGATGTTTGAGTCCAGGGCAGATGGGGATGCAGGCTGCCTGAGTCTCATGCCTGCTTAACTACTGGCTCCCCCTGTGATCCTCATGAAACCACTGCCTGACTCTGTGCCTCAGTTTCTCTAGCTTGCAGAAAGGTGGGAAGATTCCCAAGGTAATGGTGGAGGGGGTAGAGGAGGGGGGTTGATAGCAGATAAGATCACAGCTGTCAGGTGCAGGCAGGGGCCTCCTGGAGGAGCAGAGCCTAGCAGCATGATACAAACAATCTCCCCGCTCTGACAAGTTTGCCAGCTCCTTCTGTTTATTCCTCCCACCGGAAGTCATCATCTCCTGCACGTGACAGCCTGCTCATTTCCACAGCAACCAGCTGAAATGTCATGGAGAAAAGAGACGGCTCTGTGTTCCCTGACACCCCTTAGCTACCTCTCATAGTCAGATCCAGACAGTACTAGGCAACTTCTACCTGCTACCCATGGCAGCAGAAGGCCCTGAGTCATGTACTCCCTTTGTGGGCCCAAAAGGTCAAACCTCTGCCTCAAACTTTCCTATCCTGAGAGCAGGAGAGGACTGAGAAAATCTAAGAACTGGTGCCTCAGGCTTGGCGATGTCAGGGTTTACCTTGTTATCATAAACAACCGTACAATGACAACACGTCAACCATTTGGGTGTGAACGCAGAGCTCTGACTTGAGTGTGTGTGCGTATCTCTATGCCCCAGAGTGCATTTGTGTGTCTGGATACTTAATGGTGTGTCTGGAGTTTCTTTACCTTGAACATGAAATCTGATCACAAAGGCTCATTCAGTATCATCTCTCCATGGAGACTATGGGACAGTAGGGTTGTCCAGTGGCTTCCCCTCCAAGGTCCCAATTCCTGAGTAAGGTACTTGGGGCCCTGCTTTGGTTTTTCAAATTAGAGCTCTAAATGGCTCTGTCCTAGAGGGGGATGGGAGAGGCCTAGGACTTCCCAGGAGGCCAATCCCAGTGTGTGGCTAGGGGGCCAGCTGCTCTGAATGGCTTGTGTGTGTGTGTCCAGAAGCTGAGACTGTGCAGGGAGGAGGGAGGGAGCTGGGGGCTCTTGCCTGCTGGGATTAAGAACACACTGGTTTGGTCTGTGTGTCTGACCAGCCATAAAGAGAGTTGGTTTACAGCTGAGATAGGAGGTAGGTAACCTGAGAAGTGGGGGAAGGAAGGCTGGGAGAGGAGTGGAGGAGAGGGGCTGGGCTGCTTCTGGAGATTTGGGTGATAGCAGGGAAATCAGGATGTTGGGGATCCTTGGCCAGGAAAAGAAGTGTTTCTATTTTGCTTTCTGTACTGTTTCTCCTTCCCCAAGCGACAGAACAGGCTTTGGTGTTTCATAACACAGATATCAAATCTTGCCTTAGCACCGCCCCCTCCCCAGTCACCCAAGACCTGGGAAATGCAAGGGAAGCCCTCCTCCCCTTCCCCCTTCCCTACCCCCACCTACTTAACTGCCAGCAGGGAGGAGCCTGGGCCTGAGAAGTGACATCAGCTACTCTGTGAGGTTGTGTCCAGGGCAGCAAAGGAGCCAAGGTCCCCTCGCCCCCCAGGTCCCACCCCCACCCATTACTTAGCTAGCAAGGCCAGCCTCACATCTCACTCTTGTTGGTATAGTTTCTGAAACCATGCTTGGGGCAGAAAGGATTGTGTAGGGGAAATGGATGAGAGAGACTGATAACCGGAGGAGCAGTGGGGCGTGTCCCCCATGGGTGGGGGAAACAGAGCCCTTTGAGAATCTAGATGTTTCTATACCTCTGAGTCACTGTGCCATCAGTTTTCTCCACTGGAAAGCTGAAATAATGCTATCTGCTCCCTCCCCGTTCTGTGAAGCTGGAACAGTTCAATGGATTTGAAAAGCTTTGAAATTTATTAAACAGGTGAATATTTATGAGTTGAAGAAGTTGAAGAGATCCATCATTTTCCTTAACAGATAGATATACCATTGTTTTTGACGGTGCCTGGGCTCTTTCTTTAAGATTTTTGGTATTGTTTTGTGATTTAATTGGTGCAATGGGAAGAAACTCCCTCTACCAATGAAGATCACCGACTGATCTGAAATTTATAGTCTTAGAGAGTTGGCTGGGGCTTCTGAGAAGTTCCATTTAAGGGATTTGGCTGGTCACATAGCCAAGTCACTCTGAGGCCTTACTTGATCCCAGGTATTCCTAACTCTGAGGCCAGAGCGCCATTCACTAGGCAATGCTGCCTCTCTGACCTGTAGAAAACAAGCATTTAATATTCTAATTCCTACTGTGTTCGAAACACACTCCTGAAACATCCTGTGAAAGAATGTCACTCCTTCCACCCTCATCTCTCATAGGACCAACCACCTCAACTGAGTTCTGGGTTGTTCTGCACTCCTCCTCCCCCACCTTGTTCACATTATCTAGCTGGGGCCAGATGTGAGAGGAGTGGCTGGTTATAAATAATGAAATGGCCAGGTGTTACAAATAGGCGGCTGGGGAAACACAGATGTGTTCCGTGTCCTACAGAAGGCCTCTGTTCCCTCTATCATAGAATTTAAGAGCCAGGAGGGATCTTGGAGGTGATCTAGTCCCACCCCTTCATTTTACAAGGGAGGAAACAGGTCCAGAGAGAAGTGACTTGCCCAGAGTCACATAGCTAATTATCGACACCGTAGGAGTTTTTTCTAAAGAGGGGATATCTTGAAGACAATGTAGTGGGAAGTCTGGCATGGTGTTATCCCCGAGGCCTGGGTTGTAAGGGATAGATGGCACTCTCCATTGCCAGAGTCTTTCAATTAGTCCTAACACTGGTAAAATACTCTGAGCAGACATAAAGAGGGCTAACCCCTCCCCTACATCACCCCACAGAAACACTGCCCTCAGCGGAGCTGTCAGATTCCAGTGCCAGCTCTGCTACCACCACTTTGTATGACCTTGGCCCTGAGTTTCCTTCTCTGTGAAATGAGGGTGTGGGATGAGAAGATCTCTAAGGCCCCTTCCAGCTCTGACAAGTCTATGATTCTGGGAAGGGGGGAGGGGGAGGGTTTCCATCATCAGTAATGAATGCTTCTTCCCTGCATTAGGAGAAAGGCTGAAGCTGGCATAACGTTTAATTAATCTGTGCCGATTAGCATTATTAAAGAAAACAAAGGGAGTTATTGGAGATTTAGCTCCCAGAATATAATCAGAGAAGATCTCCCCCTGGGGATGAGACTGCCCCTCAGCATCCATGTCCAATTTGCACTCCCAAGTAGAGGAGTGAGGGAGTTGACAGCAAGCGTGTAGATGTCATCAAATTTAGGAGTCATTAGCTGGAGAAAGAGAGGCAGAGCGCCTGGAAGAGGAGGAATGTTACAGGCTTTTTGCACTGAACTAGCTTCTGGGGCTACAATGACAAAGACAAAAACAAAGCATTCGCTGCGCTCTAGCCAGGGGTGTAGCACTAGGTGGGAATCAAGGAAAGGGACACATAGAAGGTAGCTCTGAGCTGAGCTTTGAAAGTAACTAAGGATTCTAAGCCTGGAAGCAGGAAGATCTGAGTTCCAATCTAAGCCTTAAACACCTATTAGGTGTGTGACTCTAGGCAAGTCATTTAATATCTGTTTGCCTTAATCCACTGTGGAAGGAAATGGTAAACTACCCCAGTACCTTTGCCATGAAAACCCCCTGGATGATATGATCCACAGAGTTCCGAATAGCTGGGTATGACTGAACAACTGAACAAGAAGAGATTCTGAGAGATGGCACTGAGGAGGGAGTACATTCCAGGAATGAAGGGAGAGGCAGTCATTGTAAAATCAGGGAATGCAATATATGAGAAATAGAAAGAAGATCGGTTTGACTGGACTGCAGGATGCATGGATTTGAATGTGCAATAAAGCTGGAAAAAGGCACACTGAGGCTAGGTGATGAAAGGATTTAAATTCCAAACAGGACTTCATGTTTGATCCTGGTGATGAAAGGGAGCCACTGGAGGTTACTGAGTAAGGAAGTGACACGGCCAGGCTTGTGCTTAAGGAAAAATAATTAGAAGGCTATTGCAATAAAGCAGGAGAAAAGTGGTGAGAGACTGAACTGTGTGAGTGGGGAAATGGAGATGGAGGAAAGAGATGTGCAGGTAGAATTGACAAGATTTGGCACCTGTAAGGATACATGGGGTAAATGAGAGTGATGAGCTGAGTATCACACACCAAGGTTTCCAACCTGGGTGACACCTTGTGGGGAGAAAAATGCCCATTTTCCTAGTCTGGAGAGTAGAGGTGTCAAGCTCAAAGCTTATAGACCACTAGCCCCTCAAAGCTCCAGAGTATAGCCTGAACCAGATCAAAATATAGTTGAGAAATGTTTAACAAAAATTAAAATGCAATACAACACAGATAATTTTAATCTGTGGTTTTCTAAGTCAATATGCAGCCCATAGGGATCTTTTTCTACTTGAGTTAGATACCACCAGTCTAAGGGAGCTAGGTGGCACAGTGGATAGAGTGCCAGGCTTGGAATCAGGAAGACTCTTCTTCCGGATTTCAAATCTGGCCTCAAACACTTACTAGCTGTGTGACCCTGGACAAGTCACTTTACCCAGTTTGTCTCAGTTTTTTCATCTGTAAAGAGAGCTGGAGAAGGAAACGGCAAAGTATTTTTGCCAAGAAAACCCCAAATGGGATCCTGAAGAGTCAGATGCAACTGAAAAAGCAACTGAACAACAAAAAGTCTAGAGGATCCAGTTATTCAAGGACATTTTGGGAAATTAAGTGTATTCTAGGTTATTCTGGCCTACTGTCTGTCTGCTGAACATAACATCTGATAAACATACCTTCGCTAGAATGTTGCAATAGTGGGTGCTCTGAGGTTGTTGAAAATTTAAATTTTCTGTGTATGTGTGTATATGTGTGTGTGTGTGTGTGTGTGTGTGCAGATTTAGATTTTGCTTTCTGTTGGGGTTGTGTTTATAGGAAAGTTGTGACACAAACAGGACAATTTACTCCTCAAACCCAGCCCTGGGGTTTGATGGAGACTTTGTCTTTCATTTCATGACAGAATGAGTCAAAAGATAGCCTTGTATGTTTGACTCCTTTCCCTTCACCCTGCCAAAAGTGGATAACCACGCCTTCTATCTGAGATCCTCCTCCCCTCAAGAAAACAAGTAAATCACTGTCTCCAAACACCTTCAGGGCTATTTATTTATTTATCTTTATATCCTTTAAAAGAGCCTGGAAATCAGGAAAGGTACAAGATTAGGGAAGGGCAACTGCCCTACTTTTCAAAATAGGGGATAAAAAACAGGATGTGCAAGCCATAGATCAGTGAACTTGACTTCAAGTCCTTGGAAAATTCTAGACAGAACCATTCAAGAGATGGGTGACAACATTGTAGAAAAGAAAGTGGTGATTACAAAGAGTCAGCATGGCTTCATCAAGAATTGGTCATGCCACACTAACCCCATTTCCTTTTTGGACAGGATTACTAAATTAAGAGACGGTGGTAATGCTGTTGATATAGTTTACTTAGGTTTCAGCAAAGCTTTTGACAAATTATCTCATACTATTCTTTCTGGTATAGAAAATGAGGAGATATGAATCAGACAATCAGATAGATCCAAAACAGGCTAAATGGCGGGACCCAGAGAACGGCAGGAAGTACTCCCTGAAGTACCTAGGCATCTGTGTTTGGTCCTAGGCTGTCAAACATTTTTTAATCAGTGACTTGGAAAAAGACATAGCATGCTCATCAAAGCTGAGTACCGATAGTTAACACCTTGATTGATAGAGTTGCAATCCAAAAGGATTTTGATGGGTTAGAGCAGGGGTGGGAAACCTGTGGCCTCAAGGCCACCTAGGTCCTCAAGTGCAACCCTTTGACTGAATTCAAATAACTTGGCCACACTTGAGGACCTAGAGGGCCATATGTGGCCTTGAGGCCGCAGGTTCCCCACCCCTGGGTTAGAGCTTTAGGCTAGACCTAAGAAGATGAAACCCAGTAGATGTAAATGTAAACTCTTGTGTTATTAAAAAAATCAACCCCATCAATACAAGATGGGGATTGTATGCATAGATAGCAGTTGTTCTGAAGAAGATCTGAGAGTTTGAGTAGGCTTCAAACTCACATGCACTAACAGTGTGCTAACAGGCTAGTATGACCTTTGGGCTGCATTAGGAGGAATAAAGTTTCCAGGAATAGGAAGGCAATAGGCCTACTGTACTGTAACCTTGTATGACCCCATCTGGGGTATCAAGTTCAGTTCTGGGCACTATCGGCAAGCTGGAAGAGTGTCCAAAGGAGGTCAACCAGGATGGTGAAGGGTGAAGAGTCCATGACATATGAGGAGTCATTGAAGAAAAGAGGGACATTTAGGCTGCAGAAAAGAAGACTCAGAGTTTGTAAGATAGCTGTGCTCACGTAGTATATCCTGAAGGGATGTCACGTGGAAGAGGGATGAGACTTTTTCTCTTCGGCACCAGAGGGAAGAACTGGGAATGATGGATGGGAATTGCAAAGGAGCCAATTTAGGCTTGATGTCAGGAAAAATTTCCTAACAATTAGAGCTGTCCAAACGTGGAATGGGTTGTGCTGCACTCCTCTTCCTTGGTGTCTGTGCTGAAGCTAGACCATCATGTGTTAAGCAGGTTATAGAGGGGATTCCTTTCAAGCCTCACCCACTGAGGTGGATGGCTAATGGGATACTTTCCACTCTTAAATGCTGTGATTCTGTGAAGCCAGCTTGTTGGACTGACCTGAACATACTGTGCTTATTCCCAACAGTTTCACCTTTTTGGAGTTGTTTTTCTGACCTGGAATGCCCTTCTCTTTCCTTTGTGTCAGCCTGGTACCTAGCTAGCCATTCTTCAAGGCCTTGCCCAAAGTCCACCTCATCTATGAGGCCTCCTTAACTGGAAGTAATCTTACAGGATCGCAGAGCTGTTCCACTTTCAAGAGCTCTTAGGGATGATCTTAGGGATGATAGACAGGGAAACTGAGGCTCAGAGAGGTTAAGCCACAAATCCTTAGCATTCTTCTTCAAAACTCCTAATTTTTTTTTTTATCAATCAATTGGAAATTTTCGATTCAGTTCAACCAACATTTATTATTAAGTTCTTCAATAAAGAATGTATTTTTTTATACAAAGATAAAAATAAAAGTTCCTGCCCTTTGGGAACCAAAATTCTATTGAAGGGTGTGTGTGTATGTGTGTGTGTGTGTGTGTACATACACTGATAAGTAAATACAAGGTATAAATTCTGGTTGCAGACCTTGCTTTGCCACTAAGCAGAAGGCCTTGTGCTGGAGGGCATGCTTGGATTCTACCTTGAGGAAGGCCAAGGAGGCAGAGGTGATGAGAATGCATATGAGACATGGGGGTCACCTGTGCAAAGGCAAGGAGACAGCAGATGGAATATTGTGTGTGAGGAACAATGAACAAGCCAGTTTGATTGAAACGGAGACCGTGTGAAAGGGAGTGACAGTAAATAACACGAGGAAGGTAGGTGGAAGCCAGGCTGTAGAAGGCCTTAAATGCCAGCCTAAGATTTCATACTTTATATCAGAAATAATAGGGAGTCAACCAAGATTTTTTACTAGAGAAGTGGCAAGACTGTGTTTTAGAAATATTAATTTGGCATCCATATGGAGAATGGATTACAGACAGAAGAGGGTGGAAGCAAGAGGACTGTTGAAATAGTCTGGATGGGAGGTGATGAGGGCTCGAACAAGAATATATAATTCCATTTTACTCAACTAGATTATGTTTAACTTCCCTGCTCTGCCCTTGTCTCTTTCCTCTATGTGGCATCCATCCCTAAGGAGGCAGATTTGCTCATGTACAACAGAGGTGTCAAACACAGACTAGCAGGCCAGCCATGTAGCTTACCCTAACGCTTCCAAGTGCGGACCAAACCAGATTAAGATATTATTGGGAAATATTTAACAAAATAAATAAAACCAGAATAGAATATAGATAATGTTAATTTATGGCTTTCTAAGACAATGAGTTGTCCTTCAGTCCTGTCTAACTTCATGACCCCATTTAGGGTTTTCTTGGCACAGATACTGGAGTAGTTTGCCATTTCCTTCTCCAGCTCACCTTTCTCAGGTGAGGAAACTGAGGGAAGCAGAATTAAGTGACTTGCCCAGGGTCACACAGCTAGTAAGTATCTGAGGCCAGATTTGAACTCAGGAAGATGAGCCCTTCCTGACTCCAGGCCCTGCACTCTATCTACTTTGCCACCTAGCTTCTCTTTCTAAGACAGTATGAGGCCCCTTTTCTTTTTGAGTTTGGAACACCACTGATCTAGAAGGATGATGTAGGATTGAAAGGGTCATGGTGGAAGCTTCTTTATTTCCTGCTAGTTCCTTCATTATGGGCAGGAAGAACATAAGTCATATATTTAAAGTTGAAAGGAAACTTCAAGGGTATTGAATTCAACCCCATTATTTTAGAGTTGAGGATGCAAAATGAGCTAAGAAACTTGTCCAGAATCACCCAGGTAGAAAAGGGAGGCAGGATTTGCACGCAGGCTCTGGACCTGCAACTCTAGCTTCACACTGTTCCGTATCATCTCCCATGGCTATTACCTCTCCCCTCCCTTCCTTCTGAGGCTGAAGATTTACCATTCTCCCTAAGATTTTTCATTGATGACGCACAAGGAGGCAGAGCTCCTCTGGCCTAGGAGTCTCCTCTCCCCTCTCCATGTCAGGATCATGCTATCACGTGGGCAAGGCAGATAGTTGGAAGTATTATGGGAAGATCTCCACACTGTCACCTATTCATCAGAGTACCAAAAATGTATTCCTTTGGATTAAGTATTTCTCTTTCTAGATTCCTTTAAAACACACACACACACACACACACACACACACACACACACACACAATTTGAAACTCTCCTCTCCTCAAGCCCCCAGTACTTGAATGTGATCTACCCAGGGCAGATACTTTCTTCCTGGAGATACTTTCTCCTCCCACTGTAGAAGTAGGAAGGGCAAAGGAGGGAATGACAAGCAAACACACAGACCCAGGAAAAGTGGGGTGAAGGAATGAAAACCAGACTTCAAGGTTTTGCTAAGGATTGGTCCCACTCTGCCCCAGAATAAAACTGAAGAAAATTCTTCACTGACTCATTATTTGAGAAAATTGGAGTCTGTATAGGGGAAATCTGTATTTGGTTCTCCAGGCTGGAGGGGAGGGGCAAAGGATCTGGCCTGTATGGTTTCCCATGATGACTTGGAATGAACCTTGACTTCAGTTCTAGTCCTGGCAGCATCATGGTCTTGTGGGCCCTTGAGCATATTCTGTATCTTTTAATTTCTTCTTCTGTAAAGAGGTACTTGGGCTAGATGATTTCTATGGACCCTTCCAGGTCCAACATGTGGCAGTACTATGGCCTTTAAGTATGTGTAGTACACAACACAAACAGTTTTGTTATTAAGTGGGATTGGGTTCAGATTGGGAGTTCCTGATGGGAAGGGACTGTGCCTCTCTGCATGCCTTGGCATAGCAGGTGGCTCAAACTGGCTCTCCAGTAACAACTTTGTAAATGGTATCTTAACCCTATAAAACATGGAGGCAGATGCTGGTGACTTATGGGACCCTATAGCTCAGTCTTCCTCAGAATTATTCCTAGGAATCTTGCCACCTAGAGCAAATTTAGTTATGGAGATAGGAGTGGAAGCTACAAAGTACTATGGGAGTAGTTGTGTTGAGAAATCGGGTGGCCCCTTCCCCAGAGAGTCTGATCTTTCCTATAGCAGAGATTGTAGGTGATAGTGGTGGGGAGATGTGGGCCCCAGGAGAAAAAGGACCCTGGGGATGGTGAGCTGGCAGTAGCTACTTGCTAATGGAGGAAATGAGTTAAAGGGACAAAGACTGGAGCCCTTGAACAAAGCTCCATTCACTCGGGTCCTCCTCTGACTTCTCTGCTCCCAAAGGTTAATCTTAAAAACCTTCCCCCACGTACATGTGAAATCTCTGAGATTGCACCATAGGCATAATTAATCCTAGATCCTAAGTTGCCCTGGGTAGATCAATGATTAAAACCAACTTGTTCCCTTCAGGATCCACCTACAATTACATAATTTGGGGATTGGCAAGGATCTCAGAGGTCCCTTAGTCCAATTCCTAATAGAGGTGTTAGTCCTACGTACAATATCCCTGGTACTTCTTTTCATCTAAGACATTGCTTGAAAACTTCCAGTCTAAGAAACTAAATACCTCCTGAAACAGTTAATTCCATATTTAGATAGCTCTAATTATTAGGATGGGACAGCTAGGTGGCACAATCGATAGCATGCCAGGCCTGGAGTTAGGAAGACTCCTTTTACTGAGTTCAAATCTGACCTCAGACACTTACTAGCTGTGTGACCCTGGGCAATCACTTAACCCAGTTTGCCTCAGTTTCCTCATCTGTAAAATGATCTAGAGAAGGAAATGGCAAACTACCTAGGATCTTTGCCAAAAAACAAACAAGGCCACAATGGAATCATGGAGAGTGTGACACAACTGAAATGCCTAACAACAAATTAGGCTAGAACCGGTCATAACTAAGATTAGGATTCCTTCGTGTTACCAGTTGAGATGTCTCTAGCCGGAGATAAGAGAAAGACCTCAGCTGAAAATCCCCCACCCAAGAAGGGATTGTAAGCGTTGGATTGGCAGTACAGAGCCTGGGGTCAGTGACCAGTGATACCAGAATCAGCAGCAACAGAATTCTAGGAGTAATTGATGTGGTCTGGGGTAAGACATGGTGGTCCAATACTAGGAGAAGGGTTAAAGTTCAGCTGAGTCCAAGATAACTTGGAGCATCTAGCACCAGAGGCAGCTATACAGTGGATACAGTAGTGGAGTCAGGAAGACTGACAGTTCAAACCCAGCCTCAGATATTTACTCAGTCACTTATGTGTAACTTAACCTCTTTTTGCCTCATCTATAAAATGGGCATCACAATAGCACTTGCCTTCCAGGGTTGTTGAAAAGATCAACTGAGACAAAAGTTTGTAAAGTGCTTAGCATAATGCCTGGTATGTAGTAGGTACTTAATACATGTGTATTTCCTTCTCAGTTGACTTCTTATGGGTTCTTGTTTTTATTCCCAGGGCCCTACCTTCCAGTTTACCCTTAATTAGAGTCTGTTGTGCGGCATGAGGAAGAGGGAGCATTACACATGGAGGAAATTGCTCTGTCTAAGTGCAGCCTACTCCTTCTTCCACATGGCAATCTATAAATGTATGAAGGCAGCTGTCCTTCCTAAGTCATCTCCTCCAGATGAATATCCCTGATTCCTTCAATGAAGCCTGGTATGGTATGGTTTCCAGTCACCTAACACTTCTAGACATCTACTCCGACTCCCGACTGTCATTATTGTTTCTAAAATGTTTCACCCCTAACCAGCCATCTAATCTCCTCCATGAAACCTCCCTAAATACTCAAACCAATTGTGATCTTTTCTTCTTTTGAATTTTCTACAACGCTGTCATGCTACTCATTCTGAGCCCTAGTAACAGATTGGTTCATTATTTAGCTATTTCATGTGTGCTAGTGTTAGTGCTGTTTAGATTGCAAATGATTCAGAAGTAGCACCTTCTGTATCCCTTAAGCTTTACGGTATAGTGGGAGAAACAAAGCTTCCAAATTATACCTGATAATCCAGATGCAAGCCTACTCCCATCTTCTCCATGAATTTTTATTGTACTGATCACAGATTTAGTGCTAGAAAAGATTTTAGTGGCCTTAAAGTAGAACCTAGAGTAAAATATGGCTTTATACAATTTTCCCCCTTCCCTTCCTTTTCTTTTTCTTCTCTTTCTTTCCCTTCCTTTTCTTTTCCTTTCCCTTACCTTCCTTTCCCCTTCTCTTCTTTTCCTTTCCCTTCTTTTTCCCTTTCCTTTCCTTTCTTTTCCTTTGCCTTCCTTTCCTTTTCCTCCCCTTCCTTCCCTTTTCCCTTCCTTTCCCTTCCCTTCCTTTTCCTCCCCTTCCCTTCCTTTTCCTCTCCTTCCTTCCCTTTTCCCTTCCTTTCCCCTTCCCCTCTTTTCCTTTCCCTTCTTTTCCCTTTCCTTTTCTTTCCTTTCCTTGGCCTTCCTTTCTTTTCCTCCTCTTCCTTCCCTTTTCCCTTCCTTTCCCTTCCCTTCCCTTCTTTTCCCTTCCTTTATCCTTTCCCTCCCTTTCCCTATCCTCCACTATCTTATCCTAGGTGGCACAGGCGATAGAGTGATGTACCTGGAGGCAGGAAGAAATGAGCTAAAATCATGCCAGAGACTTACTAGTTGTGTGATCCTAGGCGAATCCCTTACCCACTGCCTGCCTCAGTTTCCTCTGAGGAGTTTTCCTAACTTCAGGCCCAACACTAGCCACTCTGTCATCTCGCTGCCCATTCTCTAACCTCCATAGTCCACCACAGTGTCTCACTGCTCCGTACTCCTATATGACTTAGAGTCAGTTTGGGAATGTTATCTCCTGTATTAGAGTGTTCTTTAATTGTTTCATGAGTGTAGGTTCAATGAAATGTAACGTCTGTGGAAGATATTTATAAATTCTAAGACACTACACAGAGAAGAGGACAATGGTAACTGACATTTATAGAGTACTTTGGGGATGGCAAAGCCCTCTACACTCAGAACCTCATCTGATCATCTCGAGCGCCAGAGGGGTCACCTCTACTCTGCAGTTGAGGAGACTGAGGCTTAGGGAGGATAAGTAACTTGGCTGTTCATATAACCAGTAAGTATCTGAAGCAGGATTTGAACCCAGGTCTTCCTGACTTCCTGTATTCCTATATACTTTCTCATATGCTTCCCAGTGCCAAGTCCAGGGCTGGGCACAGAGCAGGTGCTAAGTGCAGACATGCTGACCTCGACTGAATTGAGCGTACGTGACTATCTGGAGCAGTGATGCACAGGAGAAGGATCATGAAGTTTTAGAGTTTGAAGGGTGATGGGTCCATCAATATAGCCTGGGCAGGATCACTGCACACATGGATGGTGATCCGCTGTTTCCTGTCTCTACTAAGGACAAAACCCCAGTTGTCTGAGTGCTGGTCTTGGAATCGGGAAGATCGAACTCAAACTCCACCTCAGATATTCACCATCAGTGTGACCCTGGGCAAGTCACTTAACCTTTATCAGCCTCAACAGAGATAATAGACATCTCCTTGTATTTCAGGCTGCACACTGAACCTTCTCTACCACACACCAGCTCTTCATTCAGAACCCTCTCTCCAGCCCTGGAGCTAACACCTCAGAAGTACCCTCTGTGGCCTCTCCTGATGGGATCACTCCTTCCAGATCCTCCATTAAAGAGGGTGCCCTGGCCACACTCTGGACTAGACTCCTGCAGGGAGCCTTTGCTCTCCCTCTTCCTCATTTTGGCTTCCTTTCATGCATGGTCTTCCCTCATGAGAATGTAAATTCTTGTATTCCCAGTACAATACCTGGCACACAGTAAGCACTTAATAAATGCTTGTTGATCGACAGACTGACCTACCTCACATGGATCAAATGAGATAACATATATAAAGAGCTTTGCAAGTCTTAAAGTATTATAAATGTTAGTTCTTCCCTCCACCACCTCCTCTTTCTCCTCCCCCCTCTCCTCTGTAAACTCCACTGTCATCCTATTGACCCTAGAATTAAGGAATAGTTCATCTTTATCTTATCCTTAAATATAATTTCTGTATAAGTTTTAGAATGTACCTACTACTTAGACTTATAAACAAGTAAATCAATAAAAAACTATACACATACTGGGGGTGCATGTTCAAGCATCTTACTGATGAGGTACACAGTCAAAAAAGTTTTCGAGATCGCTGGGCTAGATGATCTCAGTTCCCTTGGAGCTCTGAATGTGATGAGAGCATTCTCCCTGAGAACAGGCCTGAGCTTTATACTTTTCAGCAGGACTTTTTTCCCCCAGCCAATAGACCAGGTATGCCCACTGGCAAACAACAGATGCCTACTGGCAAACTTATCAAAAATCACATATCTGCCAGTTGTATTGCATGTTTCAAACTCGAGGCTAAAACCAAGAGACAAGCCCTGGAGGCGTGCATGCCTTAAGTTCAGGGGGGGGATTCAGTTCAGTTAAAAAGTATTTATCAAGTTTATTTAAGAGCACTGTTTTAGGCACCGGTGGAGATACAAAGTACAGGGGAGAGATGAATCTTACCTGCATGGAGCTTCTAGTCTAGTTTACATACACATCCAACCCCCATAACCAAATCAAGGACCAGTAGTTTGTGTGTGTGTGTATGCGTGTGCATGTATGTATATATTATGTGTTTGTATCCATAAATACACATGTATATGGATGTGTGTGCATACATACATACTTATATACGTTGTTCATTCTTTTCAGTGGTGTCCAACTCTTTGAGACCCCATTTGGGGTTTTCTTGGCAAAGATACTGGAGTAGTTTGCCATTTCACTCTCTGGCTCATTTTACAGATGAGGAAACTGAGGCATGATCATTATATATATGTATATATGTAAAACACCTACTATGTGCCCAGATACTGTGCCAAGTGCTTTACAATCTCATTTGGTCCTTGCAACAACCCTGGGAGGTAGCTGCTACTATTATACTTATTTTACCAAGGTGGAAACTGAGGCAAAAAGAGACTAAGTGACTTGCTCAGGGTCTCACAGCTAGTGATCATTTGAAGCCACATTTGAACTCTGGTCTTCCTGACTCCAGGTCAGGCCCTCTGTCATATATATCTTTATCTATATCTATATATCTATATATATGTCTGTATACTGTGTGTACACATACACATGCAACACACATATGTATGTGTGCACTGTGTTAAGAACATTACAATACATTTTTGCCAGTTAAAGTTTCTGAGAGTTGCCTGAGGCTTACTAAGGTTCAGTCACTTGTCCATGGTCACACAGATAGCTAGTAAATGTTGGAGAGGGTATCCGAACCTAAGTTTTCCTAACTCCAAATTCAGGGCTCCATTTGTATCATGTGTAACTTAACAGTTGCCATTCCATATAGAGCACGTGTAGAACTGAGCTGAGCTCCGGCCACTTACAGAGAGAGACATGTGCTTAGCCAGGCTCAGTGATAAGGCTTTTTGCTGGGGGGCCAGTCCCTGTGGCAGGGCACAGCTGGGGAGGGGAACAGGGCAGGAGCAGCCCACTCAGTCTCCTTTTAAGGAGAATCATCTTCTGTTATGACTGTCTCTCTCTCTCTTTTTGTCTGTAAAGAGTGTCAGGACTCTTTGAGACACTCTCAGACTTCCATGGGGGAGGAGGCAGAAGGGAAAGGAGGGGGGAGAAAAGGATTCACCCCCTTACCCTCCCCCCACACTGTCCCTCAGCAACAGGGATGTGCAGCCAAGCCTTGCACTGGCCTAGACAAACCTGAAACAGAACATGGGCCCTCTGGCTGTACTTCTTTGCCTGGCACAGGTGCACAGCCATCTTGAGGTGGGTATTTCTAGTTCTGAAGCCTTGTGAGAACTCCAGGGTCCGGATGCTGGCTGCCGAGCAGGAGGTGACCTTTGAAACAACTTCCCCAAGAGAAAGATGAACACGCCAGGAGGATGAGGCCAGGCCATACCCTGGCTTGCCAAAAGATGTTATCTTCAATGGGTTGCCTAGGCAGCTCAGATATGAGGTGAAAGTGAAATACATTTTCAGCAGTCCCACGAAGGGCTGCATGTTTTAATATTTAACATATCAACTTCCCTGGAGAGTATACTAGACTTTACTGGTTGCTGTTTTAACGTTCTAAGTATTTATCAATGTGTCCTTATGAGTCTTTGGTGTTTTAAGTATTTTGTTTACGTAGAGGAAATAAATAGCCGCATAAAATGTTTACCAACCTGATCAACTTTGTACATGGAGCACTTTTCTAGGTGGGATCCCATTATTCCTTTTTAAGGAGACTCTAGACATGAGTCAAAAGTAAGCTTTAAAAGATTTTTCCCTACAGGCCAGGGACAGGGTGCCCTGTCCCCCTAAGGGGCCCCATCTTTGGGTTCAAGCCAACTGCGTTAAATCCTACTGAAGCTTGACCTCAAAGAGGGAAGTCAGGTTCTTCTGGAGCTTTCTGGTTCATTATGCCCTCACCTCAGAGCCCTGGAGAAAAAATTTTAAAGCTTAACTCTGGCTCATTACAGAGACCTCCCCAAAAGGGATTTAACAGGGTCCCTATAAGTGCGTAAGAGAGGGACAAAGGACTATATAAAGTCTGATATGGGGGGAACTCACTAATGACTGCATGGCTGTATATCTTGCTATAAAATGTCCCTCTGGCACTCCTCTGCCCATCTCCAAGTTATTTTAGCAGTGAGCTGGTGCAAAAACCAGGGATGTTCTAGTTCAGGGATGAGATTTTGAACTGTATTGTCCTGTTGAGGTTTCACTGGGAAGTTTTAAATAGCTTCAGTATGGTGTAGGCAAACATTATGAGTTTCCCGCCTCCCCCCGTTCTGAGTCTACTAAAGTAATTTTCAAAACTGCTGGTTCTTTCCCTAATCCTCCCCTCACCCCAAACCCAAATATCTGTAACGTGCTTAGCATATTTCCTGGCACATAGTAGGTGCTTAATAAATGTTTCCTTCCTCCCTCTCGCCCTCCCCTCCTCCCTTTCTCCCTCTTATTTTTTCTTTTTTCCTTCCCTCCCTCCTTCCTTCCTTCCTCCCTCCCTCCCTCCCTTCCTCCCTCCCTTCCTTGCTTCCCTCCCTTCCTTGATCATCTTTCATATCCTGCCTCCTAATCATGGATTGACTCCAAGGCTCTGTCTTGGCCCCTCTCTTCTCTTTCTCCACTCTTTCTGCTGATGACCTCATCAGTCCACATGGGTCCTCTTGTCACTCACCCACTTCTTCTCTTGTCTCTCCTGAACTCCAGTCTTGCATCAACAACTGCCTTTTGGACATTTCAGATTGGAAGTCTTGTAGATAGTTCAAACTCATCATGACCAAAAAGAGCCATTAGCTTCCCCCAGCCACGGTTCACCCCTATTCCAAACTTCCTTATCTCTGTTGAAACTACCATCCTGGTTACTCAAGTCTGCAGTGCTGGTTTCATCTTCCACTCCTCAGTTCCACTCACCTTACACACCCAATCACTTGTCATATCTTTCTACCATCCCAGCATCTCTTTCTCTCTACTCACACGGCCACCAACCTCGGTCAGGCCCTCCGCACCTCTCACCAGGAATATTGTAGTGGTCTCTTCATTGGTCTCCCTATTTCAGGTCTCTTTCCACTCTCTCCATCCTCCACGCCGCTGCCAAAAACTGCTTCCCTGAAGCCTGGCTCTGACCAGGCCACTGCCCTGCTCAATACACGCTAGTCCCCAGGGCAGCCTTTAAAGCCCTTCACATCCTGACCTCATCCCTACTTACTCCCTTTCACTATGGTCTGGTGAAACTCTCTTCCTCACACTTTCCTTTTTGCTCTTGCATTGGCCGCCCCCTTCGGCCTCCCATGCCTATGCTGCATACCCTCCTTACCTCTGCCTCTCAGAAGGTCTAGTTTCCTTCAAGGCCTCTTTTCTATAAGAAGCCTTTCTTCATCCCTCAAGTGTTGTCCCTGTCCCAAGATAATCTTTTATCTATTTTGTATAAATCTATATATGCATATGTTGTTTCCTCTGGCTATGCTGTAAACTCTTGGTGGTAGAGAGTATTTGTTTTTATATTGTCTTTATATTCTCAACACCTAATAGAGTGCCTAGCGTATATAGTGAGTACTTATGTAATGTACTGTCCCTTTAAGGTTTGTTGTTGAGATATGTCATACAGAATTCTAAAAAACAGTTTCTCCAAGAGACAGTTGCTGGGGATTGGGTCTGACTCAGAGATCTATGACAAGCAATTGTTGCTGAGTTTTGAATGTGACAATCTGTTATATACTGGAAGGGTACGGCCACTAGGACTGTTGTATGATTTTGCAACAAATGTAATTTGTCTGATTTTAGACAAAAGATGAGAAATTAGTTACTAACCATAAGCTAAATGTAGTTGTTTGCAGAGAAGAGCCAGAATCTGAACCCATAAAAATAAGAGATGAGAAGTGAAAGGGCAGATTTCAGAACTGTATCAGGTAAACTTCAAGTTAGAAGTGATAGATACTACAGCTGCTTTTGAGGAGTAAGTCTAGCTGAGCAAAGGAAGAGCTTAGACAATCAGAGAAGTCACCCAACATGTCAAACGCAGTGAAGATTAAATCAGTTTAGCAGGAGAATCAGATATCTTTAGCACTGAAGGTACATTCATCAGGGAACATTTATGAACAGTCCCTGAGACAGAAAAAGGACACTGAAGTTTACAGTTCCAGAGTTGCAGAGCCCATGTGCTTTCTTTACTCATGTGCCTCTTTGACAGGTTTCTATAAGTAGTTGCCTATTCTCCCCAAGAGATACTGAATCTATTAGTGAAATACTGTGACCCAGTGACTATGAGTCAATTATAATATATTTATTATTTATGCATTTACTTTAATGCATGAGTACCTATAATATTATTATTCTTTCTTTTGCTTTATTAGTAAGTTAACGGGCAAATTTAAGATCTAAAAGTCTTATTGTGAATGGCAGGTTGTATAAATAGAAACACATTGATGAGGGCTCAAAAGCTAGAGTTACAAGTGGGGAGAGTGTGTGCTACTACAAGAGGGTTACCTCTAGAACCCTAACAGAATTTAAATGATACCATGGGCTAATAGTCCTTCTTTCCATTTGAGGGCAGGTTGAAATGAATGGGCCAGCCTAGAGAGTGAACAAGTGTATATGAGATATGTGAGGTGCTATAGTATGGGTGGACCCCACATGTGCTCTTACACTTAGTATATATTTGTTGGTTGGTGAGTTAGGAAATAATTGTCTAATAGAAGTCTCATCTGGCTGAGATAATTAAATATGGTTGGAAAGAGTCAGAATGACAGATTAGATTACCTTAGAGGTTCTCTATAACTCCCCCACTGGAATTCTAGGGGGCGTATCTGTCCTAAATCTTCCCTACACGTCAATTTTATTTCTTTTATTGAGAGGCAGCTAGGTGGCTTAGTAGATAGAGTGCTAGAATCAGGAAAATTGGAATTCAAGGCATAATGCTAGGTGCTCAGGATACAAAGACAGGAAAATGATAGGCTCTCTGCTGTCACGAAACAAACTAAAGGGACATAACAAGCACCACCTCAAACTGCCTCATAAGAGCTGATTGGTAAATTTTTAGTATTAATTAGTATTATAGTAAGTATTTACATTTTGGAAGTCAGCAAAAACTACAAATCAGGACTCCATTTATTGTTTCATTGGTTGTCTAGATTTAAGAAAGTGATGGCAAAATGTTTATGATCAACATTAAACTTAAAAGTGTACTATGTGTTTTTGGAAAGCTGGTTGTTAAACTTTTATCAGCGCACCTCTGAAAAGAGTAAAAAAGAGAGTCAAACCAAATCTCCTCAAAATTTGAGCAGGAAGAGATCATTTTAATTGGGAAGTGCAGTATTGGTTTCAGTGGAGGAAGTGGCATCTGAGCTGAATTTTAAAGGAAGAAAAGGGTTTCAACAAGTAAAGAAAGATGAGAAGAAAGATATAGGCACAGGGGAGTGCCTACACAAATGTGTAGAGGCAAGAGAAGACTGGAAGCTTTGTTTGGCTGAAACATAGAACATGTGAAGGGAGGGAAGGAAATAAGAATTTATTGAGTGCCTACCATGTTCCAGGCACCGGATTAATGACTTTACAAATGTTATCTCATTTCATCCTCACAAAAATCTTGGGAGGTAGATGTTATTATGATCTCGGTGGAGATGCAGGCAGAGTTTAAGTGACTTGCCCAGGATTATAGAGGTAGTGAGTGTCTGTGGGCAGTTAGGTGGTGACGTCAATGGAGCACAAGTCCTGTCAGGAAGAATCATCTTCCTAGGTTCAATTTCAGCCTCAGACACTAGCTGGGTGACCCTGGGCAAGTCACTTAACCCTGTTTCCCTCAGTTTCCTCATCTGTAAAATGAGCTGGAGAAGGAAACAGCAAACCACTCCAGTATCTTTGCCAAGGAAACCCCAAATGGGGTCACAAAGACATGACTGAAACAGCTTAATAACAATGAAAGTATCTGAAGCTGAATTTGAATTCAGGTCTTCCTGCCTCCAGGCCCAGCATTTTATCTACTTTTCCAAGTAGGAGTAATGTGAAATAAAGTTAAAAAGGTAGAATTGAAGCCATGTTATGGATGTCCTTAAGTGCCAGGCCAAAGCATTTGTATTATATTTTATGGGCAATAGGAAGTTCCTGAAAGTTTTTGGTTATTTTGGTAGAGAAGTGAAAGATTGACCAGAGAGAGGAAAAGCCTGGAGAGACCCCTTAGGAGCCAATGATCTAGGCAAGAGGATATGAAGCCCTAAATTAGGCTGGGAGATTTGAGGGGAGGAAAAAAGGAGTACATCTTAGAGGTGAGATAGACAGATGAAAGGAATGTGGAATTGACAGAATTTGGCAATTAACTAGATATGGGGGATTAGGAAGAAGGAAGACTCAAAGATGACGCTGAAATTTTGAGCCTGGGTGACTGGGTATGAAAAATGGAATAGAAAAGTTTGGGGTACCGGTAGATTTAGGGAAAATGTGGATGAGTTCAGCCTTGAACATTTTGAATTTGTTGTTCTGATGAGATGTCAAGAGGTCTTTGGAGACACAGATTAGATCTCAGGAGAAAGATTGGAGCTTGATATATAAAAATGGAACTCATTTGCAGTGTAGTGATAACTGAACCCATGGGAGTAGAGGAAATTATTGGGGTGCAGAGAGAAAAGGGGACCTAGGGTGGAGCCTGAAGGAACACTCCCACTTAGGGAACCAGTGAAAGATTCTGGGGAGTAAAGAGGTAGAAGGTCTATTAAGAGAATTTTGTTATGCCAACCAATGGAAGAGAGAATTTAGAGGAGGGAAGGGTGTTTGACAGCATCAAAGGTATAGGAAAGTCAAAATAACATTGGAATTTTTCATATATGAGGATCATGGGATCAGTTATAGGTTTAAGACTAGAAGAGACTTTAGAGGTTATCTACTCCAGCACTGAGACAGTGCGGTGGGTAGAGCATTGGACCTGGACTTAGAAAGACCTGAGTTCAAATCTAGCCTCAGATACTTCCTAACTATGTGACCCTGGGCAAGTCACTTAACCTCTGTCTGCCTTAGTTTCATCATCTATAAAATGGGGCTAATGAAAGCATCTACTTGTTGTGAAGACCAAATGAGGTAACATTTATAGAACAGTATATAAGTGCTAGTATTAATAACAGAGAGAGGAAAGTCTGCAAGGTTATACAGTGGCACAACTGGGATGTGAACCCAGGCTCTCTGACTGATACTACGGACACACTACCCGTAGGACATGTGCTTTGAGATGAAATTTTTGGAGAATCCTATACACTACTCCTCCTTTACTCCTCTGCTGGAAAAGGCCAGTCTCTTCAGCCAAGTATGATACTTTGTCAGAGGCACACATGGGACAATGAAAAGAGGAGAGGAAACCTTGTTGGTAGTCAGATCAGGTCCATCAATTCTCGATGAACCCTGGTGATTCATGGATTGCCATACGTCATAGTTAGGTAATGGCTCCTATCCTAAAAATAGATTGCACAGCATCACCCACACTCCTGTGCCTGGCTCCTCCCTTCTGACCACTGAGATGGGATGACTACAGGAGAGTTTTCCTCTTCTATAGCTTCAGAGTCACCAGACCCTACAGGAACACACCTGTGACCTTCATCTCTTTAACTGGTTCAGTTTATGATTTTAGAACAGTTACCACTGAAAGAGATGTTTAGTTCCCTAAAAGCTGTCATTATCTTTTATGACTCCCACAGTGGGGAAACGTTGGGAAAAAAGAAAAGGGAGACAAGAGATATTTCCCCTCTTACTACATCAGTTTGTTCTACAAATATTTAGGTGTGATTACGATACTGCTGTTCAGAATAAGTAGAGCTAGAATGTAACCACTGCCCACCAGGAGATTATAATCTAATTGTGCTGTACACCTAATAGCTTAATAATTACTTGTGTATCACTGAACTGGAGAAACAAGACATTTAGACAAATAACAAAAACACAAAGCCATATATCTAATAAGGGACATATGGGTGGAAGGAATTAAGAGGAGAAAGAGTTCACTTTGGGCAGGAGTGATCAGGAAAGGCTTCACAGAGCAGGTATTGTTTGAATTGGATCCTATTGGCCAGAAAAGATGTCAGGGTGGAATGGAGGACAGTCCAGATGGAGGGAACAGTATAGAATCATAAACTGTTAACATGAGAAGAGCCCTTAGAGGTCACTGAATCTAATTTCTAACCCAATCCAATTTCCCAGAGTTCCCCAACAAGACCAGAATGCAAGATCCTGGAGGACTGGAGTTGTTTCAATTCTGATTTTTTAAAACCGTTTTCTTCCCACTTAATAGTATTTTATTTTTTCCCAACATATAGTTTCCAGCATTCACTTTGATAAGATTTTGAGAACCAAGTTTTTTCCTCCTACTCTAGGACAGCAAGCAATCTGATATGGGCTATATTTGAACAATAATATTAAATATATTTCCAAATTAGTTATATTCTAAAGAAGAATCAAAAGAAAAGGGAAAATGCACAAGAAAGAAAACTAGGAGAAAAAAATAATATCTTTCAATCTGCATTCAGACTCCATAGTTCTTTCTATATATGTGGATAACATTTTCCATCATGAGACTTTTGGAATTGTCTTAGACCATTGCATTGCTGAGAAGAGCTAAATCTATCAAAGTTGGTCACTGTTACAATGTTGCTGTTACTATGTACAATGTTTTCTGGGTCTGCTTGCTTCGCTCAGCACCAATTCATGTAAATTTTTCCAGGTTTTTCATTTCTGATTTTGTATCCTGAGCACCTAGCACAGTACCTGGCACACAGTAGTCACTTAATAAGTGCTTAATGAATGTTAATTGATAACTTTTGGTTCAATTTTTGAATATCTCTATTTGTTAAGAGAGTTCTTCCTTTAAGTCTAAATATCCTTCCCTCTAATTCCCACTTAGATCAAACTTCTGTGTCCATACAAACTAGGACTAAATAATCACATTCCACATGATACCACATCAAATATTTCAGTCACATAATTTTAAAGTTGAAGTCAATGGTGTGTTGGTAAATATTTAACTATCAGCTCTCAAAAGAAATGTTCAGTCAACACACTTTTAAATTTTTCTCTGTATCATTATCATTTTCTCACTTTCTTAAGTCTATACAATCAACAAAGTTATAAATTAAATCCTAATTTGTAGGGTTTTCTGATTTCCCAGATATAAATATTCACAGTGAAAATTTAACAATCAAGTTTCAAGAAGCCAAAATAAGTTGGCTCCAGCAAACCTTTGATTGGAAGGAATATCAGTAGGCATCTAATCAAAAGGCAAAAGGCATTCCTCACTATAAAATACCTGCTAAGTGGTGATTCTAGTCTCTGCTTGAAGACCTCCAGTAAAGCCAAACTCACCACCTCCAAGGCAGATAATTTCATTTTTGTACAACTCTAGTTGTTAGGAAGTTTCACCTGCCATCAAGTCCAAATAGGTTTCTTTTCAACGTCCGCCCAGTACTCCAAGTTCTCTTTTCCAGAGCCAAACAGAACAACTTTCATCCCTTTTCCACATGACAGCCCTTATTACTTGATCACACCTGTCAGACACCCCTGAATCTTCTCCTTTTATAGTTAAATATCACAAGTTCTTTCATTTAACTGCCATATGGCATGCGTTTAAGGTCCTTCATCAGTCTGATTGCCCTCCTCCGGACACTCTCCAAACTTATCCGTGCCCTTCTTAAACTGGGATACTCAGAACTGAACACAATACTCTCCATGTGGCCTGACACAGTACGATGGGACTATCACTTTCTCATTCTTGGAAGCTATGCCTCTCTTAAAGCAGGTCAAGATCTCAGGGCTTTTTTTAGCTTTGACATCAAACTGATGACTGACATTGCATGTGCAGTCCACTAAAACAGAACCCAGATCTTTTCCAACAAGCTGGCAACATCCCACCATTTCTCCTATTCTGAACTTGTGAAGTTGATTTTTTGAACCCAAGTGTAAGACTTTACATTTATGCTTATTAAATTTCATATTGTTTGATTAACCCAGTGCTCTCGTTTGCCAAGATCTTTTTGAATTCTGACTCCATCAGTCAGAGTATTAACTGTCCTTCCCAGCTTTGTGTTATTTGCAAATTTGATGAACATGCCATCTATGCTTTTATTTAAGTCTTATAAAAAATGCTAAAAAGGACAAAGCTAAAAACAAGTCCTTGGGATACTTCACTGGAGACCTCTACCCAAGTTAACACTGAACATTAATGACAATTCCTTGAATCTAGCCAATCAACAATTCCAAATTACCTAAAATCTAAGTAAACTATATCTATAGCACTCCTCTGATCTACTAAGTTTAATAATCTTGTCAAAAAAGGAAATAAGGTTAGTCTGACTGTTCATTATCTCTTTAACGATCCATTCTAGAATTTTCCCAGGAATTTGCAAGTCAGGCTCAGTGGCCTATAACTTTCAGACTCTGTTCCATTTCCTTTCAGGAAAATTGGGACAGCATTTCCTCTCTTGAGTCCAGCAGGACCTTTTTCATTTCCCACAGTCTTTCAAATATCACTAATAGAACCCTCTCAAGTTCCTCTCAACTCTTCTTTTCTCTAGGCTAAACATTCCCAGTTCCTTCAGTCATTTCTCAAATGATATCCCCATCATAAAAATAATGATGATTATCAATATTATTTAGTGAGACTATAGATTTTGGGAGTCCTTATAATCAAAATTCCCATTCCCACCAGTAAGCTGGATCCTCAGAGGACAGCTATCTGCACCCATCCTTCTGTGTTCTAGGGCTACCTCTGAGGAGTTGGGATAGATTTCTAATACTACTAGCTCAAGCCCCCATTTTCTGGGGGTCACCCTGACCCCAGCCCAGTACACAGTCATCAATTTGACTAATTAACTGATATTTTCTCTTTTTATAAAGGAATAGTAACTGAAAAGATATAGCAAGCACAGAAGCACATCCCATTCCCGCTATTCAAGGCATGATCTACTTTCTACCACTTTGGGCTTAAATTTGAACAGACTGCAAAGCATTTAATCCACCAACTTCATAGCTATCAAGTTCTTCTTGAGACTTCTCTTGTCTAAGTTAAATATGTCCGGTATTCCTTCAAGAATCCCCATGTGTCATGGACTCAAGACCCTTTACTCTTCTGGATAATAATACTAATATGTACTAGCATTTGCATCATAGACCCCCATTGGCAGTTTCATGAAACCTATTGACCCATTCTCAGAAAATTTTTTAGAATTCATAAATGAAGGAAATGCTAAACATTAGAGGTTAAGAAAAATAAAGATACAATATTTTTCCTCATTCAAATTTATGGACCATCTGAAATCTACCCACAAGCCCTTTGGGTTTAAGGATCTCATATTTTTTTTTTTTTGGCTGCCACATCACACTGCTCACTCATGCTGAACTCTCAGAACACTAAAACCCAGATATTTTTCAGAAAAAAATTGCTCTCTAACCACGCCTTCTCCATCTTATATTTGTGAAGTTAATTTTTTGTCCTCAAGTGCAAGACTTTACATATATCCTTACTGTAGTCATCTTAGATTCAGTTCAGTGTTCAAGCCTATGAAGATCCTTTTGGATTCTGACTTTTTCATCTAATGTATTAGCTATCCCTCCTAGCATGAAAACATAAAGCATCTATGCCATTAACCAAATCATGAACAAAAGTGTTAAACAGTTTAGGGCTAAGTACAGATCCCTGGGATTTGCCACTAAAGACCTCTTTCCATGCTGAACCATCAATAACTACTCTTTGATTTTGGCCATCCAAACAGTTTTGAATCCATCTAATTGGATTATAGCCTAATTCATATCTCTCCACCTTTTTCATAAGAATAGTATGAAATTATCAAAAGCCTTGCCAAATATAATAGAACGGCCAGATTAGCCAATGAGAACCTAGTTCTTGTGAAAATCAGGACAACACTAGCCTTTCTCCAGTCTTGTACGTTTACTATTTTCCATGATCTTTCAAATATCATTTGCAGTAGCAATCACATCTGCTAGCTCTTTCAGGAGCCAAGGATGTAGTTCACCTGGATGGGGTGACTTGAATTCATCACGGGCAGTCAGGTATTCTCATCCCAGCTCTTTATCTGTTTTGGGTACCAACTTCCAGTTAATAATTTTTGTCATTTCCATGGTAAAGGTCATTTTACTTTGAAGAAAAAAACAGAAACAAGCAATAACTGAGCAACTCTGGCTTCTCTCCATTATCAGTTATATCGCAAGCAAAGGTCCTATACAATTTTTCATCCTCCTTTCCACTCCTCCATATATCAAAAACAAAATAAAATAATACCAAAACAAACCCCCCAAATAAAAAAAATGCCTTTTGTTTTCCTTCATTTCCCTCACCAACTCTAGTTCATCCTGAATTTAGCATTCCTTAGCCTATTTTTATAGGATCATGTTATCCCCTTATTCATCTTCTGTTACCTGGACTTGCTTCTATTTTCTATTTGCTTCTTTTAAAAATATAAATAGTGAATTCCTTGTATTTCTGCATAGGTCTTTCTAGATAAATCCCAGATTTCTTCCTCATAGGAATTGTTTCTCTTGTCCATCTCTCATCCCTCCTGAACTGACTGCCCCTGACGCATTATAGTCCATGGAATTCTACCTATGTGACCCAACTGAAATCTACCCTCCCCAAATCTAAGGTGAGCGCTACATTTTGCTAGGAATTTTCCCTACTTCCTTATCATAAACTCTAGGATGGACTGGTCACGTCACCTCAATGTTCCCATTATTCTTACCCCAGCTACCAATTTGTTTGTGAGAATCAGATCTAGAATAGGGTTTTCCCCTTGTTGGTTCCTCCACTTTTTGGAAGATAAAATTATGCCTAAGGCAAGTAAAGAAGTCATTAGCTGCTCTGATTTGGGAAGAGAAAGTTCCAGCATGTTTCCGGATAGCCGAAATCCCTTATCGCTATTATACTGTGCTGGATCTGTGGTCTCTTTCCCAAGCTCCTCCTCTATTTCCTATTTCTTCCAGATGACTTTTAGTATTTTCCTATGACAAAATCACTTCCGTTCTCCTTCTTTTGACCTTCACCCAAATGCTCTCTGTCATGCTTCCCCACTTTGGTTCCTGGGATTTCCTCATCTGAGTAGATTTTCCTAATAAACAGCGATATCTCCATTCCTCCACTTACCTATTTTGCTTCTTTTGAATCAAATATACCTATTTAGGGCCATGGTTCTGTCATGGGTTTCTTCCTACCAAATCTTACTGAAATCCAAGAGGTCAAATTTGTTCCTCTGGTTTCTGGGTTTTTTGGGGTTTTTTTATGCTTAAACTTTAGACATTTATGTAGAAGCATTTGAAGTCATGGATTTTTAGTACGAGCTCCTTTCTTGGATTTTGTATTCTGTGAATTTAGGGGTGTCCCGGCTACTTTTCTTCCTTCTTTGTCGCCACTATCTATAGTATCTAACTCATGGGAGGGTATACATATATACCCACATACATATATATGTACACATATATATGTGGGTATGTATATTTGCATGTGTATATGTGTGTATGTGTGTATATATATACACACAAAAATACATACATATACACACACAGAGACAGAGAGACACAGATGGGGACAGAGTCAGAAACAGACAGAAAGACAGAGACGGAAACTGACAGAGAGGCAGAGAGGGAGGCAGTCCTTCCTCAAAGCCTTTGCTAATTTAAAGCCTTTTTGACTAAATTTGCACGATACCTCACAAATCCATTCTTATCAGTCTGTATTAGGTAAAGCCCATCTCTGGCCAGAAAGCTGTCAACCCCCCATTTTACGCTGTGATCCAGCATTCTGAATCCTATTCTCAGACACTACCTTCCTAGCCAGCTGTTCACTTCCCAAATTACTTTTTCTCTTCTGAATCCCTTCCTTTCAATGAGCAGAAATGGAGAAAACACAACTTGTGCCCTTATGGTCTCTGGTTTCTTGCCCAAGACTTCGTAATCACTGGCAATCCTCTCTAGATTCCTTCTGGAAGAACCATTGGTGCCCAGGTGCTTCCCCAAAAGTAAGGAGTCATCATCCATCTTTAGAGGTTCCCTATTATGACCCGGAGACATGCCCCAGGAAGACAACGGACTTCTCTATGGCTATCAGGCCAACAGATAGCTGCCTGGGGCCATCACCAACTAATCCTACTTTTTTCTTCTTCCTCTGCCCCTCCCTGGACAATCTCTCATCTTCTAGTTTCTGTGGTTCTCTTTCAGGAGGATAAGTGGCTTCTTCCTCTGCAGGGCAGTTAGTTCTCTCCTCTTCCGGAATAGCCTGAAATCTGTTTGTAAGTTCTTTGGTACAGGTGCCCTACTCATTCCCTTTCTCTGTGTAACCCTCTTCCATTCTCCAGCATTCTCCATGATTGGGAGGATGCCTGGGTTCTTGGACTCATTTTGCAGTGTAGAATAGTATTTGGAGTGAAAGGGCAAGGGATTAAATCCTTGGCTCTACTACTCACTACCTCATATGACCTTGGATAAGTTACTTCACCTCACTGAGGGTCAAGCTTCTCCTGTTGCACCTCAGAACCCATTTCTCCCATTGAAGTCTTGCTTCTGTTTCCTTTAGGAAACTTCATCCTCCCTAATAACCTGGAGTAGGAGAACTATTCTTCTAGTCCTTTCACCATCTCCAAGAGGGAGATAAGCTTCTACTTGGACAATCCTCAGTCTCGCCTCTCACCCTCCCCCTTAAGGTTCTTTGCATCAACTCCCTGTTAGTGACCCATGTAACAGTCACTCACCTGCAGCAGAAATGCAAACATTGATATTTGGTTTGAGACAGAGCCTTCTAGAATTTGCTCCTGTCTAGCTTAGCTCTTTGGAAATTCACTGTCGCCTTCATTGCATGAATAATTAACTCCATTTTACAAGTGAGGAAAACTGAGGTTCAGAAAGTTCAATGACTTCCATGGTCACAAAACCAATAAAGAGCAAATAGAGGTCTTTTGGCTTCAAGAGCATTCCTTTCCACTACGTCATGATGGCTTTAAGGTAGAATTTGACTGTCACATGCCTTGTTCCAGACAGGATGCTCACAGAAGTATCTGTAGTTTGTATTAGTACAGTCGAAACTCAAATTCAATTTTTTATCAGTCGTTTACCATTGCTGCCTCATGCCAAGTTGGTGTTTCACTAAAATCCCCAGGTCTTTTTGCTTGAATTGCTGTAATTATTTAGATGACTTTTTGAACCCCAGTGAAGAACTTTGCATTTCTTCCTGTCAGTTACATTTCACCTTGTTTAGTCACACTTTATGTTTCAAACAGTGCTTCTCTTTTAGAATCATGATGTTTGTCACCCAACACATTGTCCCTCCCAGCACTGCCACTGGAAAACCATGTCTTTATGTAAGTCACTGAATCAGTAGTGAAGAGTATATGACCAGAATAAAACCCTCTGGTCCTTCTCGTGAGACATCCCCTAAGCTGACATGGATTCATCAATCCATATTTTTTAGATAGTGGCTTAATCAGCAATGAGTATACCTAAGTATATTATCGTCTAGCCCACATAGATCCAGCTTGTCCAGAAGGGGGGATCAAACAGAAGCTTTGTCCAATGCCTTAATGAAAATGAGATACTGGACATATGGAATACCTCTGATCCAACAGTCCCATCAATGCCATCAAAAATGGGGAATTGGTAGCTTTAGATAACCAGCAAACTCAGAACAAGCAGAGGCTAGAAAGGGCAGCCTTTATGTGAGGAAGAAATGGGAGGTGAGCTTGGAAAGGGAGATTGGAAGTCAGATTTTGAAGGTCTCAAATACTAGGTTAAAGAGCTCTTGGATACTAGAATTGAGTAAGAGATTTAGAATAGCAGTATGACCGAATCCTGAAATGTTCAAACCAGAGGAGGCCTTAAGGACTATCTAATCCAGCTGCCTTATTTTAAAAAGGAAGAAACTAGAGCCTTGTTGTAGTCATATCTGAATCTCTGTGACCCCATTTGAGGCTTTCTTGGCAAAAACACCGAAGCGATTTGCCATTTCTTTCTCCAGCTCACTTTATAGATGAGAAACAGAAGCAAACAGGGCTAAGTGACTTGCCCAAGGTCATACAGCTAATAAGTATCAGAGGCCAGATTTGAACTCAGGAAGATGAGTCAGGCCTGTAGTGTATCTACTGCACCACTTAACTGCCCAAACTAAGGCCCAGATAGGGGGAAATAACATGCCCAAAGTCATACAACTAGTTAGCGGCATAGCTTAATTGACAACCAAGTCTCCTGATGACCAGGCCTGTCTTTTCCGGGCTACATTATAGAGATAGGGAAAGTTTTTGATTAAGGGATGATATGATGAGAACTATGCTGTATGGAGATTAGTTTGGGAGCACTGTGCAAGGTGAAGCAGAGCAGACAGAGATTGGAAACAGAAAGCATAGTTAGGAGATGACTACAAAGGTCTGGGTGATGGGGCCCTGAATAAAGGAGAGAGTGAGTTTGGGAGAGTCCTCTTTGGGGAATAGCGGGTTCTTTCTGTGCCAGGGCAGTTTTGGAAGAAAGCTACCTTCTTCACTGGGACCCCAGAGTCGCAGGGCCTATGAATTCATCAGGAAAAGTGGAGAACTGGAGGGGAGGCTTCATTTCTAGCCCATGTTGGATGATGGAAGGAGAAATGAGGCTCCAATCCAGCAACAGGATATAGCAAGGGAATTTCCCCTCTACACAACTGCCCAAGGCTTAGTACAAGTGAACTGGTCTACTCAGTCTGCTGAGATTCCAAGCAGTTTCAAAAAGCAAACACACCACATTAGGGTCAGCAATGCATCAATAAGCCTCTTCCTACCCATTGCCCTAGAAAACAATTCGAATAAAACCAAAGCTGGGGTAGGGGAAGGGAGTGAGGAAGGGAGAAAGGAGGAAGAGACAGCTGGGGGGGGCGGATGTTGCTGAAAGGCATGGATCAAAAGGAACAGAGGCCCAAACCAGTTCATTTTACAAAGCTGTGTTTCCCTTTAGTCCTCTTTCCTATTTTTTTTTTCTGAAAGAGAAGAAAGGAGGGGAAGAGAAAGAGAGGGGAGAGTAGGGGGGAGAAGGAGAGGAAGGGGAAAGAGAAAGGGGGTAAGAGGGGGAGAGAGAGAGACAGAGATAGAGACAGAGACAGAGAGAGAGAGACAGAGACAGAGAGAGAGTAGAGCCACAAAACAAATAACAAGAGGAAGGAACCGCTGTTCATCCACCATTTATGGCTTTCAAGGACAGGCACTTGTGTAGCTGGGCACCGGCCTTAATAATATGAATTGAGGAGGCTCCTTGCTTCAGCTCCTTCCTCGCCCCATCACTACCAGGTACAAAGCAGGCAGTGACTTGGGGTAACAAGATAATGTGGGCCTGGCCCTGCTGAAGGGAATCCAGCCTCCAGCCAAGGCATTGGGTGCAGTCATTAATCTAGGTCAAGTGCCAACAAGGATGGCTTTGCTGACTGGAATTAGTGCAGGGCCTATTTGAAGCACACCCAATCAGCTGGATTCAACCAGGCCCGGACAATACTGCTGCTGCAAAAGCCAAGCCAGGGGCCGGCACTGAGGCTGGTGACTCTGGGAGAGGACTTGGGGACAGAATCACCCGGCATTAACGGGCCTGTTCAGCATTCAACTGGGCCTCCGGCAGATAATGGCTCTGCAAACGAAGGGCGATAAATTAATTAAATTAATCTTCAATGCCAACCTCATTCCCCACCCAGTACAAAATTTCAAGGATGATCAGGGCTTGGCTCTATCCTTTGTAGCCTTCGAGAGAGCCTGTCTGCTCCCTGTCTTTGAGTTTTTCGGAGGCACTGAATTGCAAAGTACCACCTGCCTCCCTAAAACTAATCAGCAGGCTGGTGGTTTAGATCACATCAGTTTTACATGTAATTAAGACTGTCCAGGAGGGCATGCAGCTGCTTACGAGGTCGTTCCCTCTTATAAGGCAGTGTGCCTCCTGCTCTGAGAGGTGCAATTAAACAAGCCTGTTCACAGTCATTAAGCATTAATGCACCTCATTAGCATAAGAACTGGAAGAAGCTTTGATGCAGGGAACCCCGAAGGAGGGGGAAGAGGGGAGGGGAAAAGAAAAGAGGGGAAGGGGAAAGAGAAGAGAGGAGGGGAGAGAGAGACAGAGAGAGAGACACACACACACACACACAGAGAAACAGAGAGAGACAGAGGCAGACAGAAAGTTCCATTACCTATGCCAGGAAGAGGGACAAGAACTCAGCCCCTTGCTTCATCTGGGCTCTAGGCAAGCCCAGTGGTTGTGTCAATTGGGGTGAACTCTTTTCTCCCAGATCCCTTCCAGAGAATTCGGTCTCTCCTCTTTCTGCCCCTCAGTTTTTGAGATGACATTAAGAAAAAAGGGGGGTGGTGGTGGTGAGAAAGGGAGGATTCCACCTTCAACTGGCATATTGCTTTAGCAAATCCATGGAAAAAGTGGAATGTAGTCTTATATGGACATTTTTAAAAGATAGCATCACTCCAGAGGCTGGAGTTATGACCAAGTCCCCGAGGCAAGTGAAATTATAGAGCAGCCCTGGTCACCAGGCCAGCCAAAGTCCTGTGAACATGCCAAGGCAATGAGGGGTCTAGGGACTGGCATGGCCCCAGTCAATACAACCTCCCCTGGGAAATGAGAAGGCAGTTCACATCTGGAAGATGTTTGAGGGGGGGAAATGATGACAGTAGAATACAGAGCCTCAGATTTTACAGGGATTTATGTTTTTCAAAGGATTTTCACATCCACTATCCCATTCCAACATCATAACAACCCAATGAGATAGCAAGGGCAGGTATCATTTTCTCTGTGGCCCTGGGCCAATGAGTTAAATGAGGCATAGTAGCTTGCTACAGACACAGCAAAATTAGTGGTAAAAGCAGTACTAGAACCCCAGTCTAGTTCTCCATATATATATCTATAGATTTATATATAGATGTATAGATATAGATATATAGAGATAGATCTCTACCTATATCTATATCTATCTATTTATATATATATATTATACCCCACTATCAAGGCAAAGAGCCTGAGTGGAAGGATGGTTGGGTTCTTGGGTTCCCTTTCCCTCCATCATTTGCTCATTGTACACTGGATTTTGAATGACAGGACCTGGTTCTAAATCATTGGCTCTTCCATTCACTACCAACGTGACCTTGGACAAAATACTTAACCGCTCTGGGCCCCAGTAACCACATCTGTAAAAGGAGGGGATTAGTCTAGGTAACTTCTAAGTAAGTAACCTGCTAATTCTACATCCGTTGAGCCTATCAATGTAACTGTAAAAAAACAGTCTAACCAACCTTTTCCTGAACAATCATTCAGTTCCTTCATCCATAAAACAGGAAGGATAATCGCCTGTTCCTTTCCAGGCTTTCCCTCAAAACCTAGAGGAGATCATGGAATTTCGAGTTGGAGGCAGCCAGCTCTAGCAGGCTTTCCAGTCAATTGTTAAATTTTCGGTGTGAGCATTTACACCTTAGAAATATAAATGCTACAAAACAGCGCTTGATTTATTATTTTATTGACTGTTTATATTTAAGAAAATGATAGAGAATGTGTTAGCCATGCAGATTAATAGTGTGCTGTGGGTACATTTTTGGGGGAGAGCTGGTTGTTAAACATGTATTTACCAGCATACTCCTGACTAGAAGGGGGCCTTAGAGATAAGATCAGTGGTCCTCAAAATTTGGTTTTGCTCACAGTCCACTATGCTTTGTCATAAGGAATCATGGCACAATAACATTTAATTTGGCAGTGTTTATAGGAGATTCAGAAGACTATGTATGTAGTTTCCCTTCAGTGAAAGTAGCTACTGAATAAATCTAGTAAGTTTGAGGTGAGTTGTATGTGTAACAGGCAAGTTTTGTTTATATTGAGAATATTATGCCCCCCCATGCTGTGTATGCTAGATAAGTAAAAATTCATATAAACAACATCATTTCTAAATTTTCTTCTGTTGGCAATAACATACCATCCAAAATTTGATGACGTACCTCGTAAAAATGAAGCCACTTGAACTAGTATGCAAGTTCACACTTGGAGAACCATTGGAGCAGCTGTTCATGGACCTAACTCCTTCATTTTAGAGAAGAGAAAACTAGGGAGGAGAAAGAAGTGACTTGGCCCAAAGCAACCAGCAAATAAATGGCAGAGTTGGGCCTAGAACTCAGGTCGCCTGACTGCCAGGACAATGTGACTTCCCCTGTACCACAAGCAAGAGCCATCTGCAAAGTATTTTGTGCTCCCTGGAGAGAAACACTAGAGATGAATACCAGGTGGCATTATTATCAACCCTTGAAGACAGATGTGCTCCAGCTTCCCATGGGGTTATCTTTGGAGCTCTGTCCATGCTGTTCCAATGTGGCCCCAAATGGTATGAATTTGGCCATACATGATTACCCAATCTGGTATATTTCACTACAGGTAAATTTTTCAGTGCTTTAGGCAAAATTCCACAGCAACTACTCTCTAAACAGATTCTCTGGCAACCTAGGCCCTCCAGCTGCATTCCCATGGCTAGGAGTTTGCTAAAACTAGTGATGGAGAGGAGGGAAAGTAAGTGAGGAGGCAGCAGAAGGACAAAAGAGAATGGGGCAGCCAGATGATACAGCAGATAGAGTGCCAGGCCTGGAGTCAGGAAGACTCACCTTCCTGAATTCAAATCTACCCTCAGACACTTACTAGCTTTCACTTAACCCTGTTTGCCTCAATTTCCTCATCTGTAAAATGAGCTGGGAAGGAAATGGCAAACCACTCCAGTATGTTTACCAAGAAAACTCCAAATGGGGTCATGAAGAATGAGACACAACTGAAAAATAACTGATCAAATGTACCATTTTAGTGGTGAGAAATTAATCTGATTTCTGTAAGAGGCTGGGTCTGTACTAGAAAGAACATTAGAATATAAGTCAGACTACCTTTTATTACAGATAAGGCTTAAGGAGGGCAAGGAATTTTGTCTAGTTAGTAGAAATGGAGGATAAAGGTTGATAGCCCTGCCCCAAACTCCTCATAATTGGTGACTCTCTCCTTCAGACTTAAATGAAGCTTCAAAATAATTTGCATGATCCTAGTTGTATCTACTAGGTTCATGATGGGAAATGAAAGTCATTCAGTCACCCTAACCTATCAGGACATCTTTGAAGCCTTCCTGTTGAATGGGTCAGATGAGGCTGAAAAAAAATGTGTCTCTAGAGGCTGCTGAGTGTGCTAGTGGGAGCAGGGCTGTGAGCCTAATTAGCAAAAAAGCTGAAAATATGTTGATTAGTCACAAAAGTGGAATAAATTTCCCTTTGAGAGTGAAAAAGTCTCAGCACCACATAACAATTCCAGCATTGTTCATGGGAGACCCTCATGCTAGTCCAGATTCCAAAGGGTTTCCAAAATTATATCCTAGTCCTACAAAAGAAATTGAGAACTAGGAAGGTGAAGAAACTGGCCAAAGAAACACAGAACATTAATGATATAAGAAGGACTAGATCCTGGGGCGGAGAACCTTCGGCCGTGAGGCCACATGTGGCCTTCTAGGTCCTTGGGTGCAGTCTTTTGACCGAGTCCAAGTTTTATAGAACCAATCCTTTGAGTAAAGGGATTTGTTCTGTTAAGTTGGTTCAGTCCAAGGGCTGCACTTGAGGATCTAGCGGGTCACATGTGGCCTTGAGGCCACAGGTTCCCCACCCCTGGACTAGAGCCTAAAACTCCTATCAGGCCAGTTTCCCCCTCCCCCTAGTACGCCATGTTAATATTCTCTACTATCTAGTTATGTCACCTTGGGTAAGTCCTAGAGTTTTTCCATGTATTAGTTTTCCCATTGGTCAAATGGACTAATACTCATTCTGTTTACCCAATAGGCCCGTCTTGAGGTTCAAATCAACTTATACTCAGCCCAGGAGGTTAAACCATGGAAAATGTTGGTGAATCTCTGACTATTGTGTGAAGGATTTTGAATTCTCTGGCACTATAATCACCTTCTAGCTAGAGAACGGAGTTCCCCTGGACAGCATTTCATTGGTCATCTGAGTTTCAGAATTTGGGACCTGGACCACTAGGAGGAGGAGAGGATTTCCTAATATGTTGTGCTCTTTGAAGAGAGAATTGTGTAGGATCCTACTTACACAACAAAGCTAGTGAGTTACTTGGATATTGCAGGCCTGATTAGATAGGGGCTATTTGTTCAGCATCCCCCAAAGTATGTTTACTTTACTGACAGGGTGGTACTACAAGTCATCAGGGGACTGTGCAGTACTCTAGGGGAGGGAAGGATTCCCTAGGTTGTCAAATGGTTGTCTCAATAGCAACCCCAAATTTAGCTGTCTTCTAGTAGGAACTGATGGGCTGAGTGTTTTGTATGATTTTTTAAAAATCTGTTTTGGGGCTTTTGTGAATCCTTTCTGTCATTCTGTGGGATGAAATAAAGATTGTCCCTTATCCAAAATGCAATGAATACCTTGAATGCTTGTATGGAAGCTGGGAACATTTACGTAAAATTAGACATGAGCTATATGTCCTAAGTATTTTAGGAGATTTTCTTGAAGCAATGCCAAGTACAGGCAATGAGCCAAGGAGAAAAAAAATGACCCTTTTGGAATCAGTGTCCAGAACTGAATCTGGTCTTTGTAGCTCTGAGTCTTGGGGGAATCCTGGATCATGGATTACAATTACTTTTATTAAGTCTCTTGCCATAAGATTGATGATACTGACTAGGGAGGACTTGCTGAAATAGCTTCTGTTCCTCCCAAGAAGAAGAAAAGAAAGGATTCTCACCCTGAAAGATCACTCCCCTCCTGCAGTTCCTTCCTCGGCTTGCTGGGCTCCTCCAGGACCCTCCATTTTAAGGAGGGTGCCCAGGCTGGCCAGGTTTGTTCCTTCTTTCCTCCACAGGCTCTGTTGCTGACTCTCGGTATTCCTTCCTTCACCAGGATCCCGCAAGCCTTTCTTCCCTACCCTGTTAAATGTTGTCTTCCCTCTTTGGAGTGTAAGTCCTTGTGAAGGGAGGGACTTTTGTCTGTATTTGTATTCCCCACAGTGCCTAGCAGAGAGTAAGCACTTAATTAATGTTGACTTATTTGTAAAGGACGGAGTGGTGGGCAATAGGCTACATCCCCAGATAAGGGATCAGCCTTACAATTTCAAATAAAATAAAATTATATCCATGCAAATTTAAAAAATAAACATTACTAAAAAAAATTACAATATCAACCAAATCAAAACAAGCAGATTGGAAAGCTGTAAGAACTGTGATCAATGCTATGACCATTCATGATGGGACGGATGATGAAACGTGCTATTCATGTCAGAGTGGTGATGGATTTAGGGTACGGAAGGAGACATACATGATATATTTTTGTATACAGACACTGAGGAAATTTGTTTTGTCTGACTATGCATATTTGATATAAGAAATTTGTTTTTCTGTTTTTTTTCTCAATGAGGGAGAGGTTGAGAAAGAAAATAGATTTCTGTTACTTTTTTTTTAATGGAAAGATGGAGTTTGCTATACATGTCCAAGTGTTGCATGTACTTTTAGATAAAATTACTGAATTATTAATTTTACTTTGGTGTGAGACCTCTCATGAAGTAGGGAGTAATCTGTAGATGTTTGCTATGTAAAAACATACTTTAAAAAGGCATAATCTGGGGCATATCTCCTCTCCATTCAGGTTCAAATTACGGCCAAAGAGACTTCAGGTAGAAATCATCATCGTCAACAATTATAGAAAGCCTACGGTGTGCAGGACTCCGGCAATCTAAACATGAATAAGACTTAATCCCTCCCCTTATGAAGTTTATAATTTGATTCCAGGGTCAGGACATATAAATGAAATACAAAAGAATACTAGGTACGGTACCCTATGCTACCTTATGTCATGAAATTCGTAGAAGCTCAGAGAGGAAAGAAAAACATAAGGACTACGGCAGTCAAGAAGGCCGTATAGAGACGGTAGGTCCTGAACTGAATCTTGAAGTCTACGACAAAGAAGAGGACAGGAAGGAGAAATAGTGTAAGCCAAGGTGCTGAAGATGGAAATGTGATGGGAAGAACAGGGAAGAGATATAATCAGATGACTGTGTATGGGTATAGCAGGATATGAGGGCCAGAAAAGGAGGGTGTAGCTAGATTTGCCAAGGACCTTGAATACTGCCCATCAGCAATTTTCCCCAGTGGAGAAGGTCAGGGCTATCCCTCAAATGTCAAGCTAAGCAGTTTAGGTTCTCAAACTTTTTGAGCTCCAGACTTAACACTTAAAAATTATTGAGCTTCCCCCTAAGAACTCTCATTTATGTGGGTTAAATCTATCTATATTTACCATTTTAGAAATTATAACATCTTAGTGTTATTATGAAAACAGTTTTGACCTTGAAAGGGTCATGGGAACTCCCAGGGGTCTGCAGGCCACATTTTAAGAGCCATTGTTATAGGCAGTGGGGAGCCACCGAAAGTTATTTAGTAGAGAGATGATGTAAGAAATATGGCTCCTTAGCAATATTGTACAAGGATCAACTGTGAATGACTTAGCTGTTCTCAGAAATACAATGATCCAAGACAATGTTAAAGGAAACATGATGAAAAATGCTATCCATATCCGAGAGAGAGCTGATGGAGTCTGCATGCAGATCGAAGCATAACAGTTTTCACTTTATTTTTTGTGGGCTTTTTTTTGCTCTGTCTTCTTCTACAACATGACTAATATGGAAATGTGTTTTGCACGACTGCACACGTATAATCTATATCAAATTGCTTACTGCCTTAGTGAGGGAGAAGGGAAAGGAGAGAATTTGAAACTCAAAAAATTTAAAAATGAATGTTAAAAATTGTTTTAACATGTAATTGGGGAAAAATAAAATATTAAGAAAAACTATGGTTCCCCCTCTGGCCAACCCCAATGGAAGGGACAGTCTTTGTATTTATCCAATTTGATATATACCAAGTCTAGCATAGCCCCATTGAAAAGCCAATAATTTGTAATGAAGGTGAAAAATGAAAATGAGCCTTAAATTGGAAATGAGAATAATATCTTATTTATGTAATCCACTATACTTTTCATTCTGACTCCATCATTTTATTAATACTGCTACTCTTGAGAGAAAGGCAGGAAACTGTTATTTTCCCCATTTTTGAGATAAGGAAAGAGGGTGAAATAAGTTGCCTAATGTCACACAATGAACTAGTTAGGAGCAGAGCTAGGATTAGAATTCAGCACTCTAGACTGCTACTCCTATGCTCTCCACTGCCTAGTCCAGATTTCCACGTAGAAGACCCAGAGAGAAAAAGTCCTCTTTACCCTGTAGGCTAGTCTGCTATGCATTAGCAATTTTCAATTATGTCGAGATTATAAAAGATAGAATGTTAGAGATGGAGTCAGGAGTCAGGAACAACTCAGTTCAAATCCTTCTTCAGGTATTTACTAGCTATAGAACCCTGGGTAGGTCACTTAATCTCTCTTAGTTTCTTCCTGAATAAAGTGGAGATAATAACAGCACCTCCCTCACTGTTGTGAGGATAATGTGAAATAACATGTATAGTTCTTTGTGCGCTATAATAATTAGTATATAATCTATAATGATTAGATCATATATAATCATTATATTATTAAAAAATTGTTATTATTTCTTCTACATTCCGTACCCCTTTTCATTCTTTGTCCATCTTGCCTAATGCCAACTCAATCCTTCTTTCCCTTCTCCACCTTCTGTAACTGCTTTGTTTGGTCAGAGCTTAAGCAATACCAAGGCAGGCCTTTTTCCTTTCCCCAAGGGCACCAGAACACCCTCCACCCTCTCCTCACTCCTCTCAGTCACAGAAGTGAAACCACACCTGAGCTGGTTCCCTCAGTGCTCATCCTCCTCAGCCTCTGGGCAGCCTCTGAAACCACTGGCCAACCCTTCCTGTTGACTGTGGCCTCCTTCCGTGGCCTTTATGGCCTCTGTCCCACCTGTCCGATTCCTCCTCACCGTCGCTTGCTGGATCACACAATGACAGACTCTCAGAATTCGAAGGGACTTCAGAGGCCATGTAGCAGGGCCCACGTCTGAAGAAGACTCCCCTTCGTAACACAGCTGACATGCTGCTTTGCTGGAAGACCTTTAGCGAGGATGCTTCTGAGGATGTTTGATCCCTGGGTGGACAGCTCTGATGGTTAGGAAGCTATTCTATTATGTCAAGTGCAAAAAAACCTCCCTACAACTTCCATCCACTACTCCTACATCTTTTCTGTTCTCTGGAGACAAGCAGAAAAATTCTAATTCTTTTTCTAGCTCAGAGCTCATCCTCAAACTGTCAAGCAGCTAGGTGGTGCTGTGTTCTGAGCCTGTAGTCAAGAAACCCTGAGTTCAAGCCTGGACTCAGATACTAACTGGAAGGTCATGTAATCTTCACTTTCCCCATCTGTAAAATGGGAGTAAAAATTCCACCTACCTCCTAGGTGGTTGTAAAGGTAAAATGAGATAACATTTGTTGAGCACTTTGCAAATCTTAAAGTGCCATATAATACTTGCTGTGGAGTCATTTCAGTCATGTCTGACTCTTCATGGTCCCATTTGGGGTTTTCTTGGCAAAGATACTGGAGTGGTTAGCCATTCTTTATCTAAGCTCATTTTTGCTGATAAGGAAACTGAGGCAATCAGGATTAAGTGACTTGCCCAGGGTCACACAGCTGGTAAGTGCCGGAGGCTCGATTTGAAATCATGAAGATGAGTCTTTCTGATTCCAAGCCCAACACGTTAACCATTGTGCCACCCAGCTGTCCCTGAGTGATAATGAGGAAGTTGGCTTAGGGTGCTTCCTGTGGAACTGGCTCCTTTCTAAAGTGTATTCGTGACCAGAGTCTCCAGGTTGCTCCATTGGTCCCCGTGATGGGGGGCAAGAGGGAAAAGGCTGTACCAAAGAAGATTGTGGGCCAGGAAGATGTGTCCTCTCTGAGAGTCATAAGAAGTGAGGAGAGGCAGCTTCTGATCTCTTTTTAGATGACTCTTTGTTGAGATGTAACTCATTCCAGCTATTCCTTGGACTTCTGGCAAAAGGTGGGGTTTGGGGGTGGGATAGAGATTTCACCCTCCCCCCTCTGCTCAGCAGCAGTTTTGGAGGTTCGTGCACATGGCGGGCAGAGAATATGAGACTAGACTTCAAATCTCCAGCTTCTTATTCTTTGTGTTCCTTGAGAACAAATACAAATAAAGGCCCTGAGAGACAGATGTTTCTAATATCATAAGCAGCAACACCTCATAAGTTTGAGAAGCTAGGCGTTCTTGGGTGCGAACCGAAAATAAAAGTGACTTCTTGGAAGAGGGAATGGCTGCTGATAGGATCATTTTGAGACCTGAAAAACCCAAGCCATGACTTGGCAGGCCAGGGACCTTGGACCTTGAGTGTCTGCTCAGACAGGGCAATCTGAGGGGAAATATTTGCTCCGTGGTCCCATAAAGCACCTACGCTCTTGGTGACATCTCGTAACTTATGTATGGCCCATGTTCAGTTTCCTCTCTCCCCACCATCCCCAAAGGGACTGACATGATCCCATATAGAAAAATTACTCAGCGCTATCAAAAGCACAGGGCAAGGTGATGGCAATGAGAAATCACTTCCCTTTCTTACAAGGGATGTAGAATTTTGGCTGAAGTGAACCAGGGTCAATTTTGGAAGAACCTGGTCTTAAGGAGAAGGTATGCAGAATTTTTTTCCCCACACTTTATGGCTCATTAAGTCCTCACCCCAGTTTACTGGAGGAAATCACTTGTATATAAAGCTTAGGTATGACTTATGTCTAGTGTCTCTCCCAAAGGATCACTTCTAGGAAAAATTAATTGATGTACAAAGTAGTGGATATTAGGTACAGGAGAGTTATTTCTTTTCTCCATCACTAAAGAAATGCTTAAAAACAGAGAAGCCTCATAAGCATGCATTAACAAATACTTAAAACATGAAACAGTAGGCCATTATCCATTATACTCTCTTGAGAGGAAAAGACTCTCAGGAGATTTGTGAGACTGTTAGACAGATATCGCCCTTGCACCTCAGTCTACGTTGTCTGAACAAAAACACACGGTCCAGGGCTTCTGGCCAGATGGGCTGTGACTTGAGCTTTCAAGTTCCAAGACAATTCCTTTGGTGACTGTTCCCTCCTTCGGGAAGTAGCAGAGTTAAAGGAAGCATTTCCTGCAGCCATTTAGCACCCAGAAACAGATGCGAATGAGGTAACCAGGCACTTGAGGTCCAATGTCAGGCTCACCTAGGAAAGTCTCTGTTTTCATTGCCACATTGCTGCCAAAGCTGCTGCTGGAGGAAGGAAGGGGAGAGAAGTCCTCTCCTGTCCTCACTAGAAATTCAAAGGACAGCTGACATGAGCTTTCTCCCAACAAAAAGGTCCCTTCAGAAGAGATGTGGAAAGCTGCCTCTTCTCCCCCTTTAAAGTTCACAGAATGGATTCTTCCTGACTCATTCAGCAATCGCCCCACCCGGCCCCAGTCACAAGGAGCAAGAGGTCAACTAGAACCCCTTTAGTAAGGGGTCAGAGCACGTCTCCTTGGAAGAGGCCTGAATGCATGCACCTGGGGAAATTCTCCAATCTCTATCCCCCACCCCAAGACTTGGGTTTGCATCTTCATGACAGATCAATCCTAGTTGACCACAATAGAGAAATAAGAGGAAGCTGCTCCTTGACTAAAGAGTGGGGGGGGGGTCTCCTGGGAGATTATAGGTACTTTAAAAGCAAATTCCTAGGAGTATTTGGGTACCCCCAATTTAAGCAAGATGACATCACCTCACATGTTGGAATTCAGGTTCGTCTCAACTTGCTAATTGTCTATATTATTGAATTTGGGTTGTTATAAGCAATTCTGAGTCGGGAAGAGGCGGTGACTGTTGATGGAGATGTTTAGAAAGGGATTGAAACAAAGTGAAATGATAGATTACTTGGGCATTTGATTCCTGCAGCCTTGGTTGTACCTGGCTATTCAGTTTAGTGCATGGCCATCGCAGAGGAAACTGCAAACTTGGTTTCAGAATATAAGGAAGGAGGAGTTGGATGGAAGAATGTAGAACTGTTGAAAATAGGAATGTCCTATGATTCTGTGAAGGAAGATGGAGGTCTTTGTACCTTCTGAGTCATGTTCAAGGGTGTGCTGGAGCCAGCTCTGACCAGCTTACAAGACTCAGTTGTTAAATTTTCTGCGCAAGCATTTACACAGCATTCACTACAAACCAGGGCATGATTTAGTCTTATGTTCATTTTCTAGACTTAAGAAAGTTTTATTAATGCAGATGTAAACTTAAAAGTGTGTGTGCATACCTAACCCCTGTCTATCTCTCCCCTCCACTGCCCTGATTTCCCAGAGAGCCTGGTTGTTAAACATTTACCAGCACACTGTGTTTTGCACTCTAATTCTTGCTTGAGTTCAGCAGGAGTACACTAGAAGGCTCAGGGAATGAAGTCATCACCAGACCGGAGGCCTGGGGACTGTAGGCTAACAAAAATAATAATGATAACTGGCATTTATATTGTGTTTTAAGGTTTGCAAAGTGTTTTATATCCATTATCTCATTTGAGTCTCACAATACCCCCGGCCATGTCTGTAATACTCTAGACTTAGGGCTTGTCTTTGCTGACAGAGAAATATTCTGGTCCATTGGATGTCCTCCCAGAGGGAAGGACAGGATGGTAACTTAGAGAGTGAGTCATCTGGGACAATAGACTCCAAGATTCTGAGCTTGAATCCAATCTCTACATTTCCTCTTTCTGGATCTCAGTTTCCTTATCTGGAACCCAAGGGGCTTGAAGCAAATGACGGACTTGAAAAATTGATGGTTCTTCCTCTTTTCCTCCCCTGCATCCAATTCTTTCCACCTCTGGCTTCCTATTCCTTCCTGGCTTTTAGCGCCTCGGAGCTGGCAAAATGACCATAAGTACCCAATGTAAAATTTAGGCATTTTAGTAGTGTATAGCATAGTCTTAGCTTAGACATGATAACACAAACAGAAAAAATGAGAATAATTCTAAATTCTATAGCACTTTGAGGTTTACATTGGGTTTTCTGCATAAAACTATGAGATAAATTAAGTAGAGATAAATGTTCCCATTTTGTAAATTAAAATACTTCGGTTCAGAGAAGTTATGGGACTTGTTCATAATCGCACAGCTAGTGGGCGCCAGGGATAATACTCAAACCACATGTCGACCTATGGAAATTACAAGAAGCAGATTTCAACTCAATACAAGGAGAATCTTCCTAATAATCGGAACAAGTCCAAAGCAGAATGGGTTACACTGAGGATGGTGGGTTCCCCTTCTTTGAAGGTCTTGAACTTAATTGCTTGTTGGGTTTGCTGTGGAGAAGATTCTTGTTCAGATTGACTCTCTAAGATAGCCTCTGAGGTCTCTTAAAACTCTGACATTCTGTGACACTGTAATTCTTAATGAAGTCTTTGACTATTAGATCACACTGTCTTCTCACTGAGCTTGTGGTCCAGTAGTGTCCAGATATCTTTTCTGATGAATTGCTTTCTCACCTATAGCTCCAATCATCTCGTACTTGTGAATTTGATTTTTTTGAACTCAAGTGCAAAACTATATTCCTATTAAATTTCATCTTGTTAGATCTGGCCCAATATTTAGCCTATCAAAGTTTTTTGGAGCTGTCATCCAATATGTCCAATATGTCCCTCCTGGCTTTGAATCATCTGCAAATCCAATAAGGACTATCTATTCTTTTATCCAAGTTGTTGGACAGCACAGGGACACCTACAAATCCCTGTGACACTTCACTAGAGCTCTAGAGCCATTGGTGGTTATTCCTTGGGTCTAATCATTCAATCAGGTTTGGAGTGATGTTTTTTTCTTATCCATATTTCTCTACCCTATGCCAAAGAATACCATAAGAGCTGCTTGTCAAATGCTTTGTCAAAATCCAGGTAAATGATTCCAGTGGACCTATGTACAGAGAGCTTACGTTCCTGAGACAAAATGTACATGTAATACCTCCATCCTAAATGGGTCTGTTGATCCCACGAAGGTCTTGTGATGCCGAATATGAAAGAGAAGTTAGAGAAAGACTGGGTGAGAGAAAAGACCCACAGTTGTAATAGTTCATAGGAGTGCCTGATGAAGAAACATTCTATTTATCTCCTGACAGAGGAAATATACTCGAGGCAGAATTAGACATATATTGGGCCTATATTGAATTGCCTGCCTTCCCAAAGGGAACGGGTGGGGAGGGAGAGATGGGGAGAATTTGGAACTCAAAGTTTTAGGAACAACTATTTAGTATTTTTGTTGCTACTAGGAAATAAGAAATACAGTTAATGGGGAATAGAAAGTCATCTGGCCCTACAGGACAAAAGAGAAGGGAGGGATGATAGAAGAGAGGGCAGATTGGTGACAGGGAAAATTAGATTGCTTGGGGTATTGGGGTGGGGGGAGGGGATAAATGGGGAGAAAATTTGGAACCCAAAATTTTGTGAAAATGAATGTAAAAAGTTAAATAAATAAATTTTTATTAAAAAGAAAGAATTAGACATATATTTTTGGACATGGAAAACATATCGATTTATTTTGCTTCACTATACTTATTTGTTATAAGGATATTATTTTTCTTTATTTAGATGAGGAAAAGGATCCCCAGAGATCCCTTTCTAGGAGAAAGGGAAACTAATGCTAGGGTCTCAACAAAAGAAAAAGAGAAATAAAAGAGAGTCACTGAAGCATTGAAAGAGGCACAGGAAGTTCAGAAGGAAAAACAAACAAACTGAAGAGTTTTCAAAGTAGCATGTTAACCAGTTGGGGAATGGCTGAACAAGTTGTGGTTTCTGTGATGGAAAACCATTGTGATATAAGAAATGATGAGCAGGGTGCTCTCAGAAAAATCTGGAAGACTTACAAGAACTAATGCAAAGTGAAATGAGCAGAACCAGAACACTGTACACAGTAACAGCAGTATTGTAGGATAATCAGCTGGGAAAGACTTAGCTATTGTCAACAATATGATGATCCAAGACAATCCTAAAGTAATCATGATGAAAAACGGTATCTGCCTCTAGAGAAAGAATTGATGGCATTCAAACACAGATCAAAATATACTATTTTCTTTCCTCCCTCCCTTCCTCCTTCCTTCCTTCCTTCCTTCCTTCCTTTGCTTCTTTGTTTCTTTTTTTATTTGTTTGTTTGTTTCTTTCTTTCCAAAAAATAACTAACACGGAAATGTTTTACATAATTGTACATGTATAACCTTTATCAGATTGTTTATCATTTCAGGGAGGGGAGTGGGGAAGGAAGAAAGGGATGGAACTTAGAACTCAAAATTTTTAAAAAAGAATGTATTACATGTAAAAATTCTTTTTACATGTAATTGTGGAAGATATTATTTTTAAAAAGAAAGTAATTTTTGAATCTCTTAGAGACTTAAAAAAAGTAAGTTGTACATAACAAAAAATTTGTGTTTTCACATGTGATTGTTTTTTGCTCTATTTTGTACGTAGAAACGTTCCTTTTTGGTGTTAATTCAGAATAAAAAAAATTTTAAACTGTCTAGGTAAGCTATATCTGCAGCAATCCTCTGACTTATTAATCTAATAACCCTGTTCAAAAAAGGAGGTGATGTCATTCTGGCATGACTTATTCTTGATAAAACCATTCTGGTTCTTTGTCATCACCGTTTCCTTTTCTTGATGTTCACTAACCATCCCTTTATAATACCTTCTATAATTTTTCCAAGAATCAGAATCAAGTTCATTGGCTTTTAGTTAATAGGTTTCACTTTCTTCCCCTTTTCGAATTACTAGAATCACTCCTATTCTTCAGGACCTTTCAAAGATCACCAGTAGTGGCTTAGCAGTCACATCCATTAATTGTTTCGGTACTCTCCTACCCTAAGCATTGTTATCCCCTAAAGCTCTCTTTAGCTGCCTTCTCTTCTATTTCTTTCTTAGTGAGATCCTCAGTTCCCATGGGTTCATCTTTATGTTGAGTGATCCAAAAGTCAACAAGCTTTATTAAGTCCTTACCAAGTATTTGGTACTAAGTATTTGGAATACAGAGAAAAAACAAAAATAATCCCTCCTTTCAAAGATCTTGTGTTCTTGAGGGAAAAAAAAATGTATTTTTAACACCTCCATCCTAAATGGGTTGGTTGATACTGTAAAGGTTTTGTGATGCTGCACATGATAGACTCCATACATGAAAGAGAAGTTCAAGAAAGTCTGGGTGAGAGAGAAAGCCCATATTTTTTTATGGTTAACAGGAGTGCCTGGAACCCAAGACATGTGGGGAAAGCTATGCTGTCACATGACCGTTGAGCCCCAGAGCAACTAAAAGTGGACTTTTTCACTAAGATCATTTTTTTCTTAGGTGAGTTGAGACTTTTTTCCTCCTTATTCTGGAGTGGAAGAGCTCTTTTACTCTTATTTATTCTATGGTATAGTCTGCATGCTTCCCCCAGTCTCTGTTTTATGATTTTCTTCGATAAATATGGTTGCTCACTATCCCTAATTATCTTTTTTATAATGCATTTGGGGGGACAAGAATTAGTCTAGAATGAAAATAATAGATGCTCTCAGTACTCAATTCAGAGGACAGCCCTGTGGATGACCCTCACCCAGACATAGTAAGAGGAAGACATGAATAAATACCAGAGAGAAAGAAAATCATATTTGAACCTGCATTCACTCTTTTTTAAAATAGCATTTTTTGATTAAATATAAAGATAATTTTTAACATTCATTTTTTATAAAATTTTGAATTCCAAATTTTCTCCCTCCCTTCCGCCCTTCCTAAGATGGTAAGCAATTTGAGATACATATGTGCAATCATATAAAACCTATTTTCATATTAGTCATGTTGTGAAAGAAGAAACAGTTCGCAAGACAATTACAGTTTGCAAGAGGAAAAAAAACCATAAAAAATGAAAATAGTATGCTTCAATCTGCATTCAGACTCCATCAGTTCTGGATATGGATAGCATTTTTTCATCATGAGTCCCTTTGGAACTGTCTTAGATCACTGTATTGCTGAGAAGAGCTAAATCAATCACTGTAGATCATTGCACGTTTCTGTTACTGTGTACATTGTTCCCCTGGTTCTGCTCATTTTACTTTGTATCAGTTCATGTAAGTTTCTTCCAGTTTTTCTGAAATCCTATATTCACTCCTTGATACACAGGAGCCCAACCTTATAAAACTACTAGCAAGAATAAAAGAGAGGAATTACATGGTCTGCCCTTGTCCTCATTCCCTCTAGTCCTGGCACTTGACCTTTATTTACCACATGAAATCCACTTAAGGTTTCAGCTAAAGCATGCCAAACTCCATTAGTTACATAAACAGGTACATTCATTATACGTAGATGGAAGGTAGCCTAAGAAGGAAAGCTACTAGAAACTGGGGGGAGGGGGGAGGGAAGGGGAGAGATGACCGAAAAAGGACTTCTGCGCAAAGTGGTGCTTGCATTGAGTCTCAAAGGAAGTCAAGGATTCTAAAAGGGGGACCTGAGGGAGATAATTCCTGGCATGAGCTACAGCCAGTGCAAAGTCAGAGATGGGACATAGAGTATAATGTGTATAAAGAATGGGAAATAAGGAAGTATGGCTAGAGTCCATGGACTGGCACAGTGCACTAAGAAGAATGGAAAGATAGGAAGGGACCAGATTGGGGAGAGCTTTAAATGCCAAAGAGAAGAATCTGTATTGGTCCTATAGGTAACAGAGAGCCACTGGAATTTAGTGAGATGGGGGTAAAATGGTCAGATCTGTACTTTGTAGCTGTGTGGAAGACAGATTGGAGTGGGGACAGATTTGAAGCAGGGAATCTTCCTCCCAGATCTATACATCTAGCCTTAACCTCTCTCCTCACCTAGTCCTGTGGCATCAACTGCTTATTGGACATCTCCATCAAGCCATTGTGACCGTCTTCAATCAACATGTTCAAAATGAAACTCATCAATTTTCTTCTTGAACCTGATTCTCCTCCAAATTTTCCTATCTCTTGAGAGTGCCACCATGCTCTTTACTCACCCAGATCAGTAATGTTCATTTTATCCTGGACTTTTCCTTCTCCTTCATTTCCCCAATCAAAATAGCTGCCAAGTCTTATCGTTACTCCTACAACATTTTTCCCATCCATCTCCCTTAATCCATTCACCATCCTAGGTCTAACTTGAATCAGCCTAACTGACCTCCCTCCAATCTCCCCTTACTCCAATTAATCCTTCCCATGGCTGGTAAAATAATCTTCCAAAGATCAGACCCTGTCCTCTCATATTAATAAAGCTTCAGTAGCTCCCTATTGCATCTCACAAACAAAATCTGATTCCAACATACCTTCTTAAAAAATTAAATTTATCCTCCATAAATGTCTATTGAGTCACCTAGATGGTACAGTGGATAGGGTGCTGAGCCTAGAGGCAGGAAGACTAACCTCCCTGAATTCAAATCTAGTCTTAGACATTTACTAGCAGTGTGACCCTGGGCAAGTCACTTAACCTTGTGTGCCTCCATTTCCGCGTCTGTAAAATGATCTAGAAAAGAAAATGGCAAACCACTCCAGTATCTTTGCCAAGAAAATCCCGAATAGGGTCATGAAGTGTAGGACATGACTGAGAAATGACTCATCGGCAACAAAAGCTCTATTCTGATGCCTGTTTAGAGTGTGAAGGTGACCTTGGGTTCTCAAAGACCGTGCTTCTCTGTAAATGCTGGTAAGTTCTACCATGAAAGAAGAGTTTCAAGTACGGTCTGCTTTCTGAGGACCAGCCACGCTAAATGTGTATATGTTGATCACCAGAAGGCTGGCTGCTGTGTGGTAAATTCTTTGACCTTAGCAACCTATATTTGGGGAGAGCAATATCGTACCCCACCTCCTGCTGCTATGTGAGTTAGGCTAGTTTTTCCTTAAAAGGTAATGAAACTCTCCTTGAGACTTGATTGACTCAGAGGCCTAAAGGCTTGGGCTGTCTACATTACTTCTTGGTAATGAATACAAAACAACCACAGGGTGCTCTACCCTCTCTCTAAGAGTTGGCTACCAGAACACCCTGGACAGCCCAGAGGCAGGAGAGCTTCTTTAGCTGAATCAACTTGCTACACTTTAAATAGATAATTCATGCTTAATGTCTTTCTCCTGGTATTGGCTAAGCAAGTCTCCTGAAACAAAGGCTCATCTTTTGAACACCAAGATCTTTTCAGTGATTTTGTATGGCTGTGAACTATGGAAGAGCACAAGAATCCTTCCACCCAGAATTCAAGTTGTTAAGTCACTCAAAGGCAATGAAGAAATGTATAGTGGGCATGAAGAGTCTTCAGCATTTTACCCACAAAGAACTGTGCGCCAGAAGCAGCAGAGGAGGTGGTATCGGAGATGCATGACTAAAAATGAAGACGGGATGGTCATGTGCTGAGAGTAAGAGATAACAAATGGGGAGCAGTGTGCCTCACAGCTTGACATCCTTGTGATGTCAAGGAATTTAGAAGAAGAACTGGCATACTAGGTAGACCCTTGTAAGGAGTTATATAGGAGGACAGAAGATGAAAGGCTGTGGATGGTTTGGGATCTGCCCCATTGCACAATTATCTTCATTAATGACTGTACAGATGCAATAAAGATTTAAATATATTTTTATTTATTTATTTATCACTCCCAGTCAAACTGAACTATTAGTGATTCTCCAAACTCACCATGACATCTCCAGCCTCTGTTCATTTGTACGAACTGCTGGGACATCCTCCCTTATCAAATTACCTCCCAGAAATCTTCTTTCAAGGCTCCCACCAAGTACTATCTCTTCTGAGAAACCTTCCTCAATGATTTTCTTTTCTCAAATCACCTTGTGTTTACTCATCTGCAGACCTGCGGTATCCTCTCTAGGAGAATGTAAACTCCTTGAAGACAAGGATTATTGGGTTTTTGCCTTTTATCCCCAGTGCCAAGCACAGTGCCTTGCCCTGATTAGGGGAGGAATGAATATTTGGTGGATTGAATCCAGTTGCAGATAATGGCTTCCTGTCTTAGCTCTATCCCTTGAGACGAGGTGCTGGTTCATCTGTGCTCTGGAACAGGAGTCGTACAACCACAGAATGTTAAATCGAGAAGTGGCCTTTGGTCAATTTACTCCAACCCCCTCATTTTACGGATAAGGAAGCTGAGACTAGAGAAATAACATGTTCAGAGATCATAGATATAGACCTGGAAAGAAATTCAGAAGCCACCAAAACAGACAACCCTTTCCATTTTGCAGGGGAGGAGACTGAGGCCCTGAGTAGGGGAAATGACTAACCTAAAGTCAGAAACACTCCACCTCAGTCACCAGACCTAAAGGTAACTTCAGATTCTCCCCTTCCTTAGGCCCCAGTTTGTGATCATGGAACATGATAAACTGCATTCTCTCCCTCACCACATACAGCATGCATGTTACACAGCTGGACCCTCCACAGGACTGTGACAAAGGAGAGAAGACAAAGCAATGGGAAGAAATCCCAATAGAGAAGTTTGTTTCTGCATTCACATCTGCCCTTTCAGTATTCTCTGCTGTCATGGAGCTCTCTATATCTCTACATGCCTTTGTCTCTCCCTTCCTTCCCTTTATTAAAGCCTGCTCAATATAGGGAAGGAGCATTTAATGCAGGTTAAAAGACTTGAGTCTTAATCCTAGCTCTGGACTCAGTTTTCTTATCCATAAAATAGGAAAGTGGAGCTAGAAGACCTCCATGATTCTTTTCCTTCCAGGTCTAAATGCTAAAATTAAAAGTTTAGATGAGGCTGCCGAAAGTCACAATGGATAGAGCTAGATCTGAAGTCAGAAAGACCTGAGTTCAAATCCAACATCTGACACTCCCTAGCTGTGGGATCCTGAGAAAGTTACTTAATCCCTGTCTGCCTCAGTTTCCTCATCTGTGAAAATGGAGACAGTAATAGAACCTAAGCATCCAAAGAGACGATATTTATAAAGTCCTAGTTATTATTATATTTCAATTCTTACCAACTGACTCACAACAGGCTGATGTATCGCATACCCCCTTTCAAAAATATTTGCATTTTAACCAAGCAAATGGCCTAAGCCAAAGAAATAAAGCTGTTAACAACAAAATTTGAGAAATTAGAGATAGGCTGAATAGGAAGATATTTTGGGGCAGAGGGATATCTTTTTAGTACAGTTATCCCTTCCACATAGCAACTTTCCCTGTCGTGATTTTGATATATTGAGGGTAGGCATAAGGAATTAAATGGAAATTCTGGGGGAGTTTTGTAGAAGTTGCAAATGACACACAAAGGCCAACAGATAACACAGAAAAAGTTTAGAAACTCAGAAATGTATAAAATATATGTATAATATTGTATAATATCAACATATTTTCTCTTTTAATACCATAATAATTCAGACTTTTTCTCTGGTATATAGGGAGGACCAAAACATTTTACACAGATTTCCCAGATGGCAGGGGTGAAATGCCCCTAACCTCACCCTCCTCCCTGCCAGGTGGAAGGGATATCATACCAGGAGGCAGCTATAGACTTTTCCTTATGTAGAAGGTCACCTACATATAGCTGTATTGCAAAAAAAAGAGAGACAGAGCTCAGGGCATTCCCTGGCTTTTTTCCAGGGTATACAGGGATGTCATTAATAAGCATATCGAATGATCCAGGTTTCCTGATCTGTCCAGTGATAGGGAGACCAGGGCAGAGATCACTTGACTGAGGTGGGTGTAGGAGAAAGGGTGTTAAAGGCAAGACCAGGGGGTAAACAGACATGAAGGTTGTTGGAGTGGAAAACAGGGCAAGCTTGCTACATTTTTAAAAAATGGTGCTCATGCTTTCTAATGAATTCCTGTGCTCTGTCCTCTTCAGTCCTCTTTACGGCCCATATGGCAGGCCAGCCACCCAGCAGCGGTCTGCAGTACTAAGGCTGATATCTCATAGGCTCATCTGAAGGCAGAATCTTTGCTCATTCCACCTTTGTCACGACTGGCTGCACTTGGAGGGCGTAGGTGGGATGGGGAGAGGAGGGGTGAGACCTGACTGCTCTCCTGGAGCCCTTACTCTCCTCTTCCTCTCACCTCCCAGCTTCCCTTATCTAGGCTTTCTCCTGGGCCAAACCCCCCTCCCTTGCTTTGAGCTCTCATGCAGAGAAAGGTATCTGTCCCATGGGGGCAGTTGGAATGCTCATTAGGAAAGGAGTGATAGATGCATTAGCTGTTAAAAGGGGGTGGTAGGGGAGGAGTAGGAAAAAAGGCTGGTACAGAACTAAGAAAAAAAATAAAGGACTAATGGTTTCAGGGCCATTAGGCCCTGATTTCATATGGTGAGTGGTAAGCTGGATTTTAAGGATTAGAGGTGACCCTGTACCCTAACATACCATACACATGCCCAGAATTGCATCAAACTCCCCCTATTTCTCTAATCTTGCATCTTTCATTTTTGCTTAGCATCGACAATGGTAACTTCTATAATTTGTATGACAAGCCCATATCCTGGGGCCGCTAGGTGGTGCAGTGCGTAGAGCACTGGGCTTGAAATCAGGAAAATTCAGCTTCCTAAGTTCAAATCTAGCCTCAGATACTTACAAGCTGTGTGACCCTGAGCAAGTCACTTAACCCTGTTTGCCTCAGTTTCCTCATCTGTAAAAAAAGCTGGAGAAGGAAATGGCCAACCACTCCTGTATCTCTGTCAAGAAAACCTCAAATGGGGTCATAGTCAGACATAACTGAAATGACTAAACAGCAGCCAGTATCCTTCTCTACCCTCCATCCTCCAGTAGGCTTCTCCAAATTCCAAGGTGGTAGGGAGAGGGAGGAGGGAGGAGGGAACATAAAAAGGGAGGAAGAGTTGCTTGGGAGAGGGATGGATCTCATGCCAGTTACTAGACTGAATGCATCACCAAAATATACCCTCTGGTCACATCAGGATAGTCATTGCTTCTGTATGTACATGATTTTCAGATCTATTTATCCAGTCCTAACCTCTCTGCTGACTTCTACTCTCTCATCAGGCAGATAGTTGTTTGCAGTGAATAGTACTCTGAGCTTGGAGTCAGTAAGACTTGAGTTCAAATCCAGCCTCAGACACTCACTAGCTGTACAACCTTGGATAAATCACTTAACCTCCATTTGCCTCAGTTACCTTATCTGTAAAATCTACCTCCTAGGGCTGTTGTGAGAACCAAATAAGATAATATTTTAAAAAGAACTTAGTAAAGCACCTGGCACACAGTAGACTTTTAATAAATGCTTGCTTCCTGCCTTCTTTATCAGTATATATGATGATACCCCTCAGAATGTGAGTTCCTTGAGGGATGAGGCTATTTCATTTCTGTCTTTGTATCCACAGCACCTGGCACAGTCCCCGGCACGCAGGAAGCATTTAACAAATCCCTATTGAATTGAAATGAATTTAATTTCATTAGAAAGAGCATTGGACCTGAGTCCTGGTTCCAGCTCTGTTCCAAACTCCCTCTATGATTGTAAGCAGCTTATTTCCCCTCTTTGGGATTCAGTGTCCTCCTCTGTAAAAAGAAGAGTTCAATCTCATATTCTCTCCCAGCTCTAAAGGGAATTAGAGACTTGGCCTTTACATGTTTGGAGGGGCCCATGTCCTATGTTCCAATAACAACTTCAGTGGAAAGGATGTAAGTTTTGAGTTGGGAGGGTTGACTCATTCTTGTCTTCCTCTCAGCTGTGTGTGTGTGTTCATCCTTCGTCGCTGAAGAAGACCATGCCATCAGAGGAATAATGACATGACTTACACTTGACTTTGTTTTGAGTGAGGGAGGGCTGTGCAGATCACCAGTCTCACTTCTCCTCCAGAGTCATCTGAATCCAGGGACCAGATGTTCATCAGGATAACTGGAGATGATCCAGGACGAGGCAATTGGGGTTAAGTGACTTGCCCAAGGTCACACAGCTATGGAGTGTCAAGTGTCTGAGGTAAGATTTGAACTCAGGTCCTCCTGACTCCTGCACAGGTGCTCTATCCACCCCTCAGTTATATCAATGGCAAAAGTCGAATCTTTTTTTGCAGACCACTGACAGCTGAAGAGCCAAGAGGCTATTTTCTCCTAGCCTCGCTTCACTTTTCTCTGATAAATCTAAAGGGGAAATGTCATTGGCTGAGCAAAAACATAGCCATGCCCTTAGGGGATTTAAACAGGTGAGGCCTCAGAGACAGGTAGTTCTGGCAGAGACTAACATTCAACCCAACTCTTTACCTCTTGGGCAAAAGGACAAGATTTCCCCCCTTCCTTCCCTCTCCCATTGACCATGTGTCTAGGCAGCAGAACTACTTGCCCAGAGGGAGACACCCTCTTGTTAGTAAATGTTTAACTAGCACTCTGAAAAAAGATGTACACACAACATATTTTTAAATTTAACCTGCATTACTAACTCTTAAGTCTGAATAATTAACAAAACAAAAAATCAAGCCCCAGTTTGTAAGGTTTGCCTTCTGAGGGATAAATACGCACACTGACAATTTAACAATCAGCTCTCCCAAACCAGGATGAGCTGGCTTCAGCACACCCCTGGAAGATACCCCACCAACAGTTGAGAAGTCTGTTTTAAGAAGAGTTGAAGGAACAACGATACACAGTTCAGGCAGACGCAAATGCAACAAGTCAGTCACTGGGAGACTGGAAGCAGCTTCAAGCTTCAAGCTTGGCAGCAAAAAGAATCAAATACAGACTCAAGGAAGCTACGGTGGATTTGTGAACTGATCCAACAATTCTGGAGAGCAATTTGGAACTATGCCCAAAGGGCAATCAAGCAGTACGTACCCTGCGATCCAGCAATACCATTACTAGGTCTGTATCCCAAAGAGATCTTTAAAAAGGGGAAAGGACCCACATGTACAAAAATATTTATAGCAGCTTTTTTGTGGAATCAAAGAATTGGAAATTGAGGGGATGGCCATCAATTGGGGAATGGCTAAAGTTGTGGTATATGAATGTAATGGAACACTGTAATGCTATAAAAAATGATGAGCAGGTGAGTTTCAGAAAAACTTGAAAAGATTTCCATGAGCTGATGCAAAGTGAAGTGAGTGGAACCAGGAAAACAGTATACACAATTACAGCAACATTTTGCGATAATCAATTATGAATGACTTAGCTCCTCTCAGCATTAAAATGAGCAAGACAGTTTGAAAGGACTCATGATAGAAAATGCTATCCACCTCCAGAGAAAGAACTAATGGAGTCTGAATGTAGATCAAAGCATACTGTTTTCACTTTATTTTTTTCCTGGTTTTTTCCTTTTGGTCTGTTTCTTCTTTCACATCATGACTAATATGGAAATATGGTTTATATGAATGCACATATATAACCTATATCAAATTGCTTACTATTTTAGAGAAGGAGGTGGGGAGGAAGGGATGGAGAAAATTTCAAACTCAAAAATTTTTTTAAATGAATGTTAAAAATTGTCTTTATGTAAAGTAATTGGAAAAAAGAAAATACTATCTTAAAAAAGAGTGAGTCATGGCAATTAATAGTTGTAGAGAGGACTCCATGAAGATAGTATTTCAACCACCTATAGCTTCATTCAGTTGTTTTTTTTTGCCTTAGCCAGATATATTCCCTACATGGTTACCTCACTATCCTTCTATTTTTAAGTTTGTGACCCTTTCCCCAAAAGATCTTGTAAGTATCAGTTGTCAAGTGCATATCCCTGAAAAGTATACTACTATGGCAAGTTGACGCATGCATTGCCAGAGCTCGCTCGGTGTTTGGGAGGCTCCGAAGGAAAGTATGGGAGAGAAGAGATATTTTGCCTACCAAAGTCAAGGTCTACAGTCATTGTGCTGACTCCTTGTCCTGTGCTTGTGAAACCCTTCAATCTACCAGCGCCATGCCAGGAAACTGAATTGCTTCCATTTGAATGGTTTTAGGAAGATTCCAAAGATCATCTGGCTGGATAAGGTACCAGACACTGAGGTCCTTACTCAAACTAAACTGGCAAGCCTTCAAACTCTGCTTCAGAGAGCACAACTTCAATAGGCTGGCCATGTTGTTCAAATGCAAAATGTATACTTGCCAAAAAGACTTACTTTATGGAGAACTTAAATGGGGCGGGCCATGACATGGTGGTCAGAAGAAGCAATATAAGGGCATGCTCAAGGTCTCTCTCAAGAACTCTGGAACTGATTATGTGACATGGGAGACACTGACACAGGAAAACTCAGCATGGAGTGCCCACATCAGAGAAGGTGCTGTGCTCTATGAGCAAAGCACAATTGAAACAGCTCAAAGTTAACGCAGAATGTGCAAATTTAAAGTATCCACTCCAAACTTCACACGTACTATTTGTGCCCAACCTGTGGTAGAGCATTCCAAGCTCGTATTGGTCTGATAAGCCACAGTTAGACACATTGAAACTTTAACATAGTGTTGTCTTTTGGTTTGAGCACGAAGGACAATAATCAACCATTTGTCAAGTGTACTTGGAAATTGCAGATGGATGGGATATTTTGTATCCTTAGTCTTACTATGCCATCTTAGTAACTTAAATGCCTTTACTTTGAGCCAATTGTGTCTACCGGCAGACTATTAAAGGAAAACACATCAATGGGAGCTCATGGGCTATATGAATATATGTATGAAGCACAGATCCACAGTTTACCCTAGAACCTGTAGGAGGAACAGCCATCCCCTGGGGACCCAACCCATCACTGTGAGTGTGAATTGAGAGCTCTGAGGGAATGTTACATTTCCAAGATTAGAAAAAAAAAGGTAATTTATAAACCCAAGTCTGTCTCTGTTTCTCCACCTCTCTCTCTCTCATACACACACACACACACACACACACACACACACACACACACACACACACACACACACCTTGACTTGCCATTTAGTTAAATACCAAATGGTGATCAGGCCAGTTAGCAAAAGCTCAGGGGAAGGAATCATATTAAGGGTATCAGTCTCTGCCTCAGTCCTAGGTGCATACAAGCAATGGATAGAGAAAAATAAGTCAAACACTTTACAAATGAATAAAATGATTAAGTTTGAGGCAGGCTCAACATGTCCCTTTTCTCCCATCTTTAAAGGGCAAATAGCAGCAATAGCTCTTGGCTGGGGTTAGGGCAGTGTATATGTGAATATGTATATATGTGTGTATCCTAACAAGAAGCCTTCTTATGCTTCCCCCTCCCATCTGCAAATAGCCAGGGATCGAGCTTTATTAATGGGGAAAGGGTGGATTTCTGTTTACTTAAGTCCCTGCATCAAATTCAATACATAGGAGAATTTATAAGAAGTGGTGGGAACTCATAAGGAATGTCTGCTTTAAGAAAATGTCCAAACCTGGCTTGTCTTTTTTCCCCTCCCAGTCCTAAATATCTTTTAAAATATCAAACAGTACAATACAACTTTGTTTTACACAGTCTCTTTCATACAGAGACCAGGTCTCTGAAGTCTAGTACAACCAAATCATAGCATCATGAAAGTTAAATGATCCCAGAAGGGTGGATGAGGGGGCAGGGGGCAGGGAGGGCAGTGATGACGAAGGGAATGAGTTGATGGAAAGGGAAGAAAAAGGAAGAGAAAGAAAAGAACAAAAAATCTTTAGCTAGTGCAGAGTCCTGGAGGCAGAAATCTTCTCGGGGAGCCTCAACACCTCCCTATTGCCTCTAGGTTAAAAACAAATCCTTCTTTCAGACCCTTACAGCCAGCTCAAACCTTGCTCTCCAGACCAAGTGATTGTACATTACTCCCCTCCACACACTTGACATTCCAGTCAAACCAGGCCCCTTACTGTTCCCTGAACATGATATTCCATCTTATCATCTCCCACCTCAGTGCCTTTGTGTAGGGTCTTCCCCAAAGCCAGCAGTGCTCTCTTCCTGCTCAGCCCAATGAGTTCTTAGCTTCATTCAAAGCCAGATAAGGTTCTGTGGCCTTTCCTAATCCCTGCTGCCTTCAGCTACCAGTGCTCTTCTGTCAAAGTTTACTTTGTATTTGCTTTTACATATTTTGAGTTCCCTTTGCAGTATATGTCGGTTTCCCCTCTCAGAAGAAGGCAAACCCTTGGAGGGCAGGGTCTGTTTTGTTTTTATCCCCGTATCTCCACAGCCTAGCATGCGCATTGAATTGAATTGTGCAACTGACAGAAGCCTTTTCTGGTGACAAAAATTGTAGATGGTAAGGCTGTATAAGCAGGATAAGGGAGACAGTGAGTCCCACTGGAAAAGTGATACAAAGGGAGAACTAATTTTTTTTTTTTTACAGATGAAGAAATTAAAGTTCATCAAGGTTAAGAGACTTGCTCTTAATAATTCAGCTAGTAAATGTCAAACACAGATCTGACCCCACATTCATTCCTTTTCCCACTCTGCTTTCTCTCCATCTGGATTGGAAGAATATTTGGGGAACAGGAAAAATGCCTTTGAGCCAGATCCTAACCACTTTCAAAGAAAGCCCCTGGGAAGTAGAGATTCATTCATTCATTCACTTATTCGATAAACATTTGAGTGTTTACTTTACACCAGGTGTTGGGAAAACGGACAAAAATGAAACTGTCTCTGCTCTCAAGGACCTTACATTGGGGAAAACAACACATACACCTGTCTTACAGCCAGGAAGTAAATACTAAATATATATATATATATATATGCATATGAATATATACATGGGTGTATACTACATACATATGTAGCATTTCTTTCCTACATATGTATTATTTCATATGTACATGTACATGTGCATATGCATACATATATAATGTGTGTGTGTGTGTGTATATATATATATATATATAGCTATTGTATTTCAGGTTGGAGAGCTAAAGCCTGGGGGAATCAGAGAAGGCCCTATGTAGGGTTAAGTTTTGGAGGAAGCTAGGGACCCTTGAGAGGCTGAGGTGAAGAGGAAGAATATCCCTTAGATCCTTAGGGGACTGTTCTCCTTCAAAGGATTATGGGAATGAACTTGGAATGAGACAGGACAGCTCAAAACACTCCTACTGTTAAGTTATTAGGTTCTGGCTATGGAAAGAAAGCCTTCACTCTGCCTATCCAGCAGTCATCAATCTGATCATCTCTGGGTATCTGTCCAGACAGAGCAGCTGAGTGATTTCCTTGGGCCCCCTGAAGTTTATCTGCCTCCAGCCTGTATCTAGGGCTTGTGTATCCCAAGTTAGTGGCAGAAAGAAGAGTACCCTGGGCAGGAATTGTCTAGAACTGTAAGAGGCAGAGGGCTGAGGGCTTGGCTCTACTACCAAAAACTTACATGTGTAATCTCAGGAAAACTACTTCCTTTGATTTTTTGCTTTAGTATACCTTTATACTCTTAAAGATTATTGAGGAACCCCCGGAGGGCTTTTGTTTATGTGGTTATATCTATCGCTATTTACCATATTAGTCAGCAAGTTAATCAATAAAAATTTATCAAATGCCTGCTATGTACCAGACACTGTGCTAAGCATAGAAGATACCAAAAAAAAAAGGTATCCGCCCCTGGCTTCAAGGAGCTCATCATCCAACTGAGGAGACAAAACAACTATGTAGAAACAGCTATATAGAGAATAAATCAACAGAGGAAAGGCAATACCATTAAGGGAAATCAGAAAAGGTTCTGACATTAAAGTGTCAGCATAATTATAAAAATAGTTTTGGCCACATGGAACACCCTCCCTCGCCCAAAGGGTCTCAGGGACTCCCAGGAGTCCCCACACTTTACTTTGAGAATCGATAGCTCAGAAGGAGAAAGTGAGACTGGTGACCTGCACAGCCTTTTCTCACTTAAAACAAAGTAAAGTGCAAGTCATGTCATCTTTTCTCTGATGTCATGGTCTTCTTCCGAAAATGACGGATGAACACAACCTGTGAGTAGACCGAACCCAGCTAGCTGGGTAACTCAGCTTATCCACTCCATTTTGTCTCCCCCTACCCTTCCTTCTCCTCTCCAAAGAAAGGATGGCCAGAAGATGCCCAGTTAACTTGGGGTTTAATGACTAGATTTCTCTCTCTCTCTCTCTCTCTCTCTCTCTCTCTCTCTCTCTCTCTCTCTCTCTCTCTCTCTCTCTCTCTCTCTCGCTTGCCTTTCCCAAAACCTTGAACCCAGGGTGCTCTGAAGCCCACAGATTGGACAACAATAGGTCCTTGCCCAAACTCCATGTAATGGCTGTTTTGGACCCTCCTGGCTTAAGAGTGATTATCAACTGTTACTCTTTTCCTCCCAGTTTGATTTAGTTATATTTTTTTTCTATTACTCATTAAAGGGGCCATTCCCTGACTACTTCTTAAAGAGGTCTAATCACTGAATGGGAGTTAGGTCACTCTAAGTGAGTCCCTGAGCAGGCCTTAGCCAAAAAATGCCAAGGTCTCCCATTGCATCTGTGGCCATCTCCGGTCATCCTGATGAATATCTGGTCACTAGATCCAGATGGCTCAGGAGGAGAAAGTGAGGCTGGTAGGCTTGCACAGCCCTCTCTCACTCAAAATAAAGCCAAGAGCAAGTCATGTCATCATTTCTTTGATGTCATGGTCTTCTTCGAAAATGAAGGATGAATACAACAGCAACTTTGAGAATCACTAGATTAAATTATCTCTAAGGTCTCTTACAGCTCTGACCCAGATTCTAGTCTAGAGACAAGACAGGGTAGGGAAATCAAAGAGATATTTCCAAGTATTTGAAAGGCTGTCAAGTGATAGGGAGATTAGACTTATCGTGTGTGATTCCAACAGTCAGAGCTATCCACATGTGGAATGTGCTGTCCCTCATTGGAGATCCAAGGATCCTTCTCAGGTATAGTGTAGAGAGGAATTTTAAAAAAGACAGACTGTTACAAAATGGTCACTGTGGTCTCTTCCAGCTCTGAAATTCTATGATTCCATGGTCATAGTTGACTCAGGGATACAAAGAGAATACCCCAAAACCAAGTGGCAAGAATAAAATTTGTCTATAACTCTGCCCACTTTTGCTGGGATGTGCTAAATTCAAAACATCCTCGAATGGTGTTCTAATCTTTTCTTGAACATTTTTTTACATAATATTTTATTTTTTCCAATTACATGTAAAGAAAGTTTTCAACATTCACTTTTGTAAGATTTTGAGTCCCAAACACTTGCTCCCTCCTTTCCTTCCTTCTCCCCTTCCCAAGACAGCAAGATATAGGCTGTACATGTACAATCATATTATACATAATTCCACATTAGTGGAACTTCTGTGAAAGAAGAATCAGAACAAAAGAGAAAAACAAAGAGAAAGATATAAACAAAAAAAAGTGAAAAATGTATGCTTCAATCTGCATTCTGTGTCCACAGTCCTTTCTCTGGATGTGGATAGCATTTTCCATCATGAGTCTTTTTCTTGAACATTTCTAAAGAAATTCACAAACATCTCCCTGTAATGCACTGCAACCTTTCATGAGTAATACAGTCAGGAAGTTTCTTCTGATATCAAACATAAGTCCTTCTACCTATAATTATAATTTATTCTCTCTTTTCTTCTGCCTTTGGTGGAAAGAGATAACACCATTAGACAAGACCCTTTCATCAACTTGATGGCTGCTGTTAAGCATAGAACTCCCCCCTCGTCCCTTCCCTCCCTAGAGCCCTTTAGGGGATGCTTCCTGGAAGGGCTGGGTGAGGTCAGCGTCCTTGTGCCACTGGGGAGCATTTGAGGAAGATGAGAGATCTGTGGGAGGAAAGCAGCCAGCTGGGACCTGAGAAGCAGGGCACGGGTGGGGTAGGCTCAAAGGGAAGCTGAGAGAAGAGGGAATTCTGAGTGTACTTCTTGGTTGGGGGTGGGGAGGAGAAGGGGCAGGTGTGGCTGAAATTTGCAGTCAACTGTTAAAAGGAGCTGTTTGAAGGGCAGAGGGGCCAGAGCCAGGTTGGACTACTTCCCTAGACCTGGCTGACCAAATAGCTGCCAATTAGCAGAGGCACATTTTCCTGGGTTGAAGGGCATTTGCTGGGGAGGGGAGAAATGAGGAATACAGAGAAAGCTCCCGCTGATCACAGCAGTGAGACTGGACAGTTCATCTGCCTCGATCCCCATCCTGTGGGTGGCTTTTTGTTTTCCTGCCCATTGACTACAGTGCTGGAATGTTCGAGTGTGTGTGACCTTGGGCCCCACCCCTACCAGTGACCTTTATGCCTCAGCTCAGCTCAGCTCTGCTCTGTGATTGCAGCAGAGGAGGGCAAAGAAGGAAAGGGGGGCAGAATTTGAGGGGGGCAAGGCCGAGAAGGAGAAGAGCTCTGAGAGAAGCATGGCCTGACTGTCTTCATCCTGAAGGGGTGTTGACAGCCTGTGGGGCCAAACTTAGCTTTGAACATGCCCTAGATCTACCAGAATAGAATTTGTATGACCTTGGGTAAGTTATTTACTCTCTATCTCAGTTTCCTCATTACTAAAATGAAGGAATTGGACCAGATGATTATCAACAGGTACTGCTATTCTCAAATCCTGTAATAGATCTGTGACTCTTCCCCAATTTATCAGGTTCTGAGCAGATCTCCAAGTGGAATCCCAGTTTCCCTAAACCAGTGCGATCAAACAAATAGAAATGGGGGCCACTAAACCATGAATAAGTATCTTTGTGGGCCACATATTGACTTAGAAAACCACATATTGACATTATCTATACTTTATTTTAATTTATTGTTACATTTTAATCTGGTTCTTGCCTTCTTGGACTGTGGTGGGCAGCACATAGCCCTCCTGTGGTATTAAACACTCCTACCCTAAATTCACCAGCTATGATAAAGAAAAAGGTGATCTCTGGAGTCCTTAATCCCATTCATCTCTTTAATTTACCCTTAAAGATGCTGAGCAGATTTTCGGAGGATGTAGAAGTCCAATAGAACCCGCTAGAGCATAGATGAGGGAACAGAGCTTTGAGTATCCAGCAAGTTGAGGGATGGGACCTGGCTATATTGGAAGCAGCCCCAGGCTTGGTATAGGCCCCTCACTTGGATAGAATGATGGTGATTGTTGCTTCATCATGGTAAAACTAAGCCCCATAAATCACTTTGGGTTTTGTGTAATTTCCTTGGAGATATAAAAGGCTTTTAGACAGTGACAGTCAGAAGGCTTTCCAGAGCCCTCAGGCCTTGAGCCCCTAGCAGTTAATAACTAATGCCCACTGCTGCTTCACTTAAGAAAGGATGAGACTAGATTTCCAGCAAACTTGGTGATGTGAAAGGTTCTGGGTAAACTGAGCTCCATTTATTAAGCACCTACTATGTGTTAGGCATTATGCTGAGTGAAGAAGGAAAACAGCTCCAGGGAAAGTTTCAATAAAATCAAAGAGAAACACCAACAAGTTCCTCCATCGCTCTGGGACTGAGCAGGAAGATCTGGAACATTCTGGTGGGGGATGTGCCCCAGAGGGCCTAAAAGGGGAGGGGATTCCAATACTGCGACTGAGTAAGAAACTGTACTGTGTAAGTGATAGCAAGGAACAAAGAGTCACCAGCGGGTGCCTACATGAAGAAGCTGAGGAACTGGCATGCTCTGGCAGCCCATACCCCAACATCCTCCAAAAGTCCTGAGGCCAGTGCAATCGCTGGCAGAAGGAACCTGAAACCAGCATACCCCAAGAGGGTCTGAACCTCTCCTAGGGGATAAGACCAGCAGGAAAATGGAGGATATGAATGAGGTTCTTGGCACCCCTTAGTCTTCCAAAAGGCCTCTGTTATCTGCTCAAGCCCTTTAGGGACACACCAGGAACAAAGCCACTTCCAGTAAATGACAGTGCAAGGTTAGTGCCCACATGGGCCCATCTGTAGACAGAGGCAGAAGAAGCCAGGGACTGAGGATGAAGAGAGGGCCTGGTCTGGGGCTATGTTACCTGTTTCAGGCCAGGGTTATAGAACAAGGTAGGGAAGTAGACCAGGACTAAACTACCCTATCTAGAAATTTGGGAAGTCACATTTAGACTCCAGTAGAGATAGGGCATAGACCTACCCACCCTATCCAGGTCAAAGGAAAAATGCTACACGGAACCTTCGAAAGGATCATGCAACACTATGCTGAAAGTATTGTGAGGGAAATCTTGAAACACATGAAAAGACAAAAGAAATAGACTTACAACTACAAGGACTTATCCTGAAAAATTAAATATAATCCTACAGGGAAAAGATGGATTTTTAATAGAGTAGAGGACTTTCTAGCATTGTCCCAGAGAAGACAAGAGCTGGTGAGAATTTCTGAAATACATACAGGAGTTCTGGTTAAAGATGGCAGCCTAAATGGGTATAGAAGAGCCTTGATTTCCTACATGTACTTCAGTAATGACCTAAAAAGGGGACCAAATCAAGATATAATCAGGGAATCCTACAAGAGGCCAGGTTTAGCTTTGATGGCATCCTAGATCCAGCCCTCTTGTGCTCTTGGATGGGGTGGTACTTGGATAAACAGAGTAAGATATAGAGAATTTAAATAACCCAATCCCAGAAAAAGAAATTGAATAACCTAAGAAGAAGATGGACTTGCAAGTGAATTCTATCAAATATTCCAAGAACAATTAAGTCCAATGTTATATAAACTGTATGCAAAAATAGACAAAGAAGGGATCCAATCGGATTCCTAAGATACAAATATAGTCTTGCTACCTAAACAAAGAAGAGACAAAGCAGGAAAAAGAAAATTACAGACTAAAAATGACATGATTATGTGAATAGTTTCAGGAAAAGCTTTTTGACAAAATGCAACATTGATTTATATTTTTAAAATAACACTAAAACCTTAGGAAAAAATGCAACTTTCTTCACTGTAATAGCATCTATTTAAAACTAAGAACTAACATTATTTATACTATATAAAATTAATCAGATGATTTATATATATAACATATATAAATTCATATATATGTATATATAAAACATATATAAATTGTCCATTTTATTTCCTTATGATCCTCTTTATCCCTTGTTTGGTCAACAACAGTTGTGAAATGTACCTCTATTAATTCTTTTTTAATTTGCTTATTTAATTTTGCCATTTAGAATATTTGGTTATATGCAATATATGTGTAAATATATATACATACATACATCAGAAACACGAGAGGCCTTTCCACTAAGATCAGGAGTAAAACAAGAATACCTATTATCACCACTATGATTTGATGTAGTTCTAGAAATGCTAGCTATAGCAATAAAACAAGAAAAAGATATCGAGAGAATAAGCATGACAAAATGGTCTACTTAGAGAATCCCAGAGATTAAAAATTAAAACAATATGGAAAGGGTCTCTCATGTACAAAAATACTTATAGCAGCTCTCTTTGTGGTGGTCAAGAACTGAAAATCGAGGGAATGCCCAATTGGGGAATGGCTGAACAAGTTGTGGTATATGAATATAATGGAATACATTATATTGTTATATTATACATTATTGTGCTATAAGAAATGATGAACAGGAAGACTTCAGAGAGGCCTGGAAGGACTTATATGATCTGATGCTGAGTGAAAGGAGCAGAACCAGGAGAACATTGTACACAGCCACAACCACACTGTATGAGGAATTTTTCTGGTAGACTTAGCCCTTCATAGCAATGCAAGGACCTAAAACATTTACAAAGGACTCTTCAGGCAAAATGCCATTCACATCCAGAGAAAGAACTATGGAGTTGGAATGCAGGATAAAGCAGAATATTTTCTCTTGTGTTATGTTTTGTTTTGTTTTGTTTTTTCTCATGGTTTCTCTCATTCATTTTAATTCTTCCATGCAACATGACTAATGTGAAAATGTGTTTAATAAGAATGTATGTGTAGAACCCATATAAGACTGCAAATCATCTCAGAGAAGGAGGGGGAGAAAATATAAGACTTTTGGAAGTGATTGCAGAAAACTAAAAATAAATAAATAAGTATACTTGAAAAAAACTTATGGAAATAATTGTTGAAAACTAAAAACAAATTAATAAATTTGGAAGAAAAAAATTAAAACAATAATTTCAACAAAGTAGCAAGATGTAACACAAACCCAAACAAAACATTCGTCTCTCTTTTTTTTTTTTAACGAAAGTCAGGTAGGAAGAAACAGGAAGATAAATTATATTCAAAATAACTACAGAATATAAACTCTCTGAGAGTCCACTTACCAACAGTAGTAATTGCATAGCCCATAGTAACTGTGTGACTACAAGCAGAAAATAGTTCTTACAAAAAAAGACAGACATAAAAATTGAAGAGACATTAATTCTCATGGTTGGGTCATGCCACTATAACAAAGATGACAGTACCTTTACTTATTCAATGCCTCACCAGTCAAACTATCAAAGGGTTACTTTATAGAGCTGGAAAAAAATAATGACACAATGCATCTGGAGGAACAAAAAGTCAAGAATTTAAAAAAAAATGTGAAGGAAAAGAACTTAAAAGTGCTAGATTTCAATCTGTACTACAAAGTAGTCTTCATTAAAATATCTGGTTCAGATTAAAAATAGAAGAGTTGATCAGTGGGACAGATTAAGAGTACAAAATACAAAACCAAACGAACATGGTTGCAAAGACATTAGACAAAAATTGCCTGGAAAACTGAAAAGGTTGTCTAGCAGAAATTAGGTTTAGAACAACATCTCACATCATAGATCACAACAAGTTCCATATGGATATATGACCTAAAAATTATAAACAAATTAGAAGAGAACGGAAAGAGATGCCTTTCATAGCTATTGGGAGGGTAAGATTCTTGAACAAAAAAAAAAAAGATAGAGAGGACGACAGGAAACAAAACGGACAATTTTGACAACAAAATTAAAAAGCCTTTGATACGCAAAAAGATTGATGTATCCAAAATTAGAAGGGTAATAGTCAACAGGGGAAAAAAATCTTTGTAAGAAGTTTCCCTGATGAAAGTCGGATATCCAGGATATATAGGGAATGATTCAAATTTATAAGAACAAGAGTGATTCTCCAATAGATAAATGGTCAAAGGATATGAAAAGGCAGTTTTCACAAGGAGAAAAATACCCTATCAACAATCATATGAAAAAAAGCTTCCAGTTGTATAAGAGGAATACAAATTAAAACAACTCTGAGTTTCCATGTCATACCATCTTGGCAATGATGTTGAAAAACAATAATGCAAAGTGTTTGAGGGAATGTGGAAGGACAGATATACTAATTCACTCGGTAGTGGAGCTGTGAATTTGGAGCCATTCTAGAAAACAATTTGGAATGATACCAATTAGAATACAAGCTCCATTCAAATACAGATAGTTTCTTTTTTTTTCTTGGTGGGGGTGGGGTGGGGGGGGGCAAGGAAATTGAGGTGAAGTGATTTGCCCAAGGTTACCCAGCTATTTAAGTGTCAAGTGTCTGAGGTCGGATTTGAATTCAGGTCCTCCTGACTCCAGGGTCAGTGCTCTTTTCACTTCATCACCCAGCTGCCCCTAGAGATGGTTTTTTTCATTGTGTTTGTATGTACATACTCACATATGTAAAATATATATGTTTATAGAGAGACATATATGAATATATATGTGTGTATATGTGTATAGATATAGATATAAATATAGATATGGACAATATGTGGATCAGTTGTGCATGGCTATTGCTAACTTGTTAAAAGGAAGAGTCCTTGGAGGAAAGGACTATAAAATCTAGAGGAATGGTAATGATAGTGGGATGATAAAGACAAAGAAGAAATGAAAAGCTACAAGCAGAGCAAACTTCAGGTACTGAGGGTTAATCATAAAGGAGGGATTAAAAGATAAGAAAGAAAATATAAAAACTAGTGATTGGGATTTAAAATGGTTAAAGAAAAGGAAAGAGGAAAAGGATGGAGTCATTAAAATGATATGTGTTACTCCCATTCCCTCTTTCTCAAGCCTTTCTTCTTTAAAAGGAAGGTAGAGGAAAAGAAAAAAATGCTATGAAAGGATACAAAATCTCATTAACAACTGTAATCATGAATGTGAAGAAGATGAACTCACCCATAAAAGAGGATGGTATACCCAAATGGACTAGAAAGAAGACTGCAACCATATGTCATTTACAAGAAACACACTTCAAACACAAAAAATTCACAATGATTTAAGATGATGGTCTGGACAAAATCTATTATACCTCAGGTGAATCCAAAGAAGCCAAGTTGGCAACCATGATCCCAGCCAAGGAAATAAATAAAAGTAAACATGGTCAAAAGAGACAAAAAAGGAAAAGCATTATAGATCATGGGATCATATAATTTAATATACACGTACCAAATGGCATAACATCTAAGTACCTAAAGGAAATGTTAATTTAACTACAAGGAGAAAACAGGCAAAAAACTATTGATTTCAATATACCCTTTTCAGACTTAAAGAAGTCTAACCAAAAAATTAAATAAGAAAGAAGTTAAAGATCTTAATAGAATTTTATAAAAGTTAGATATGATATACTTCCCTTTATTACTGATTTGGAACCAAAAAGAGTATATATATATATATATATATGTATATATATATATATATATATATATATATATATATATATATATAAGCTTTGATTTTTACTTTATAAGAATTGAGCATATGTTAGAGCATAAAAACCTCATAAAATGCAGAAATGTAATAATTCTTTAAAAATCACCACACAATGAAAATTACAATAAACAGAGGCACTTAAATAAAGAACTCAAACTTAAAATTTAAATAATATAATCCTAAAGAACATACAGTTAAAAGAACAAATCACAGAAACAACAGATAATCCTATTAGATAAAATGCCAACAGTGATAGAAGATACCAAAACTTTGGAGATTCAGCTGAAGTGATAATTGCTACCTCCAAATATTTTCATCAACAAAAAGAGAAACAACAGATCACTGAATTGGACATGCAACTAAAAAAACCTAGATAGGCAACAAATCAAAAAATCCCAATTAAACACAAAAAAGGAAATTTTGAAATATCAAAGAAGATATAGAGATAATTGGAAATTTTTAAAACTATGATTTGGTTTTTTTAAAAACCTAGAAATTGTTGTGCTTTTAAAAAAAAAACTACTAAAACTGACAAACTTATCAAAATAGAAAATCAAAAGTAGAAAATCAAAATTCAAAAAACAAACACATAAAAATGAGAATTCACAACAAATGAAAAGGAAATAGTAAGAGAAACAGTTAAAAAAACATTTTACCCAATTGCCCTAAAATAAAATCAATAATGTCAAGAAAATACTTTTAAAATGCATACATAATACCCAGATCAACAGAACAAGAAACAGAGATTTTAAATAACCCAAATTCAGAAAAAGATGTTGAACAAACCATAGAAGAAAGAAAAAAATATTTAGGCTCAGATTGACAGAATTCACTTGTAAATTTAACATTCAAAGAAAATTTACTTTGATATTACAAAATTTACTTGCAAAAATAAAGAAGACATCCTACCAAACTCCTTCTATGACATAAATATGATCCTTAGACTCAAACTGGAGATAGATAAAGCATGTCTAGAAAATTATAGTCCAGTATGTCTAATGCAATATATTGAATGAAATATTAGCAAAGAAGCTTTAGAAATGTATTAACAAGATGACAAACTATATCCAAGTTAGGCTTACATCTTGAATGCAGGATTAATTCAATATTAGAAAAACTATAAACATAATGGACAAATAACAATAATACCAAAATGATAAATAATAAACCTCAGAAGACATCAATTAACACTGAAAAAGATTTTGACAAAATACAACCCTTTACATGAAAAACACTAAAAAGCACAGGAATAAACCAGACTTTTCTTTACCATATTAACAGTACCTATCTATAACCAAGAGCTATCATTATAATGGAGAAACACTGGAGGCCTTTCCAAGAAGATCAGGGGTAAAATAAAACTATACATAGCCATTACTACTATTTTATATAGTTCTAGCAATGTTAGCTATTGCAATAAAATAAGATAAAGACATTGAAGGGGAAACATAGGCAAAAAAAATTAAAGAATAATTTTCAGATGATTATTTATTTGGAGGACCTTAGAGAGTCAAATGAAAAATTAATTGAAACAATAGTTTCAGTAAAGTATGAAGATATAAAATAAATCCACAAAATAATCCTCAGACTTCTACTAATAAAACCCAGCAAGAAGAGACAGAAAAAGTCCATTCAAAATAACTGTAAAATGTATAAAATATCTAGGAGTCCAGATATAAAGGTGCACTTAGGACTTCCATGAACACAAATACAGAAACAAAGGAAGACAAATAATTAGAAAGTTATTAATTGCTCATTCTCATGGGTTATGTTAACATAATACAAATAAAAATGCTACCTAAATTAATTTTTCGATTCAGTGCCATACTAAATCACCAAGGAGTCACTTTGCAGAATTAAGAAAATAATAATACTGTCCATCTGGAAGAAAAAAAGGTCAAAAATTTCAAGAGAAATCATAAAAATAAACAGGAATGAGGGGGCTTAGATAGTACCAGATCTCAAACTCTACTAAAAAGTAATGATTATCAAAAACGACTTGGTACTGGTTTAAAGCAAACACAAAAAAGGCTGCTCAGTGTCACTGATGAAATAAACAAGATTCAGAAATAATCAAACATAATAGCACAGCACTCAAAACTCCCAAAGACACCAACTATTGAAGTAAGAGCTCTTTGTTTTGGCAAGCTTCTGGGAAAACTGGAAAATAGTTTTAATAGATATTAGATTCATACCAACATCTCAAACCACATAACAAATGGATACATGACTTAAGTATAAAACATCATATCAGAAAAAAAAATTAGAGGAAAAGAGAAGGAAATACCTTTCAATTATGGATGGCAGAGAATTCTTAATTTCACAATGAACAGAGATGATCATTAAAGATAAAAAGGACAATTTTGATTGTTCATAAAACTGAAAAGATTTTGCACAAAAAAAAGCAATGTGCTTAGAGTGATAAGGGAAACATTAAATGGGAAAAATTCTTTACAGATGATTTCTCTGATACAGGTCAGATATTAGAGATAAATTGAGAATTGATATAAATATATAAGAACAAAAATCATTCTCTAATAAGTAAGAAATGAGAGGATATTTATAGGTAATATTAATAGATAATTTTCAAGTGAAGAAGTGGAAATGGCTAACAACCATATTTTTAAAATCCTTTAAATCATTGAAAATAAGAGAAATGCAAATGAAAACAACTCCGACGCTTTCACCATTAGTAGATTACCAAAAATGACGAAATAGGAAATTGGATAGAGTGCTATGTCCGGAGTCAGGAACACCTGAGTTCAAATCCAGTCCCAGATACTTACTAGTGTGTGACTCTGGGCAAGTTACTTAACCTTGTTTGCCTCAGTTTTCTCATTTATAAAATGAGCTGGGGAAGGAAATGGCAAACCACTCCAGTATCTTTGCCAAGAAAAACCTATACAGTGTCACGAAGAGATGGACATGACTAAAAAACAACTGGACAGGAAAATGAGAGTATAGGCACAGTAGGTGAATGAACCTGGTGAAACTGAAACTGGAGCATGAATTTGTGAAAGCTCGTACTGAATGGACATGCAACTGCAGGCACAGTAAAGGTAAGAGAACCAGGTGATTAATTTATACCATGTCCATCACACTGTAAAGAAAAGTAACTCTGAAAGACTTAAAACCTCAGATTAATTTAGTGACCAATCAGGCAAACAGGGCAGTGTTAGAACTATTGTGTTAAATATATGTTTGTGTGAGCGTGTATGTGTGTTTCATATTTTCCACTATCCCTTTTCTGGCCTTTTATGAATATGGAAATGCTCATGTTTCTTGATATTTATCAAGTTAATAATAAAAAAAGAATTACTTAAGGTCATGACTTCAGAAGACTGATGTTGAAGCATGCTTCCCACTTCTTGGCAGAAAGAAGATGTACTAGACATGCACAACGAGACATAAATTCTCAGACATGGCCAAAGTGTTCATTTTTCTTTGTTATTGCTTGCCTTTATTTATTTGTTACAAATAAAGGAGGGCATCTCTCAGAGGAGGAGAGTGGGAGTTGGAAGGTAGTGATAGTGATGCAAAAAAAATAATAATAAACCAAAAGAATGATGAAAAAAATGAAAGAGTAGAAGGAATTTCAGAAAGGGGCACAAATAAGCAGGGTAGCTTGAATACCATCATGTAAAATTTAATAGACACTTAAAAATAAACTGAACATGACAGTCCATAGTCTTGTATACAACCCTCATTTCTGTTTTTTAAATATATTGAAATTTTCATGTTAAGTTTATAATATGTATTTTGTACACAGTTTTAAAAATAGGAAGATATTAAAAAACATAGAGACAGAAAGAGTGTAGTTCTGCCAAGCCTGGTTTGGGTCCTCATTTTCCCAGGTAACCTCTTGCTTAGCCACTTGTCTGACATGGTGCCCTACGTTGTTAGTATATCAACAAGTAGACTCTAGGTCGGAGAAAACTGAGGACATCTTTTCCCACTGAAGGGTCTGAGCTTTGGCTCATGTGGAGCATATTTAGTACTGGAGAGCTTGGCCTCTAAAGAGATTAGTTAGGCTCTTTCTTGTTAGTTCTGGGTCTTTATGCCCCCAACTTGGACCCCTGGGTGGGTGAGAATCATTAAAAGCTTAGGTACAGCTCAGGTGTAAAGACTCCCCCAACAGGAATCAGAAAGTTACTCACTGGACAATGTAAATCATGTATAGGGCAGCTATTAATTTTTTTGCATACAAAAGAAATGCTTGGAGCATGAAGGCCTCATGGGGGTACATTAATACAGGCTTAAAGTATGTAGACCATTCCTCTTATAATAGGAGGTTTATATTTAAAACATCAAAACATGAAACTTTCCGTGGAACTACCGAACAAAATACCTTCTCCTCAGCTCTGTACTATGCAAAGAATTCCCCCAAGGTCCAAATCTTCTGGGCATCCAGGGAGATAAGTTTTTAGATTCATTTTCCTGTCAGTGATTATCTTCTCTAAGACTCCTTGTAGAAGACTCCTGCTGCCAGTTAGCTCTGACTAAGGAACCTGGGAAGTGCTGAACTCCTCAGTTAGCCATTATCCATATCTCAGGGAGCCAGGCAGTCGATGCCATGCTCGAGCTCCCCTACACAGCACACGTAGAAGCAGTCATCACACCTCCCAGGAAGAGGAGCTTTTCTTCTCCTCTCTACTTCCCCATCAGGGGAAGTCTTAGAGAATTCCACACTCCCCATTCAGGAGAGCAAAAACAGAAACTGACTCTCCCTTTAAAGACTACTGAGTGGGCAGTTCTTCCTGGTTCAGTGGCCATATTCTTTGAAGTTTCCACCTCTCCCCTGCTGGTGTCACAGACAACAAAGATTCTCAAAGTCCTTCAGAGCTGAACACGCGTCCCTGAAAGTGACCATGAGAGCTCAGCTTAGCTCCACAGATAGTCCACTTCTATTACACTCTCCTCCATGTTAAATATTTGCTATATCCAGAGGATCAACTGGATGAATTTGATATATTTGTCTATATCTTCAATTCTAAAACGTTATCTGGAGACTTGAGAAGTCTCAAATATTCTTTTCAGTACCTCCCCAAAGCCTTACACTTAAGAATCTCAACAAAGTCATGTGGTAGAGTACTCAATGGCCTCTTAACTACCATGTAAGTTATTCAGCACACTCCTTAGAGAATCCCACGATTAACAACCTTTTCGAGGGTCCAGTTCTTCTACAACCAGGGGATTTGAAGACTACAATCTTCCCCAAAATTGTGCAAATTCAACAAATAGCTTATATTTTACAAGGTTGATCATAGGTTATTTCCTGGCTAGTATTTATAAGGACCTGTTCCATTCCCAAAACAAAAATTGACATAAACTAAATCACTAGCAAAACTTTTTAAAATAGAGAAAAGGAAAAGGAAAAAAGACCTTCCTCTCTCAAAGGAAAGACTAGTCTCAAATGAACTCTCTAAACATATGGAACTCTCTCATCAGGGATTAGGAACTTTAGAGTCAACTGGAAGTTGGCCCCTTCATTCTCAGCTGAGAAACCAAACTAATCTGGGTGAAAATTTTTCCTATGGGTCCTTTGTAGCACCTGAGGCATAAATTTCCCTAGCAGATTCTCAGCCAAAGCATAAGGCAATCCAGATAGAAATCTGGGTAAAATTTTTCCAGGGCTCCACCATAACATCTGTGACATCCCAAAAGGAGATCTGAACTCATCTAAAGATAGAACAATCAGGCTTAACCCAGAAAGAAAAATTTTTTTTAATGAATCCTAAACATGCAGAGGGTCCTCAAGAAGTGATTAAATACTTGGGGTTGATTGGAATCATCCCCTCAGATCCGCGATGACTTCTCCAGGCCTGGGGTGCAGAGCAGAGCATCCTCTGAAACAATGATGTCAAGATAACAAGAAAGGGCCCAACTCTTCTCTCCAGAGACTGGGCTCCTCTAGGACTGAACCCAAAGCAGATAATGCTAAAGCTAGGGTTTTAGTAGGAGAGTCCTAATGGAAGAGGGTACCCCAGCCTCTCCTGGGCCTAACAATTGTTTATGCTTAGGAAAGTCACGCAGGATCCAAGGTACTGATTCCACTCATTCTTGAGTGCTTTGTCTTAACTTTTTAAGTACTTCAAACATGCTCAGGGCTCACTTAAATGCTTTATTTTTCAGCTAAGCATAATGTCTTAATTTTTGTGAGTTTAATTTTGTCTTAATTTTGAGTGAGTTTGCCCTGTGGATTGCCCTACACACTGGTAGGATTCCAATGGGAAAAATTAAGTGCTCTAAGAATTTCAGGGACTGCTACAGAGATTTTTTGGGGACTACTAGTTGGACTACTCCATGCATTGACATGGGATTCACTGGAAGAAATGTATGGGCTGCCCTATTTGCTGTGATTACCATGGAAGAAAATTTCCCCTCAGAACAGTTTAGTTTCTCATCAGAAGAAAAGGGGGCAACTTTTGGTCAAGCAAAGATTCTTCCTAATCTATGCTGGTAAAGCTCCATACGATCTGGGAGCTCATATGGACCAGACTTTCACTGAGAAAGAAACGTTGGTTTGGTTGGGTTTTTTTAGTATTAATTTGACTTTTTTTCTAGTTGTTTGATTTGAGGTAGACCCCACAAGTACCAGGCAGGTGGTGAACCATTATAAGGTTTGTAAAATGTTAGTTGGTTATTGAATTTGCATAATTTTGCATTTGGCTTGGTGATTGTAAGCTCCAGACCCATCAGCAATGGTAGACCATGCAAAAGACTAATTATCTAAGAGCCATGCCAAATGCGGGCAGCTAGGTGGCACAGTGGATAGAGCACCAGGTCTGTAGTCAAGAAGACTCATCTTCCTCAGATTACACCCACCCTCAGATTCTTCCTAGCTGCGTGACCTGGGCAAGCCACTTCACTCTGCCTCAGTTTCCTCATCCGTAAAATGAGCTGGAGAAGGAAACGGAACCACTCCAGTATCTTTGCTAAGAAAAAGCCTAAATGGGGTCATGAAGAGTTGGATATGACTAAAATGACTGAATGACAGTGTTGAATGGACTTTTGCTTAGATATTGTACATGGCATTGACAAGACCATTAAAGACTATCGCATGTATGCTCCATAGAAACGTTCTATGGGAAAGGCATTTAAAAGAATGATACTTTAGCCTCTTAGATTCCCAGAGAACTTTCTAGAACTAGAAATGTGGATAAATGTGCCACATACCCCAGATAATTCATGAGGAGACCAAATATTTAGCTAGCAAGAGTGCAATCAGGGGACCTTTCACTGTTCTGGCTAGAACAAATCCTAGTGTGTGGAGTATGTGTTGGAAGCCTTCCAAGGAAGCATGCATGGAGCTGACCTGAATCTCCCTGAACACTTCCACTGGCACATCTGGTTCACTGCTGAAGAACCTGACCTTTTGGATGACAAAATAATTCCCTTATTGGTCCCTTGGTCTTTTTTCTTTTTTCGGAGGCAATCTGGGTTGAGTGACTTGCCCAGGGTCACACAGCTACTAAGTGTCTGAGGTCAAATTTGAACTCAGATTTTCCTGACTCCAGGGCTAGTGCTATATTCACTATGCCACCTAGCTGCCCCAGTACTTTGGTTTCTTTGATTGGGGGATGAAGTGTGAAGATGAAGAAAGAGAAAGTCAAAGACGACCTCAATTTTCTGGCTGCCTCTTTCGCTTTGCGCTTTTTTCCCCTGAATACAGGTGACCAAACAGCGATCATGAGATTTGCACTTTTCAAGAGTGGCTACCTCTGGAGTGTGGGAGTTCCTGGGTTCTTCATCAGAGTTGACTGACAATTTTCTATAACTATACCGTTTCAGAGAAGATGACCAGAGAAGAGCCCAAGCCATGCTTTTCCTGGCTTGACAGAAGAAATGGATCTTGAGGGAGTTGCTCAGACAATGTAGAGCTGAGATGAAGGTGAAATTGCTGTTTGGTGGGTTAATGATTTAAGTATCAACCTCTTGGGAGAGTATAATAAGAGTTATGGGCTACTGCTTCATATTTTAAGTCTTTCTCAATGAGTGCTTATGAGTTTTCATCATTTTTTTTTTGTACGTGGAATAAACAAACAGCTCTCCTATACCCAGTTGCATGCTGGATCAGGTTCTAGCTGATCCAAATTTTCAGTGTGAGCATTTGCACCTTGAAGCACATCAAATACTACAAATTAGGGCTTGATTTATTATTTTATCAAAGTGATGGAGAAATGTTAATAGTGCGGATCAAACTTCATTTTTCTTATTTTTCTCATTTTTTAAACTTTATATTTTTCTTTTGGAGAGCTAATGCTTTTCAGCACAATTAAACACTTAACTGCGTATCACTGCCCATACCTAATCTACATTGTACACTGAATACCTTTCTGCTATGTTTTGGGGAGACCCTAGATTTGAGCCACACCCGAACATTAAATGATTTTCCCCAGGACTGTAGGGTAGAGGTATAAAAATCCAAAGACAAGAAAGGACCTAAGTCCTCTCTTTAGCATCCAGGTTCCCTTTTGATTTAACCTGGTCTGAATGAGTCCAGAGTTTGTGGTCCTTAGTGGGAAAGGGTTCCCTAGATCCTCTGGGCTCAATGGATTATTGTTCCATTTGCAAAAAGAGTAAGATTGGAGAAACTTGAGGGGGTCAAAACTAGTATTGGAGTAGGGAAGGGAATGAATGTCATCCACAAGGGAAAGGCCGGGACAGGAAGTAAGGTGGTTAGACTCAGAAAGGATATTGTTTCCTTCTCTTCTACACTGCAAATGAGAGCCCAGCTCCTGGAACAAGGAAACAGCTTTTGGGGAGGAGATGTGGTGAATGTGGTCACATCTTCCGCATGCCTCTCAGGTCTGATTGCTTCTCATGGATGTCTTTCCACTCAGATACCTCAGAGACCCAGTTGCAGTCTTTCTGGGGGGCAGTAAAGGGGGTTTCACTGGTGTTTTAAGATGGATGGGTGGAGGATGGTGTCTTCACAGAAATCATGGGGTTGGTGGGCTGGTGCCTTGTTCAGACTTTTCCTTCCCTGAGGACATTTCAATAGCTCCTCTACTCATTCTTTTACTCTCCCCCCGCCCACCCCCCCAGGCTAGCTGCCCACAGGAAGAGATCATGGGCTCCTTCTCTATTCAGGTCCATGAGCCAGAGCACTACCTGCGGAAGGCTGCAAAGCTCACCAGAGCAGATTCCTTTCTTCATGTTTATATATCTGACAAGTTTCACAACTGAGATTGTTTTCCCCCTTTCAGCTGGCCCTGGTTTCCCTTCTGCTTAGAGTCCCAAATCTAGACATGGCAGCTTCAAGAAACGATCAGTCCCAGAGACTCAGCTAAACCCCAAAGCAGTCCAGCAATGCTCTAATCTGGATGCAGTGGTCTGGTTGTTCCAGATCAATTGTGAAAACAATTGAAGCCCTAAGAAATGAAATGAAAGGTCATGCCTGGTCAGTTAGGGAAAAGGGAAAAACTAGAAGCCAAGGGTCTTAGTTGCCTGCCTGACATCCTCTTTGGGGAGTGGTGAGGTCAGGGGAAGGAGGTTTTCAATTGTCTGTCTCCTAGGACTGCCCCTCCCCCCCACTCCTGGGAGGGTGAAGGGGCAGACACCTCTGGCCCCAAGGCTCTCAGCCTGTCCACTTGGCACTCAACTGTGTCCTCTCCCATCCTTTTTCTCAGCTCCCTACGCTTCATCCCAGCAGCCTGTCTGCCTTCCCCTCCCCCATACACATCGCTCACTTCCCTTCTAAGAATCCAATCTGTTACCTCACAAAGCCTTGTTTGTTTGCTTTCTGTGCCGTGCTCCCTCTGGATCCAATGTCTTTCTCTGCTACCTGATGGGCCCCAGCTTCCTCCCTACATTGTCCCAGCCTAATATGCAGTCAGCCAGCTGTGGGGGTGAAAGGCTGGGGGGAGGGAGCAGACAGGCAAGGGGAGAATGGAGGGAACGGGCATGAAGAAGGCAGTAATTCCAAGGCGACAGATTTTCCCAAAGCATTCCTCAGTACTGGTGTCTGGTGTTCCTTCAGGGGCTCACTGCAGCCCTTGTAGTAGCAAAGACAACAGGGTTGACAATGACATTCGCTGCCGAGTGCCTGACATTGAACTCAGCCAGTCAGAACGCAGGGTGTCTGGCTGGTAGAATTAAGTGCTGTCAGCACCAGGGAGAGAGATGGGGGAGGGGGTCGAGAATTAGGGAAGGGGGATGAAGCAGAAGCAGCCCCAGCAGTAACAGCAAGCTAGCCAGCTCCCTCCCCTTCCCTCCTTTTGTGCAAAAATGTGGTGGGGGTTTTTTTGTTTGTCAATCAAGCAGATTGTTTTTTCCTTCCCAGCAATCTGATTGTCACTGCTGGTATAAGATAAGGGATTGAAATGGGGCCAGGTGGTATGGGTTTGAATTTAGGACCCTGAAATTAGAGGGCAGGCATCGAAGGGCACAGAGGAAAATGTCTGAATTCATTACCCTCACCCACCTTGGACTGTTTCAGGATACTACCTTCCGGCTTCCTGCTTCTCACTATATATTTGATCTTTCTGCCTCAGGACTCAGAAAGCTCAGGATGACTCCCTCTCCTCTGCTGGCAGGAGCTGGCTGTCTATTAAGTAGAAGGTTCCAGGGCAGGGGAGGTAGGATTTCCACCCTCTCACATCTACCAATCTCTTGCCTGCTTTCCTAAGTAGCAAACACATGCTCGACTCTAGTGTCTAACCATGGAAAGGCTGAGGATGGTGGTAGAAGGAGGTGGAGGGGAGTGAAGGGGGTGGGGAAAGAGTACCAGTGGTGAAGCTAGAGAAAAGACCACTTTGCAAGGGTACCATCCAAGGGAAGGAGTATTCAGGGGTTGGATATAAGGATGTAAACAAAAACCAGCAAATCAAACTTTTCCTAGGCTAGAGCAAGACCAGTTAGCAGTCAATCTGGGCTACAGCTAGAATTTACATAATTAAAAAAATAATTCCAAGGCACTGGATTCCATGTCTCATTCTCTACCTGGAGGTCTCATTGATCTCTTTTCTCCCTGAAAACCAGGAAACAAGATTACCAAAGACAAAACCTCTCATATTACTATCCTTATAGACAAAATGGAGAACTGTGAATTGAGTGGCAGTACAGTTGAATGGATCAAGAACTGGTTTAAGGTCCAGACTCATCAACCTGGAGGTAGTGAAGTGTTCCAAGGATCTGTCCTTGGTCCTGTGCTAGTCAACATTTTTTTTAATCAGTGATTTGAATGAAGATTTAGATGGCATGCTTATCAAATTTGCAGGTGATTCAGAGCTAGAAGGAATGAATCATAGAGTCAGATCCAAGAAGAACTCAAGAAGCACAAACAATGGGCTGAATCTAATAAGATGGAATTTAGGATCACAGATTTAGAGCTGAAAGGAGCCTCAAAGGTTATCCACTCCAACGCCTTCATTTTATAGATGAGAAAGCTAAAGAGAAAGGAAAGAAAGCTAGAAAGGAAGGAGAGCTAGAAACAAAGGCTTTTATTAAGCACCTCTAGGCTCTCCTCACAACAACTCTGGGAGGTAGGTACTCTTATCCTCATATTACTGATGAGGAAATTGAGGCATTGAGATGCTATAACTTGCCCAGGAATATACAGTTAGTAAATATCTGAGCCTGACATTGAACTGAGATCTTCCTCACTCTAGGCTCTATCCACTTTGATCTGCCTCAGGTTAAATGTCTGACCCAAGGTCAGCCATGTACACTAAGTGACAAAGCTGGCAATCCTACCCATGTCTTCTGACTCCAAATCCATTTTTCCTCACTTCACAGCACCGCAATGCTTCCTCAAGAAATTTGATGGGAATAAAGTCCTACACTTGGGTTCAAAAAGATCAACTGCAAAAGTACAAGATGAGGAAGAAGCTTAGGAAGACAACAGTTCATTGGAGAAAATAAAATAAAAAATCAAAGACTTGGAGAGTTTTAGTGGCTTAGTCAATAAGCATTTATTAAGTGCCTACTAAGTGGCAGGCACTGTGCTTAACACTAGGATACAAATATTAGTTCATAGGATATGACTAATGAAAAACAGACAACAGTATGGTGTGGCAGTCACAAAGCTAATGTGATTTTGGGGGGACCAGATTTCTGATTTTGCAGGTCATGTACTAATGCAGATTTGGCATTCTTAGAGAATTACCTGGGGGCACTGAGAGAAGTTAAGTGATTTGTGTAGGGTCATACAGGCAGTATGCATCAAAGACTGAACTTAAAACCAGTTCTTCCTGACTCTAATGCCAGCTATCTACCCACTATACCAGCCATTCTTAAAGTATGGTCTGAGGTCCTTTTCAGGGGTCCATGAGGTCAATCCTCTTCTCATTTTTTTATTTCTGATGCAGTAAATAGCAACAAGTGTAACCCACAAAAATAAAAGTTCTTTATTTAGGGTCCTAAATAATTTTTCAGAGGGTAAAGGGACCCTGAGTCCAAAATGTTTGAGAACTGATGCTCTTTACCATCCCACCTTTCCATGGGATCCCGGGCAGCATTGACTGTGCCCAGAATGAGAAGTGACAATCCTCCTGTACTCACTCTGCCTTAGTTAGACCAGAACTAAAGTATTGGGTCTGGTCTACATTTTAGGAAAGACATGAGAAGCTGGAACTCCTCCAGAAGAGGATGACCAAGATGGCGAAGAAACTGGAGACTATCGTGTACAAGATTTGAAAGAAGAAACTGGAGCTGTTTAACCTGAAGAGAAGACTTCAGCGGGGGACAGACAAAATAGCTGTCTTCGAGTATTTGAAGGGCTGTCTTGTGGAAGATGGATTAGATCTATTCTGTTTTGCCCCGGAGGCAGAACTAGGAACAGTGGGTAAAAGTTGCAGGGAGTCATTTTTCATGCTTGATGTAAAGAAAGCCTCACTAAGAAGTAGAGCAGTCCAAACGTGGAATGGGCTGTTTTAGGAAGTAGTTGGGTATTCATCCCTGGAAGATGGTCCTTTGTTGATATATTATAGAAGTACAGGATGGAGTGATGGCCTCTGGGGTCCCTTCCATCTCTGAGATTCTAAGACACTACCCTGAAACCTAAAGCCTTCATGGAACTCTTTGGAGGTATAGAGATTCACATAGAAGAAGGACAAAGTTTTTATAAATCCTAGTTTTCCCAGGGAATCCAAAGTGACTATTTCTTGTCATAGGACTTTTGCCTCCAGCTGTGGGCCTCCTTGGTTTGAGTGGATGCTAAATGTACGAAGTTGAGAATGAGAGCTCCTTAATTGAGCCAGATGAAGACACCGGGTAGAGGTCACCACTAAAGTGACTGCTGAAAAGCCCCATGTTTGTTTAATTAGCCTGTGTTCAGGGGGAGGGGGCAGGCCTCACCCTTGGGGTAGCAAAGCCAGGAAGGGGCTAGTCCTGTTCATACTGCCCTCACAAGTCTTAGCTCAGAGCTTAGGTTTCAAGAGTGAGATTCACTCAATTAATTTTGCTTTGGCAAAAATTCCATTTTTATTGCTATTTCATGCCTTCAGTATAGATTTTTCTGTGCTCATCTCAAAGAGGTAATAAACTGATTCATCTCTTGACTCCTCCTTTTATGGAAAAAAAAATGTTTTTCTTCTTTCTAAGCCCTGTCTTTCTCCTTCCTGCTTATTTACACAGGTCAAGAACCAAAGGGAATGGTGTTGGACTCTTGTCTAGGGGTAAGAATCGTGCTTGACATTCTCATCAATGCCGTGGCAGCCATAGGGCTTGTGTCAAATGGACTCCTCTTTCCTTTTGAAATCCCCGGCGCAAGACTAAAGACCACAAGGCCCAGTATGCTAGGCAGTCCAACTTTCTTCAGTTTGGACTAGAACACAGCACAGTGGGAACTTCTTGTAGTTTCCTAGGATTGACCAACAGAATTTGGTGAATTCTCTTTTGCTTGCCTCTTCTCTGGAAACCTCTCTCTGAAATCATATATATAAGATTATTATAATCCCAGCTACTATTATAAAAACATTTCTATTGTAGCAATGATGATTTATATTACAGATTATTAATATAATATATAACATATAATTAATATTTAATAAAGAAATAAAATGTGTATGATAGATATTATAAGCACTTGGTATTTACAAAGCATGTTCATACATTTCATCTTCACAACAAAGTCAATGAGGTTAGTGCAAATATTTCACCATTTTACAGAAAAGGAAAATAAGACCCAGGGAAGTGAGGGACTTCTCTTCCACACACTTTACTAGGGCTAGAACCCAGATCTTCTGACTCTCAAGTCCAATGTTTTATTTTACCATATTTCATGCAGAACCAGGAAGGGTGAGTTTTCAAAATGGCAAATCCTGGATGCATTAGCACTCATTATTTCCAAGGTTACATTATTTTAATCTCTCTTATGCCCCCTAACTCTTCAGTTCATAAGATTCTCAGTCAAGTAAGGGTCAGTTCAAGTCCTTACTCCCACACCTTTTTGCCTTTTATTCTGTACATTCTTTCATGCCACTGGCGACTTTAACCTAACCTCCCACTTGCTACCTGCTGAGACTCTTCTCATCCCAATCACAAAACGATCTGCCTGCAGGAATCATCCCTTGATTCAGTGACCATTTGGAAAAGGATAGAACCTTTGAGATGGAAGAGACCATCTAGTTAGACTTCCTATCTCATGCTGGAATGACTCCTATGACATCTCTGACATGTGCTCATCTAACTTCTGCTTGAACATTTCCAGTGACGGAGAGTTCATTATTTCAAAGGGCAACTCATTCAATTGCTGGACAGCTCTAATTGTTAAAAAGTTCTTTATCCGAGGAAAAAAAAAATTGCCTCCCTTCAATATCCATTCATTAGTCCTGTTCTTAGTCCTTTGGAGCTACACAGAATATCTACTCCCTTCTCAAATGGACCCTAAAGATACCTTTTACATACAGCATTACGGGCCCCCTTCCCAAGTCTTGCCTTCTTCAGACTAAGTATCCCTGGTTCTTTCAGTAGTCTCTCACTATCCTAGTTGTCCTTTTTTGTAATTCAAATATACAAGCATTTATTAAGCACCTACTGTGTTCCAGGTATTGTACTAAGTACTGGGGATACAAAGACAAAACAAAAAAGAACCTGCATTCAGTGAACTTAGATCTTGGGGGTGGGGGATTCCAGGGGGTGATATGATACAGAGAAGTAAGTACAAGATAATTTGAGAGAAGGAAGAATCAGAGGAATCAGAAAAGATATAGAAGAGGTGAAGGATGTTAAGAATTCTAGGAGATGGAGATGAACAGGCACTACATTCCAAGTATGTAACCGAACCTTGCAAATGTATAAATGAATAGGAAATAGAATGGTCAATTCAGAGAATAAGTAGGCAGTTTTCTTGGGACAAAGCATGTGAAGGGGAGTAATATGAAATGTCTAGAAAGGGAGGCTAAAGGCAGACTGAAGAACTTTTTATAGTAGTAATGCCTTTCTAACTTTTTTTAAAGATTTGGTCACCTCTTTAGGACCATTGCTACCTGTGGGCAAGTCATTTTTTAAAAATATGTAGGTTTATTTTTTTCTCAGTAACACATGAACAAAAATTTTTAATATTCATTTAAAAAAATTTTAGTTCCAAATTTTCTCCTTTCCTTCCTCTCCTCCCCTACCCAGAGAAGGCAAGCAATTGGATATAGATTATACATGTGTAATCATGCAAAACATTTCCACATTAGCCATGTTGGAAAATATAGATCCAAGAATAATAAAGTTTAGAAAAAGGTATAATTCAATCTGCATTTTTCATCATAAGTCCTTCAGATTATTGTATTGCTGAGAATAGTTGTCATGCACAGCCGATCATTGTACAGTATTGCTGTTACTGTGTAGAATGTTCTCCTGGTTCTGCTCATTTTACCTTGCATAAGTTCGTGTAAGTCTGTGAAGAACTTTAAATGATAAAGAGAGGAATTAGTATTTCATCCTAGATGCAATAGGAACCACCAATGATTCTTGAGTAGGGAAGTGAAAGAGCATTCATGATCAAACCTGTTCTAGGGAGAGCATTTTGATATCAATATGGATGCTGGATTGGAGACCGATTAGGAAGCTCTTGTTTGAACAAGAGGTATTGAGGACCTCAACTAGGGCTGGTGTTTGTCAATGTCTCTTCTATAATGTGGTACAGGCAAAAGATAACACACTATTCTGACCACTATAGAAAGCAGTAGGACTCTCACCTCTTTTATTTCAGATGTTCTACTTCTATTAATGAAGCCCAGGTTTACATTAGATTTTTATCAGTCAATGTTAATTCATGTTGAGCTTGCAGTCGACTCAAATTCTGAGGTCTGTTTCATTAGAACTGCTGTTAATTCAGGTTTCATCCATCCTGCACTTGCATAATGTAGCTGATTTTTAAAAATCAAAGTGCATGACTCTAAATATATTCCTATTAATTTCATTCTGTTAGTTTCAGTTTATCAGTCTAGCCTGTTGAGATCTTACTAAATCCTGATTTTAACACCCAGTCCCTTACCTATTCCTAAAATTTGTGGAATCCTATAACTTCAGCTAAGCCTTTCTTACCCCTAGGAATAGCTGCCCAACAGCCACTCTATCCTCCCTGACACAATAAAGCATTGAAAGGTACCATCACTACCTTTTAGAATTCTCTGAAGTATTCTCTGAATGCAGAATTTAGGGTAGCACTTCAGAAATTGAGGGACCCCTAACCTACTCACAACTGGAGCTGAGGCAACTCTAACCACTGTCACTCAGGTCTTGTTTGACATCATCCCCATCCCATTATGAATTTTCCCCAGAGAATATCTTTTAATCTGAGATTTCTCAAGGACCTCCCTTTGAATGGTTTTCTGTTGGAAAAGTATCTGACACCTCTTCATCCTTGCAGATAAGGTAAGTTGGTTTAAACATAGCCAGAGAAACATTTCACATGGTGTCCTACCTCAGGCACAGGGTTCCTATAAAGTCTCTGTGAAGCTCTCCTTAACCTAGCCCACAATGAATTCCCTTCCCTGAACTCTGGTGACACTTAGAATCTATGTCACACAATTCTGCTCATAATTATATACTGCCATGTACAGTTCTCTAATTGCTTCATATGTGTTACTCATGTCAGGTTGTATTTTCCTCAAGGACAGTTGCTATGTCTCCTCCTATTGTGTCTCTCCCCATCCCCCAGGCTTGCCCCTTCCACTCAGAGCACAGAATGTGGCATTCGGTAAGGATTCAGTAGATAGGTGTATATTGACTGGTGAAAAACAAGGAGTTGAGATTCACTCAAACACAGTTCTGTTCTTTAAAATCTGGTTTTTATGAGCCAATTTCTCAGTGAGCAAATGCAATCTACCCCCTTTGACTCCATTAAGTCTCCCACCACCATGCAACATAACTGAGATTCTCCACCAAATGAACTTTTCCCTCAGGAACTATCAACTAATCAACAAAATCAATACATACATATTTAATTAACCCTTACCTTGCACTAGATGCTGCAGGGGATACAAAGAGGTATGAATCTGTCCAAAGTGAATTCATTCATTCAAGGAACTACTATAAACAAGACACTGGGGAAGCCCCCATAATAATTAAGACATGAATCACTGCCTACCTTCATTGAGATTATAATCTGGGGGCGGGGCAGGGTGAGAAGAAATAAAGAATGAAAAACACATATACCTTACTTATCCAAATAGAATATAAGCTCCTTGAGGGCAGGGGTTATTTTTTATTTTGTACTTGGCACAGCGCTTTGAATATAGTTGGCACTCAATAAAATACTTATTAGATTGTTGAGACTTGGCAAAATTAAAAATAAAAAGGGGCAAAAAGGAAAAATTGAAAATTTAAAGGGGAAATCCTTTCAGATGAAGAAGAAACAAGCCATACCTGAGAAAGAAATGTTTCTAAGCTTAAATAATTTAGTTGAATATGAAGAGGCTAGTAAGACAATGAGCTTACCTAAGGGGCACAAAATTAATTTAAGTTTTCATCCCTAGCCATTCTTCTGAATAAGAACCCTAAAGGAGTATGGGAAGTGTTATTGGCTGAATCAAGGCTGATGACCTTAAATATGGAGTCCATTACTGAGGGAATTTGCTCTGAACCTGCATTATTGAACAGGAGAATCTAGATCTCTTCCCACTCCTGCCTGCCTGTGAAAGACCTGGAAGCTAAGGCTCTAAGGAATCAAAAAAGGAGATGCTTCTGCTAGGTCACTGCCCTAGCTGAAAGAACACAATAGCATTCCATCTGAAAAGAACACAGTCTCACCTATAGAGCTGCCTATCAAAGAACAAGCTAAGGGAGTCCTGTGGATTGACGTGGCCAGCAGACATGGGACACCCTAAGAAGAGTGCAACAGCTGAGTGATCTGCCTGTCACAGTCCATCCAGTAGCAGCCGTAGCTGCCCAAAAATTGATCATCCTATTGGGATCATTCTGGCAGCAGTCAAATTATTGATTAGCCAAGTAGCCAAGCAACCTAGCTGACCTAGCCTAGCAACAAAGTGAACTGTCCACCTGAGACACCATTCCCTGTGAGAAATCAGCCCATTGTTTGGTAATGAACAAGTCCTGAACAATGGCATAACTTGCCACCAATACCACATTTTGCAGCCAACTTTATGAAGATTCTCCAGAGAAAGAGAGCACATCAAGACTCTGCAGTTCTAGAGTTGAGAGTTGCTGTGGTCACATGCATTCTTTATGTGAATTGCTCACTACCACTACAGTTTAAATTTGTACCCACTCCTCAGCTCATGGACTCAATGTGCATTTGTGGGAGAGTGTTCCTTTTTGGAAGGGAAAGACTTTATAAGTACTGTTTTTGTTATAACAGCATTTGAGTAAATATCTGCTAGGAAAATTGAGTCTACTGGTTGATTGTTAAGCAGAAACACACTAGTAGGGGCTTATAAGCTATAAGTTAGAATAGTCACTCTTAGGGTTATTCCTAGAACTCTCGAAATACTAGGAATGATCTCTCTGCCAGTGCCAGTGTGAACATACAGCAAATATATAACAAAAATATTATAGAATAGAACAGACTAAAAGCACAATAGAGACATAAAGTGCTATACAAGGTTAGAGGAAGAAAAGATAATTTTCTCCTGGGAGAATCAATGAAAATTAGAAAGAAGAAGGATGATTTGAACTAGGTTTTAAAGATTGGGAAGAATTTCAAAGCTCGTCTTTCTTCCCAAACCAGCTTCTCCTCCTGACTTGTTTTTATCACCATCATTTTGCCAGTCACTCAAGCTCAGACTTCAAAGTCATCTCTTACTCTTCTCCTTCTTTATTTCCAACTACTTTTTACACACCATATCACTCATCTGTTCCAAACCTCTAATGACTTATCTACCAAATACAGCTCAAATTTATTAGTCTAGTATTCAAAGCCTTCACATTCTGGTCCCAGCTTATCATTCCAGCCTTAACTCTCACTACTTCCTAATGAATTCACTCCTCGAGCAAAACTGGACATGCTCCCTAAACACAATTTTATTGCTCTCTTACCTCCTTGCCTTTGCTTGTGCTGTTCCTTCTATTTAGAATATTTTCTGCCATCTGTATCTTCACAATTCTACCCAGAATTGCAAAGCCATGGCAAATGATACTTTCTTATTCAAGTCTTTCCTGATCTCTCTAACTAGATGTGCTCTGTTTCACTCTAACAGACCTCAATAGAATTTTGTATTTCTTATGACTCATGTAATATTTTGGATTTTATTATGTTCGTTTGTACACTTGTTTGATTAGTATTCCTACTAGACTATAAGCTCTTTCATAGGAAGAACCGTATTGAATTCATTTTTATATTGCTCAAAGGGCCCAGTAGATTGCCTGACATATGTTTACTAAATATTTAACTAAATTGAGTACGATATAGTCCTTGTTTTCAAGAAACTTATAGACTAGTTGGGCAGGTAGGAGATGTGCTGTATAGAATGCTGGGTCTGGAGTCAGGAGGATGTCAGTTCAAATGGTTAATGGGTTACTGGACAAATTACTTAAGCTCTATTTGCCTCAGTTTCCTTAACTATAAAATAGGAACAATAATAGCACTTACTTTGCAGGGTGGTTGTGAGGACTAAATGAAATATTTATAAAGTGCTCAGCATAGTACCTGGTACATAGTAGGCAGTATAGAAGTATTTATTCCCTTATCTTTCCCTTGGGGAGAGAAAATATTCATGGGAAAGTAACCAAGGAATGCAAAATATTACTTCTGATGCATGCAAAACGAATGGGTCAAAAATGAAAGAATACTACAGGAATTTGAAGGGGATCATTGTGGGTTTGTCGAGAAAGTCTTCATGATGAAGGGGAGACTCCATTTGGGGCCTGGAGGATGGCTAAGGTTCAGTTAGGTAGAAAGGAGAGTGAAATTCATTATGGATGAAAAAAATAACCGAGCAAAAGCACAATGTTAGGAATATTCAAGGCATGTCTAGGAGACATAATAAAAATCAATTTGACTGACATAGATGGCTCCTTTAGATGATGAGTAGATGATCAAGTTGGAAAGGTAGGTTGGGGACAGACCATGGAGGGCATAAATGCTTGATGGAGGAGCTCAATGATCTTCCTGATTCTCCCACAATGACAATATGTCTCCAGTAATCTCCTTTCTTCCCTCTCCCCTTCAAGTCTCTTCCCCAGAGCCAACTGTTTTTAGAGACAGTCTATACCTGTGGACTACCAAAATTAGGTAGCAATGAAATTGTATGTAAGCCTCATCTGTTGCTTTAAAAGGGTACCAGAAGAGACACTGAACTAGCCTCGGAGTCAAGAGGCCTGCTTCCTGAATTTTCCCTTGACCCTGCCATCTACTCAAACTACCATCCTATTTTCAAAATACCATCCCCTTTTCAAAAAGGATTCTACCCTTCCTGCCTTCACTTCCTCATCACCCACTCACCCTCCAATTTCTTGACATCAAACCTCTGCCCCACTACTCTCCAGATCCTGTTCCCTCCAAGGTCTTTGGTGCTTTCCAAATTGTCAGATCCAGTGTTCTAGTCTTAACCCCTCACACTCCTTGACCTTTCTGTAGTTTTTGACTCAGTTGACCACCCCTCCTCTTCAAATATTCTTTTCCCTTGGTTTCTATGACATTGCACTTTCTAGGTTTTCTTTGTATTGCTACTTCTCGTCTCCCTGTCCTTTTCCTGCCCCTCCCTTAATTCAGGAATTCTCCAATATTCTTTGAATCTTTTAGGTCAATAATAAAGGTTTCTCCTAGGTGCTGCGTATGCTGGGGACATGGAAGCAATTGTCTGTGGATGAGGTACATAGGCATGAGATGCTCTGGCTCCCCTCTGCCTAAGTTGTACTTTCCAAATACATTTCCAAATGTCCACTTCTTAAATGGCCTTTACGATCCAGCTTAAATGTCATCAGAATACCACTTCCCCACAAGTCATCCTCCGAACTGTGTTCCTCTCTTACTGTACCATAATTATTTGCGTATGTCTTATCACCTCTATGAGTCTGTAAGCTGCTAGAGGGTAAGGACTTGCCTTATGCTTTGTATTCTCTAAAGCCTGTAGCACAATACTTTTATGTCATAAACGCCCAATAAAACTCTGATGAATGACTGTACGAGTCTCTCTGACTCAGTGTAACCTTAATTTTCCTTTCTCTGGTCCTCCATCGTCTCTGTCCAAGAGGGGCATTGGTTTCTGCTGTTTACTTACTGCATGGAATATTATGCAGAGAACCTTAAGGACTCTTCAGGGAATGGAGCTAAATATGTAAAGTACTGATTTCCCCCTGGAAATATTGCTATGTCTCCCTGCTTCTTGTGATCTACCAGGTTGCCTAATTTATACCAATAACTCCATCAGGCAAGAAGAATTTGTGGCTATATGCAATAAAAACATGAGAACATTTGTGTGTGCATGCGTGTATGTTTGCATGCAAGTGTATGCGTGTGTGTTAATATTCAATTGGTCACAAACATTATTAAGCACTTAAAATCTGCTTGGAGCTGGAGATATAAATTCAAAAGTGAGACAGTCCCCTGTCTTCAAAGGGCAAGCATTCTTCTGGAGGGAAGAGGGAAGTTAGAGAGTAATGTAACATGTTCAGAGATAAGTAAATATAGAAGAGATACAAAATAAAACAAGATGCAAAATGAAACAAGAGATAAGTAAATATAGAAGAGATACAAAATAAAACAAGTGCTGGAGGAGGCACTACCAACCATAGGAATCAGGAAAAATAGCTTGAAAGAGAGAGATCTAAGCTCAGCCAGGCCTGAGGAGATGGAGGTGAGAAAGGATAGTGTTACTGCCATGAAGGATAGACTGTAAAAGGGCAAGGCAGGCAGTTTAACTGTAGTAAGTAATATGTGAAGGAAAATTATGTGCAATAAGCCTGACAAGGTAGGCTGGAACAGAACTGTCAAAGGTTTTAAATGCCAAATAGAGGAGTTTGCATTTTAACCTTCAAGACAAAAGCTTCTTGAGTCAGGGAAAGACACACTCCAGATTATCTATGGTTAGATCCAGAGAAATAATTATCTGGGCTTGGCCTTATCTCATCTATCCAACCTTATCTCCTACTACTATTCCTACAAAGTTTTCCCTTGTTTCTAGTAAAATCAAGATCTCTTCTGTTGAAGGCCAACTCGGAATGTCCTTCTGTCTCCTTTCCTATCAATTCTTTGAGCTTTCCAAATCCTCCAGGAAAATCCTTTCCAATTGACCATGAACTCTGTCTTCCTTGAATTCCTGTAGAACTGGGTCTCCACATCACAACTGAATTTAGCACCCAGCATAGTATGACACAATTCGGAAGTGGTGTGTATAAAGTCAGAAGGCCCTGCATTCAAAACACAGATGAGTCATTCACTCCTTCAGTGAGGGCAATCACTCTACCTCTCTAGAACTCAATTTCTTTATCTGTAAAATGAGGGGATGGGGAAGTAAGAAGGACTAGCTAGATGACTTCTAAGGACCTATCAGATAATGACAAATTTATCTCTAAGTGCTTTGTTTCCTGTGTGTCTTGCCTTCTCAACCAGATTCCAAGTTCCTTGAGGGCAGGGACTCAATTATATACTTCTCTTGTATCTCTCCCAGTGCCTAGGACAATAATAAAAAGTACCTTTTAAATGAACATTGAATTCTCCACTGAAATTCTACTCGCTTGTTTCCCTTGTGGGTGGTGGTGGTCCTGGGTTCTAGAGGGTTCTGCAAAAGACTTTAGTTAAAGATCTGGTGGTACACTGTGTCTGTTTTCCCAAGGGATCAGCCCCAAGTTCAGACAGATTCCTCACCAGAAACAACTCATCTAACTGAGGCATAGAAGTGGTTATAATCTACCCTAGTTTAGGGGGTACCCATATTGATGGGTACTCACTGAAAACTGGCATTCTGAATAAAAAGGAGAACAAAAATGGAGAGTCAGTAAGTACAACCAAGTCCTTTATCAGCAGGCATCATAATTATTTCACAATCATGGATCTTTTGAAGTAGTATCATAGAATGCTAGAGCTGGACCACAAATTATCGGGCATACCATACCCTCCGACGGATTTACAAAGAAGGAAGCAGAGGCACAAGAGAAAGGTGACTTGGTTTCGGGGTTACATGGTTACCAGAACCCATCTCCCACTCTCAGTTCAGTGTCTTTTCCCCTCTCTTGTGAAACCTGTATCTCCTAAAGCCCCTATGTTCTAAGTTCTAGGAGCTGCAGGCTGAACTGGCTTTGATTTTTAAGTCAGTCCTTTCCTGTGGCAGGTGAAATTATGCTGGTATTAAATGCCCATCCTGTGGGTGCTGCAGGTGACTGCATTTCCAGGCTGTCAGTCAAACGGTAATCATGTCTATTCCCAGAAACTGCCTAGTGAATTCAGCATGGTGGGTCTTTTCTCTCCCTCCTCTGTGAAGGCTGTCCCACCCTTTCCAGCCAGAAAAGCCCACCCACAGTCATTCAGCCATTCTCCCTCCGAAGGCAACAAGAAGGGAAAGAGGTTGTTCTGGGGCTGCACTTGTTTGCACAGAAACTTGCAAATCTGAATGAAAATAAAGAAGGGGAGTAAAAGGAGGCAGCAAATCCAACCCCTGTAGGCCCCTCATTATTTCCCTCCTTGACAAGAATAATACACCAAATTATTTTAAAAAGTAATTCTCCTATGACGTCAGAGAGGTCCCAATAGCTCACCAGCAGCAAGGAAAATGGATTGCAAACAGATGTAGCCTTTGAGATTTCTACACCGGGCTGATAGAAAAGAAGGAAAAAAGACAAGGGGATCCTGTATGGGGTACTTAAAAAATCAGGTGCTACTGAGAGGACTGGAAAGGCTTCCTCCAGAGGCTATTTGAGGGGGTGGCTTGTGAAGGATCGGTTTCTGTATCCAAGGATTGTGAATTTGATGGTGTGTGTGTGTGTGGGTGTGTGTGTGTGTGTTTGACATACACTTTTGGCTTTAAGGGCTCCTGGCATTGAAGGTGAGGGGTCAGAAAGATCCAAGAAATCGCTTGTTCTAACCTGGAAATCCTTTCCACCCTCCTCCTCTGAACCGCAGTGACTGGATAGGCCTTTCTTTTTAGCCCAGATCACGTTCACGTTCGGCCTGGAATAGCTCCCTATCTTTTCGAGTGTTCTCCATTACTAGACTCTAAGAGCCCCGAGGGTAGGAGGCGCCGCGTCTTATTCATCTCCCACATCCAACAAAGCGCCTCGCAAGGGTAGTAAGCTCTGCATGAATATTTTATTGATTTTTACCATAAAAATGCAAACGACGTCGTAGAAAATAAACGGGAGAGCTCAGACCTCTAAGCTTTCCTTCTTCCCCCACCATCCCCCACCTCTGCTTCCTGAGGCTTCCAAAAAAGACGCAAAAATTAATTCAAAATATCATCGCTTTCTCTCCTTTCCCCTGCAGCTCGGTTAGAGACGTTGCATTGAAGCTCTGAACTGGCGGGGCTCCTGGGATGGGGCCGGACCGGCGGCAGCTGGCCTGCCCGGACCCCCGGCGGAGACCTCGTTCCGGACCCCTGCCCCCGCCCCGGGATCCTCCCGGGTCCCCCACCCGCCCAGGGCGCAGCTCGGAACTGGAGGGGCCTCTCCCGGGCCAACTGCAAACACCCAGCGGGTTCTGGATTCCCCAGCCCGGGCAGGCGCGAGCGGGGCCTAGTCTATTTCAAGTCTATTTCAAGTCTATTTCAGTGTATTTCAAGTCCATTTCATGTCTGTTTCCACGCTCTCCCTTCCTTCCCTAGACCACAAACCAAGGCTCTGGACGGGTTTTGGGGGGACCGGCCTCTCTAAGAAAAGCCGTCGTTACAGCCCTAGGCCAGGCCCTGCAGGGGATGGCTCGGTCAACGTGGTCGGCCCGGCCCGGCCCGGGAGCCGCGGCGGCGCCTTCACACGCTCCGGGGGCTCAGGCTTCGCACGACTCGGGAAAAGGCTTCTCCAGCCCAGTTCCTCTCCCGCCCCGTGACGTCTGAAGCGCCCGGAACTCGAGTCGGTGCTCGCCCGCCGGCCCGCGCGCAGCCTGGCCCTCCAGGGGCCTCTGACCCCCGGCTCCAAAGGCTGGAGAGCCCCACGGCCGGGGGCTGAGGGAGGGGGAAGGAGGGGGAAGGGACGGCCAGCGGCGAGGTGAAGAGCCCCGGCATCTTAGGCCGGTGTTGGAGGACACTTCCTGCGAGCCTGAGCCTGCGCACTATGCGTCGGCCCAGCCACCTCTCCCGCTCCCTCCTCCTCCCCCTCCCCGCCCCCCCAAACCAGCCTCGTTCTCAGTCTACAGTCGAACGGGAGAGATGGGGGAACAGCGCTTGTCAGCCCCCAGGTTCTTTAGTGCGCGACAATCTGCGATCTGCTAACCTGAGCACGGGTTTGCAGCCCGCCGCCCCCACCTCCCACCTCCCACCAGCTTACCTATTTCTCCCTCCCCCTCCTCGCAGTGCATTTACAGCAAAGACACCGAGCTTACTCCCCCACTACCACACACGCACGCACGCACATCGCCGCATCCCACTGATCACCTCTCCCCACCTTCCGCACACACACACACACACGCACATCTCCTTCCACAACACACCCACCGCCACACTCCTCCCACAACAGCACACCCACCGCGCGGTCCCCACGACACAACACACAACACACACGCCCACACCACACTCGCTCCCCCCCCGCCTTCAGCGGTACACACCCACCCCACTCCCGCTCAGGGCACCACAGACACACCACACTCACCCTAGCACACGCACGAGCGCTCCCCGCTTCCCGCGCGCGCACACACACACACCCCTCCCCCGTCTCCATTCGTCCGGTCGGGTGGCCCCTTACCTCTCTTTCTCTGTGTGTGTCTCTGGGTCTCTTTCTCTCCCCGGCTCGTCCTACTGCACCGAGGAGGCACAAAGCCCGGCTGGGCAGGGGTGGGTGTTCCGATAGAAACGGCCCGTCCGTCTCCCATCCATTTAAGAAACGTCAACAGTTCTACCCCCGCCCTCTCCTCCTCCTCCTCCTCCTCCTCCTCCTCCTCCTCCTCCTCCTCCTCCTCCTTCTCTCCTTTCAGCAGGATTTCCTCCTTTCAAAAAAAAAAAAAAAAAGCAACCCACAACTGTGGCCGCCGAAAGAGACCACCTCTCAATCCACTCCCAATGGGGTCGCTCAGGAACTCGGAGGGTGGAGAGGGGCGGGTTCGCAGTCAGACTGACAGATCGAGAACCGTGCCCTGGTCACCCTTCAGCAAAGCCCTTGTTCTGGGGGTGCACGGAGTGGAAACGAGACACCACTTTACCCAGGGAGAGAGAGAGAGAGAGAGAGAGAGAGAGAGAGAGAGAGAGGAATGGGGGAGGGGAATAGAGGGAGGGAGGAGGGAGGGAGAGGGAGGGAGAGGGAGGGAGGAGGAAGACAGAGGGGGAGGGAGAGTGAGGGGGAAAGGGGGGAGAGAGAGAGAGAGAGAGAGAGAGAGAGAGAGAGAGAGAGAGAGAGAGAGAGAGAGAGAGAGAGAGAGAGAGAGAGAGAGAGAGAAAGTTAGAATCATGCCTAGATGCTATAGGAAACGCACTCTCCTATTTCCCTCAGGGGACAACCAGGGGGTCTGCCCATGCCCCAACAGCACCATCTGGTGGCCCCTTCATCCCACTACTTGCCTCCTCTATCCTCCTCAGGCTCGTACCCCTCTCCCCCACCCCCCTTCTGTGTCCTTCCCATGATCAAGAGGTCTGAAATTCCTTCATCAGATGCTGGTCTCCGTTCCTTCCACTACTTCCTAGGCCTTCCTCCTCCAAAGCCTATATTTAGTCTTAGAAAAGACCAACCCTTCTTTCCAGCTCATGCTACATTCTTGCTCCTTTCTACCCTTCAGTGAATCAGTTCATCTCCACACTATGCTCAGATTTGAATCCCTTCTCCTTTTAGGGCATATACTTTGCCAGACCTCCACCCTATATTGCTCCCACCATCTGACTTTTATACTCCTATTTATGTGCTGCTGAATGGAGCTGAAAGAAGTCAGCCAACAGTGCTGACTGACTACACTACAGATGTACGTTTTCTAATCTCAGCTGCTCCCTCAACTGATGTAAGGCAATCCTTTTGTACCTCCCTAACTGATTCTCCATCCCACTTTCCTTGTGAGCTATTCTAAACTTTCTCTTTTCTCTCCAAGCCTCCCACAGTAGTCTTTCTCCTACTGTCTTAGCTGAGGTCTTCACCTCCTACTTTACTGAAAAAAGTAAGACCATTCATTGAGTCACCTTACAAGCCCTTGATATCATCTACCATTTTCCTTTATTCTGATAGAGGTATTTCTTCTCTTCAACAAAACCAATTCTTCTACATCTACCCTTGACTCAAATCCTTCCCATCCTCTCCAGCAGATTGCTCTCCACTATCATCTCTTCTCTCTAATCTTCAATCTCCCCCCAAATCCATGAAAAAGTCAGTATCTACAACGAAGTATCTACACTACATCTGATATCTCCACTTCCACTTGTCTCCTATTATTTTCCTCTAAACTTCCTGAAATCTGAATTCTGACTTCATCATTCAACTGAAATTACTCTCTCCAAAGTTAGCAGTGATTTCTTATTTGTCAAATCTAATAGCGTCTTCCCAATCCTCATCTCTCTTGACTTTGCTGAAGCATTTAATGCTGTTGACTACTCTCTCCTCCTTAATACTTCCTTCTTTCTGGATTTTCATGACGTTCCTTTCTTCTGATTCTCCTACCTGGGTGACTGCACTTTCTTGGTCTCTTTTGTTGACTCATCATCCATGTCATGCCCACTAACTGGGACTGGAATCCAAAGCTAAGTTCTATACCTTCTTTTTTCTCTTTATATTTTCTCACATGGTGTCCATATCAGCACCTTTCTGTTCAATTATCACCTTAATGCCAATCAATGCCTCCCAAATCTATACCCTAGCTCTAGTCCTTTTTCCTGAGCTCTGGTCCCAAATCATCAGCTATTTATTGGATATTTCAAAGTGGCTGTCTTATATGCCTCTGAGATTCAACATGTCCAAAACAAAATTCATTACCTTTCCTCCCAAACCTACCATTCATTCAAACTTCTCTCTTTCTATAGTCTAGACTATAAGCTCCGTGAGGACAGAAATTAGGTCTTATTCATTCTTGCATTGTGCCCCACAGCACCTAGCACAGGGTCTTGTGTGTATATATATAATTTGATAAATACCTGTTAGATTAACAAATGATCAACACAGTCTCTTTATTTTTCCCTACACAAAGCACGTTCATTCTAAACTCTAAGAATTCACCCATGTAATTCCCCCTTTCCTGGAATGACTTTCCTCTTCAAACCATATCCAGCTAACAACTTCTCTATTACGGTCAAGGATATTACATTCCTTCAAGTCACCTTAGTTCAAAACTTCCATGTTCTAAACTTCATCCCATTACTCCCATTCACCTTACATATCCAATCATTTCTATATCTCCATCACTTGCGTACGTCCCTTCCTGTCTACTCACAAAGACACCACCCTAGTTTAATTCCTCCTCATGTTTCACCTAGACTATTGAAAAGCTACCTACTTGATCTCCCTACCTCAAGTCTTTTCCCACTCCAATCAATCTTCCATACAGTAACCAAAGAGATTTGGCTAATGGAAAATCCATGGGTCTGATCATATCACTTTTCTTTTCAATAAACGCCAATGTCTCCCCATTACCATTAGGTTCACATACATAAACTCTACCTGCCACTCGAAGCTTTTCTCAACCTGATTCCTTCCCACCTTGCCCTTCTTCTTTCCATGTATTGTTATTGTTTAGTCGTGACTGACTACTCATGATCCCATTTCTTGGCAGAGATACTGAAGTGGTTTGCTATTTCCTTCTTCAGTTCATTTTAGAGATGAGAAACTGGGGAAAATAGAGTTAGGTGATTTGCCCAGGTATTAAATGTTGGGGTCAGATTTGAACTCATGAAGATGAATCTTCCTGACTCCAAGCCCAAAGCTCTGTGCACTATGGCACCACCTACCTGCCCCCTACCACACTCTCTAATCTAGCCATACTGACCATCTATAAACAAGATAATCCTCCTGTCTGTGTCCTTACACTGGCTATCTCTTATGCCTGGAATGTACTTCCTTCTTACTAGAAACCCTAGTTTCCTTTGTGACTCACCTTATGTTGCTTTCTAAGTGAAATTTTTCTTCTCCAGGTTTCCCCCTCCAGTTTCTAGTGCCCTCCCTCCCCCAAAATTCCTTCAGTTAATTTTTGTATGTATTGTGTATATACTTAGGTATGTACATGTCATCTCCCTCATTGGAATATAAGCTGCTTGATGGTAAGGACCATTTCATTCTACACTTTGTAGCCCTAGTAATTACCACTGTGCCTACGACATAGTAAGAATGCTTAATAAATGTTTATTGATGGATTGATCTTTCTTTTTCATGCTCCTTGAAATCTCTAGGTAGAGTAGTTGATTATGGATATCATGAGTTAGGACTTAATGGCTGGTACCACAAGCTTTCAGGAAGTAGATGTTGGGCTCTCTGAAGTCCAAGGTCTAAGTCTTAGATAGGGAACCTTAGGGAGTGGATCAGGGATCCACTAAATTGTTAGATGAAGTAGATCCTCTAGGCCAGCGGTGGGGAACCTATGGCCATATGTGGCCTTCTAGGTCCTCAGTGGATTCAAAGGGCCATACTTTGACCTCTAGGCCAGATATTGCCCACCCCTGCTCTAGGCCTAGAAAATTCTATCATTTGACAAGTCTGTGTTGAGCACCTACTCAGTCCTTGGTTTGATGAAGGAAGGACATTGTGGGGTAAGGAATAAAGTAAGGATAACAGGGGAAATATTTCTCAGGTCATTTCCTCTAAGGATATCATAGAGTGATTTGAGAGACAGAACTAGACCATATAAACCAAAAGCAAACAACACAAGATGATAAGTAATTAAATATTTGAATTGTGTGGTATAGATAGAAAATACTACAGGAATTTGAAGGACAGGGAAATCAAGGAAAGTCAGAACAGTTTGGGAAAGCTTCCTAGAGGAGGCAGGATTTTAGCTGGATATGGTTCAGAGAGAGAGGGCATTCCAGGACAAGGGCAATGGCATGAGTGAATTCTTGGAGGTTAGAATGAGTGGGCTTTGTGTAGAGGGCAATAAAGAGACTGAGCTAATCATTCATTAATCCAAAAAAATTTATTGGATGACTTATATGCAAGACCTTGTGCTAGGTGCTATTGGGCATGATGCAAGAATGAATGAGATCTAGTCCCTGTCCTCAAGGAGCTTATAGTCTAGAAGACTACAAGAGTTCAAATGTATGCCAAGTGCTACAGTACAAGGTAGAATTTATTAACTGCTATAAGAGAGTACATGGGATCTTAGGAATTCAGAGATAAAAGATTATATCTGTCTGAAGTGATCAAGGAAGGCTTTCTGGAAGAGAAGGCATTTGACTAGAATTGAGAATGAATACAGTTTGGACTGGTAGAGTGGGAGGGAGAGCAAAACAGGTAGAAGAAAAAACATTAGCATATTGAGGGAGAAAAGAAAACCCCTGAGACTTTACAGGATGACTACAATTTGGGAAATAAGGTTATATAGGCAGGTTGATTGTCAAATTCTTTTGAATAGTTGAAGATCTCTTCCAGGAGGTTTTGCAGTGTCAAGGAACTTGATGCAAACTGTATGAAGTTATCCTCAAATAGCCATGTAACAGACCTCACTGTTTGGCTTGGACTCTGTTCTGGTTTTCTTCTATAACATTGGTGAATACCTTTCGTTAATATATATGTCCCTAGTCTGTGCCACATTTATGATCAGAAGATTGTTGAACAAGGTCATCTCTGCTGTTATATCTGTCAGAGAATCTTGAATGATTCTGATGTAGGCAGTGTTTTGCTCTACCAAATCCAAATGCTTTTTTCCAACCAGCAAAGTATTAGCACAGTGCAATCTTGTCTTCTTTATATCTTTCAGTCAGTTGTAGAGTGGTAAAAATGTGTTCCTCTGTGGAACATCACTTGCTAAAACCTGTCTATTCCCTACTAATACTCTGCTTGAAAATATCTTTTGTACATGTATTGATCTCAAAAAAATTATGTAGACAAGAACGTAGGCAGATAGATTAGTATCTGATGTTAGCTGTTGATGTTCCCTTGGTCACTAAAAAGAAAGATTGTTTTCATACTTCTATATTCCATTCTTTAGACACCTCATGAATTGATCCTTCAGTTGACCACTTAAAAGCATCTGGCCTGACTATCCTCGTAGGAAAAACGAAGTGGATGAAAATTGCTTATTCCCTAGATTAAAATACAAAGCTGAATGGACAGCCTGTAGAGCATATCTATCAATATATCCATCTGTGATGGATAGAAAAATGAATTGGACCCATAACTAAAAAGCAAGTAGGAAAGCAGGCTAGATTGCCTTCAGGAAATTTCAAATCATCTTTAATGACACAAAATTTTCCTCAGAAATAAAGGCCCAGCCTTTTAATATCAATAGTCCTTTGGCTCTCGGACATGGATTGAAAATGAATATCACACCGATCAAGGAAGAATTGAAAATGAGTTTCATACAAAGGACAATGGAGGCAAGCGAACAGAAGAAGGGGATACTGGTATGTCTATAAATGTTTAACAGCTAATTCTAGGGGGAGAAATTACACACTTCAAGTTTAATCTGCTTCACTAACATTTTCTCTATTGTTTTCACTCATTCAGTCAGTATTCAATAAACACTTTTAAAATAGATACTATGTGCCAGGCACGGTGCTAAGTTATTGATATACAAAAAGAGAGAAAAGACCATAAAACAATAAATCAAGTTTGATCGCATTGAAAAATTAATAGTCAGCTTTCTTCCATTGTGTGAGCCACTCCAACACAAACTGGGAAGGGTGCAACATGCAACTAATGAGGGACTTCAAAGAAGAATAGGAATATTGGCTTCCATGAGACAAATGTATGACTGAAAAGAGATGATGGGCTGGTCATAAGAAAGTGAGAAAGAGCGGATGAATATTTGGAGTGCTCCATTGGTATACTTGGGATATCCAAGAAAGTCTCTGGCATGTTGAATGAACACTCTTTGATGAACCTATAGGAGCACATGAATAAGAATATCATAGAGTGGACAGGCGTGGGGTGTCTTGTGAGTTACAGCATTGAGAGTGCCATCCAAATAGATGAGATCATAGATCCCTTTGGGTATTTGAGGCAGGATGAGACATTGTAAAGAGGCTTGAATGCCAGGCTGAAGAGTGTAAAATTGCTGAAGTTAGAAATGGGGAGCCACTGAAAGGTTTTAAGCTTTGAAGTGATGTGATAAAGTAGCGTTGAAGTACGATTCAGCTGAGCAAGATGGATTGGAGAGGGGGCAGAAATTGCTAAGGCCAAAGAAGCCCCTTGACTCAAGAAGGCAGGTGAACAACAGTCTTGTCCTAGATACCTGATGATGCATAAATCCAGGGGTAAGACCATTTCACTTATTTGCCTGGCAGATTATCCATCAAACTTGGACATTTTCAGTCTGTGGTTGTGGCTGAGAAGAAAGACTATCTTTTGGCTTCCTGACGCTAAAATTGTGGGGTCTACTCAACTCTGAGCACAGACTCCCTGCTCAGGCCTATGCTTTTTTTTTCTTCTCAAAGCCCCTCAAAGGGGTTGACAGAACCATAAGCACTGGACAAACCATGTGTTAAAATGGATCAGAGAAGATTTGGGGATCAAGTTTCTGCCCTGGAGAGTTACTCAGCTACTGGAGGAAAGAGCCCCAGACAGATTACATAAAGATTAAAATCCAGATTTGATATGGAAGGCCCTGGTCCTCAGAGAGCTGACCCCTTTACCCACACAGGCTAGGGTTTAAGAGGTGAAAGAGAAATGATTGAATTCCCTAAGACTTGACTGTCTCTCATGATCATTATAAACAATAACAGGCAGAACCTAATTTTCTGAAAAACCTGATCTCACATCACCTCTATGCCATCTCCTTCCGCTACCTTCATTTCTAGAGGCCAGACACATTTTACATATTATCAGTCATGTGGTTTATATTGAAAGTATTTCAGGTGATCAAGTTAGATCAAATCCAAGATTGACTATCTCTGAATGTATTTGTCTAATAGAATACAAGCTCCTTCAGGACAGGGACAGTTGTGACTCTAGCACAATGCTTAACAGCCAGGGAGTTAACAAGCATTTAGCAATTGCCTACTATTTTGGAGACACAGTGCTAAGCTCTAGGAATGCAATGAAAGGTACAAATAGACCTTGTATCCAAGGGGTTTGTATTCTAATGGGGGAGAAAATAGTAAGCTAGTCATAGGTCTATAGTTCTTTCAAGTTCTGGCTGATCTTAACGGTGGTCACCTCCTTTGAGAAACAGTACGTATGAAGTATGAGTATCCAGCTGCCAAGTCTAGAAATGTCGATCTCTCAGGACATTGTGATAGCTACTCATATACCTGTGGTTAGAGAAGAAACAGAAAGACAGTGAAAGGCAGCCAGTGTCTCCAGGTCACCTAGGTAAGCAAGCACATGTGTCATTACCACTGACATTAGGTGGGAGGTGGGGCAGGGAAGAGTTTCCTTCTCCTTGAACTGGAAGTTCAAGGAAGAGATTGACAGATTCCCAAAGAGTAGAAGTAAGAGAGTTAGATCCATTTCTCTTCAATCTTCTCTCATAGGAGACTTACTAAGTGGGGAAGTTATTCTTGACTTGGTCACCTTTCATGCAACCCTAGTCCCTGAGGCCAATCAGGAATTTATGTTGTCTCATGTGCCCTTTAGCAAAAGGCAAAGGTACATGTACCATGAAAGGAACGAAGGCTCGCGTCCATCCCTACTGAGCCAGCGTTCATGCCCAGCTCCATAGAATCACCCCTGTTATATACTCCCTCTATTAAATATGTGTTATCCCCATCAAATCAACCAGGGTATTTAGGGCACATTCCATAGTTCAATTGTGGATAATTATCTGGGGATCTGGAGAGGTTCAAATATTGTCCTTTTGAATGCTTATCTTCTTCCCCTCCCCATTCTCCTAGTCTCTACAGAGTTCACATGGAACCATTCTTAATGACCTCTTGAATGTCATACAAAGAGGCCTGGCTGTCCATTCAGTTCCAAAATGGACAGTTTTATGTGGGGATCCCAAAACTACTCTAATTGGTAGGCCTGTATGCCAAAATACAAAGTTCTACAAATTCATTAAGGAAACTATATTTTACAAAGTTTTCATAGGTTACTACATTACAAGCATCTGAAATGTCTTTTTCCAATCCAAAACAATTTGGAAAGAAGAAAAGAAAATGAAAATAAAGCAAATGACAAAAACAAGAAAAAGATTTCCCTTCTCAGAGGGAAAATCTAGTCTCAAACGGACTCCCATAGGATATGGGGTTCTCCCAACAGCTGTTGAAAATTATCCTCCAACATTCATGTGAGAAACCACTTTCCTGGATAAAAATTCCTCTAACTGGGGCACTGCAGTACATGGGGCAACTCATCAATTTCTCCAGTGGGTCTCTGACAATGCATAGGACAATCCAGGTTGTGGCTGAGATAAAATATCTTCAGTGGATTTCTGCAACCCGTGGAACATACTGTGTCACCACGGGATCTCTATAAAGCCACAGGGGATTTCAAATGGAGGTCGGAACTCACCCAACAATGGGATAAGCAGGCTAATCCCCACATAAATCAAGCCAATTTAGATGAGTTCTCAAGCTATGTGGGGCTTCCAGAAAGGCACTAAGCAGTTGGGTTTGATTGGGATCACCCCATCAAATCCAGAACAAGTTCCCACATGTACCACAAGAAGTCCCTGCAAGAAAAGAAGTCTTAATGGGTAAAATTCTTTAGCACAAGGCAAGGCTAGGTGGCCAGCTGTACACATTTGAAACAAATTGTGTACGTATTCAACTTCTCCACTTCACATTTTTACACTTTTATGAGCTTGTTTCCTTAAGTCTCTCTCCAATTCAAAAAAGGCAGTGTAGGGTATGATCTGGGCATAGCAACAAATACAGCATTGTCTTATGGAGCTGATATCCTCTCTCACTAAGAATGCCTGAGTTCTAGGCTTTGCGTAGATACTGGGTTCAGCTCTGGGGGAGTCTGGCCTCTAAATGTTTTTAAGGCTCTTTTTTTTTTTTCAGTCTCTGGCTCTTTTCACCTCTATCATAGGTTGCCTCCCAGACTGGAAATGTCCATCTCTGTTTGATCAATGATGGTTAAGGAAAGAAACCCAAAGAAGAAGAGGTAACCAGGGGCTTGAGATCTCAATTTAGGACCAAGTCTAGCATATGCTCTTGTTACTGTGTGCAAGCAGCTGCCATAAATGCCAGGACAGCGAGGAATCCCCTTACCCATTCAAGAGAGAGAGCCTTCCCCCAACATATTCTGAAGACAGGAAAAAGAGAGCAAGAGTGGAAATTATCACAACATCTAAAATCGACCAGCAGCCAAGTCTTTCTGGCTTAGTGTCCAATCCTCTTTTGATGTATTCCCCTTCCTCTCCTGCCATCACGGAGTCCAAGAGATTCCTTTGTTAGTTCAAAACATCAAGTCCTTCAGTGCTAAGCGTGGCTCTTTAAAAAAAAAGCCAGGGAGGTCCCTCTCATGCTCCATTGTATAGACTCTCAAAGCTTATCACCTCATATATTTAATCCCAAACCCTACTACAGAGCTATAGTACTACATTTTCAGAATCTCTCCCTCTGTCTCTCTGTGTCTCTGTCTTGGTCTTTCTCTGTGTCTCTGTCTCTGTATCTCTCTGTCTCTGTATCTCTCTGTCTCTGTCTCTGTAGCTCTCTGTCTCCGTATCTCTCTCTGTCTCTCTGTCTGTCTCTCTCTCTCTTTCTGTTCACCTCTCTGTCTCTCTGTCTCTGTCTCTCTCTGTCTCTGTCTCTCTCTGTCTCTGTCTCAGTCTGTGTCTCTGTCTCTCTGTCTCTCTCTCTCTCTCTGTCTCAGCCCCAACCCAAATCCTACTGGGGAAAATCATTTTCCTTTTGTGTTAACTTGTTCTCTCAAATCTCAAACCACTTTCATTTTGAGGGGAAAAAATCATGGTAAATACTTGTTTAGATTAATAGCTGATTTGATGTTACAAAGAAATACAAGTGGACATTACTAAGAATAAAGATTCCAAATGCAGGCTGTATGGAATGGCTGTAGTCGAAGGGACAAAGATCTTTTTTCCTCTAATACCCCTATTCCCACTGGTCATAGGAGCACCAGGAAGTGAAATGATAAGATGAGTAAAGAGGAGCTGAGGTTTCCCAGGGCAACGCTCCAGAGTTATAGACTGGATGTTAGGTTTTTTACTGAGCATGTACATGCTATTTGGCTCTTATCACATCCCCTGGTCAGCTCTGATCTAACCATGTCTGATTTGCATCTGGTTAGCACCTTGTTTTGTCTTCTGATAACCTCAAATCCAGTGTCCTCAGTCGGGTAACTTTGGTTGTTGATCCCTGTTTACATAGCCCAGAAAACAAGATCTGCAGTTCAAACACTTCTAGCCTTTGGTTCTCCTGCATCTCAGTAATGACATTTCTGGGGTAAGGGGGCATGAGGCACTGGGGAGATCAGAAAGTACCTAAAGTAGGAGGTGATCTTGGAAAGGCACTAGGGCTTCTAAGAGACACAAATGAGAAGGGGGTGCATTCCAAGCACTAGAAACATGGAACATAGTGTGTAAGGAATAGGAGGAAGGCTATTTTGGCTAGAAAGGGAGTGATATAGACTTAGGTTGGAAAGGTGGGTTAGAGCCAGTTGTGAAGGACTAAAATGCATTTTTAAGGGAATTGCCATCCAAAATGATAAAAATATAAAAAGGTTTAGGTACTTAAAGGAAGAGTAAGCTGTCATTTGAAAAAAATATTGTACCAATCAGAAGTCCCATATTTCTAAGGATTAAGGAAGAATGTCTCTTCCTCCTACAAACTGGAACTTGTCTTTCCTCCGGCCTTAACTTGCAAATTGCCACTTAGGTCCCTGGTCTCCTTCCATTTGAAGGAGTCAGGGTAGAAGCAGAGAGCAATTTTTCCTCAAGGTTAGGGAAGGTTCCAAAGTAGTTTTATGGGTCCCTACTACAAAAACCTTCTTCTTCCCAGTTTGGTGATTTCCAAAGCTCTTCCCTGGGGAGAGATTGAATTTGCACTGGAGATTCAGGGGCAGATTTCAGGTAAATTTTATTTAGGTTCAGATCGTCACAAGTGAGATGGGGCAAAGTTGTCACGTTGGGAGAGAGGATGCACTACCACCTAGGCCATCAGACGAACATGAATAAGGGGAGGACAAGTCACAAAGGTTTGGCTTTTGCTTCTTTTAAACATGTAAAGTGAGAGATATAGACCACTGGCAACAGATGGAGGCCTGGACACAACTGAAGAGGGAGAAGGGGAGGGAAAGGGAGAAGGAGAGAGATGGGGGTGGAGAGAGAGAGACAGAGATAGAGACAGAGACAGAGAGACAGACAGAGAGAGAGACAGAGAGAGAGAGGGGAGAGAAGAAAGTGAGGGGAGGGAGAGGGAGGAAGGGAGAGAAAGAGAGAGAGAGAGAGCAAAAGAGAGACAGAGAGAGACACACAGAGAGAGACAGAGAGACAGAGATAGAGACAGAGACAGAGAGACAGACAGAGAGAGAGACAGAGACAGAGAGACAGAGAGAGAGAGGGGAGAGGAGAAAGTGAGGGGAGGGAGAGGGAGGAAGGGAGAGCAAGAGAGAGAGAGCAAAAGAGAGACAGAGACACAGAGACAGAGAGAGAGAGAGAGAGAGAGAGAGAGAGAGAGAGAGAGAGAGAGAGAGAGATTCAATAAAGCCCAGAAGAGGTCACCATAGTAACAGAAATCAGCTCCACTCTGAGGATCCTGTAGCTAGGGAAGGAGATAAAATGTTTTCTATTGATTGCTGTCGAGAAAGTCATTGGTGATAAGCTCCTTTGAGCCAAGATGGAGCAAATGGGGGGGATCTGGGCTCTGTGGAGAAAGAGGCTTTAGACTATCAGCCACCCTCTGTTTGGGATTGGAGGAGCTGAGAGGATCAATACTTCATCTGCCTCCCATGTAGGTTTCCTTATTCTCACCAGTTCTTGAGTGTGAGTGTGTGTGTGCGTGTGTGTGTGTGTGTGTGTGTGTGTGTGTGTGTGTGAGAGAGAGAGAGAGAGAGAGAGAGAGAGAGAGAGAGAGAGAGCTGATGTGCATGACTGAGCAGGTGAATTTGGGAATGGGATTGGTGGGAGGACAGTCTGTGAGCACGTCAGAGTTTCCAGGAGCATAGCCTTCAGCATCTGGAATTGTAATATTGGGAAATAAGGGTGATGGTAGAACCTTCGGTATCAGAAGAAATTAATCCAGTCCATGTCTACTGCTGACGCATTAGGGGACTTTTACCTTATTGGTCTCAATCTTTTCTTGTGAAGTGGGAATAGCAACACCCCTACAGTCTCTTTACCTCACTCAGCTACTCTGAGAGCTCAATAATTAAAGGACAGAAAGGAGGGGGAAGGGATTGGGGGTGGGGTTCCTCAGAACAGGCACTATATGTAGGCAAAGTAGAAGATAAGCAGCTGCTGAAGGCTCAAAATAGAGGTATATTTTTAATATAAATAAGTGTAATTTTTAATGCCAGAATATCCTGCTTTCCCTGACACTTGGGTATTTCTTTTGTGATAAATCAAATCCATATTTTTCAGTGAAGGACAAAGCTTCCAGTGAGTAATAGAACATAGGAGGCATAATTTTCCAACACAAGAGGGCAAAATGTTCTAACCTTGCCCCACAACTACTTTGTCTCACTTCTGCTGTTCAATACTTCTTTCAGATAGAGTCTGGCTATAAATATTTAGCAAAGCTATCTGTACACAGAACCATGACTAGGGTAGGGTGACGAGGTCTTTGCCCCAGAGTACTGAAATCGAGAAAGCACAGACTGAAGGCCTTCAGCAGGTAGAAACAACTCAGCTTAGTACTTAGTAATGAAGGATAATTAGTTAAAATAGGAAGAAACCCTCTTCTAGACCCTGTTCCCAGTGGCGACCTCTCCTGCTGCTTTTCTGTATCCTGGAGTTCAAGGTGTCTCCCCAAGGTTCCCCTAGTGACCTCAGATTTGTGGCTTGTTTTAACAGTTCTCACTTTCAGAGCTCAAGTTGATAGTTATCATTCCTTACTGCTTGTAGGTTGTATTTGTGGATATGGAAAGTATTTTTAAAAATACAATTAAAAGAAAATAAAGGCTGTAAAACCAGCTTTGTGAGGCCTTTCTTTTCTCTTTCGGTGACTTATCTGTCAGGATGAAGTAAGAGGGAAAGCAATGCTGCAGTCATTAGAGATTGCTATTGCTATTGGGAGTGGGGACCTTGGGAAGGGCTCTACCCTCATTAGACAGTGGGGTGAGCTAAGTGCTGATGCGATTGGACCTCTGATTAATCTTTATTTACTGGCCCAGGGACTGCTTTTAGCTGTGCAAATGTGTGTGTGCATATCTATGTCTATGTGTGGCTTTGCAGTTGTCTATGTGTCTAAGCTTCTGTGTGTGCATGCCTTCATATTTTCACCATCAGGTTAAAAGGAATGAGACCAATATCTGTAGACCCACTGGGGTCTGAAAGCCTTCTCTACAATAAGGACCTAGGACGTAGGGTCAATCACCCAGCAAACATTTATTAAGTACCTACTATGTGCCAGGCGCTGTGCTGGGCTCTGAGGATACAAAACCAAAAATGAAATGGAGCTTGTATTCTGTGATTCTGGGGGAGAAGGGACGTCTAAGATCCCGCTTGGTTTGAAACGGAGCGACACCTCTAGCCTGTGAACCTATGACCCTTTGGTCTAATCCAATCTCCTCATTTTACAGACAAGGGAAAGGCCCAGAAAGGTTAAATGACTTGCTCAAGGTTACCCAGGTAATAAGTTGCAAAGCTAGGAGATGTATATGCTCAATAAAGATTTCACTGTCAGTTGATAGCAAGAGCCACTTAACCAGTCAAGAAGGTTCATCTTCTGCTAGCTGACAGCTGCAGAAGGTCAGCTGGTCCCAGTCTCATACCTTAAAGCTTGGATTTTCACAACAGAAAAGGAAAGAAAAAAGGATAAAACCAAAATGTGTAAAACCGTAGACCAGATTCTCCCCCTTGCTCTAGGTCTTAACCTTAAAGTTCAAAAATTCACTAATTTCTTTTATAGAGAAGAAAACTGAGAACTCAAAGAGGGAGTTACTTGGTCAAAATAATACAACAAGTTAGTCAAAGCCATAGATCTTGCTTGACTCCCAATCCAGTACTCTCTCTACTATACTTAATACTTGAAGTATGTTGTATCCCCAAGCTATGACTGGGGTCAAATGGCCAGACTTTATCCCCAGAGTGCCCAAAACTAGAAAGTACAGTGTAGCATAAAGTCTTGGTGTTTCTTCATTGAATATTTGATGATATTCCTCTTAGACCTTCCTCTGCAGAGTGGTGTGACCTACTTTGATTGCTTCTGCCAATCACTTTTCTAACAGAATTCAAATATATACTAGCCTGATGTCCTGGCACTTGGAGATGGAGCAAGACATGGTAGGGCTAAAGAATATCCAGTGAGCAGGATGTGAATATTTTGTAATTTATCTAAATGTAGACTGATTTGGGGACTATCTATGGGTTAGGTAATATCCCCCCCAGGACTCCCTCTGGGCTACAGTGAATCTGGGCTTGGTGTCAGTGCCACAACCTGGCATTTGTGAGAAGATTTCAGGAAGATGCCTCAGGAGGAGCCATCAAGAGCTGCAGGGGATAAAACCAGATCAGGAGAAAGAAATGCTTTCTAGATCCTGGACTCCCCTGGGGAGGAGACTGACCCTGTATTCCCACTGGATACCAGCCAAGAGGAACTAAGAAGAACCAGTGTTCTGAAACCCCGAGATGGTAGTGGAAGGCATATTCATAGGAGCCATTCATTCCTCTTGCTTTGCAGGTGGCTTGCAAACCCTTTTATCTCAGCAAACCTGCTTGTCTCCTTCCTGGCTATCAATCAAAGTAGTTGGGGTATGTAAACCTGTTTGGTTGTTAGACTTTTGATCTAGATTGTATTTGTCTATCATAAAACCCACAAGCTAGTGATTCTGACCCTGCTGTATTATTAGACCCAACTTCTGGGGCAGGGGTTGGTAAAAGAATACAGAGACACATCTTTTCTAGTGCAGTCAAAGGTGTGTTTGCTCTATGGGAGCTGAGCTGGAGAACATACTTGTGTTTTTTGTTAAACATCTGTGAATTTCTTTAGGACTCACAGTGTGCTCCTAGAAAGTCCCCAACCCAACTTTCGAGAAAAACCTGCTGAAAAAAAAAACCCAGTTATTCTTCTGACAGAGTCTGAACATGTTAGTCTGATACCCCTGTACAACGAGATGGAGAAAGGCATGGTACTGTCATTACAACCTAGAGTGTATGTATGTGTGAGTGTGTGTTCAAACTCAAACTTTTCACCAGTGAGAGTTAGAAGAGTCTAAAGAGAGTGAGGAGCTACACAAATTCCAACCCCAACTTGGATTCTGACCCAGATAGCCAAGGCAGAGCACTCTAATCAAACCTATGTGACACTTATGACACTAGGAGGAGCTGTTAAGCAAGGTTAGTTGATGGTAGCTTTGCTGGGTTGCTATGAAAATGTTCCTTGGGCTAATTGCATGTGTTCATACAGAGTCCTCTAGTTTAGGAACCTCTAACAAATACTTAATAAAAACAAAACAAAATGAAACAAACAAAAAAGCTCTAATACTTTTCCTGGTTTTACTACCAATCCAATTTTCATGCCTTTCTCTGCTGGGGAAGGTATGTTTCTTTATTCTTCCCGGAAAACTGCTCATAAGCAGGGTTAGACTCACTGGCTAACAGATTTTATGGTAGGTTTTAAAAAGTCTAAACCGAAGGTAGCAGGGAGGAAACAAGCAAGCTGAGATTTCTGGCTTAGATGATGGAGCAAAAATCACAGGTCCACAGAACTCCGTCTCATAAATTCCAGCAAAGACCTAAAAATACCATCATACTTAAGAATGTTAAATCCGACTAGAATTTATCCAGAATTTATTTTATTGTACAAAAAAGACAATCTGGAAGGGGCCTTGTCAGATAAACCAACATGAGGGCAGGAAATAAGATGGAAACTTACTAAGAGAGACCCATCACTGTCAGGGGACACTTTAAACCTGTAGCACTCTATTGTACCTGAGAGGAAGATGACAAGGATATATAGATGAGGAAACTCTAGGGTGATCAGAAACCCAAAGTTGTTGGGCATGGGAAACTGGCAGAAGTGTGTTGGAGTAACTTCATCCCAAAGTGGGAGCCAGCAAGGATATATTAGTATAACCTAGGGCAAAAGAAAAGGACCAACAGCAGTATGTCAGTATAACCTCGTGTATCTGATATAAAAGCTGGCAATAGTCCAGAGAGTTTGCTGGGTAAGGGTGGCCCATTTCCTCCACCTTAGCTTTCACTCAGCCATGAGCCCATGACACCTGGAGTACATGTCCTGTCTAGGCAAACCTGAACCTGGGCTTTCATTGCTTCTTTCTTGGGTAGGTGATCAAGTGGCAACCTCAAGATGGATGTGTCCACTAAGTGACCTTGTGATTATGCTTGAGACTAGAGTTTCCCCAAAAAGCATAAGTAAAAGAAGTTTCCAGTTCATGATGTGAATTAGGTATGAGAGAGGTAATTTATTCCTACACACAAAAAGAAATGTTAAACAGTAAAGACTCACAGGCAGCATTAACAGGATTCAGTAATTTATCTTTTAACTACTCTTTATCTGCTGGAAGGCTAATATTTAAATCTCACTGAAACTGAAAGCAACTGTGACCTTAGTTTTCAAGTCTTTGATACAACAAAAAGTGTTGCTATGAATGTTTTTGAACATATGGGTCCTTTCTATCTTTAAACTATTTGGGGGCAAACACTAAAAGTGGTATTTCAGGGTCAAAGAGTATGCACAGTTAATTGACTTTGAAGGTATAGTTCTAAATTGTTTTCCAAAATGACAAGTACAATTCACAGCTCCAGCAACACTTTATTAGTATTCTGTCCCTCCATAGCCCCTCTAAGAATTGTCATTTTCCTCTTCCATCATCTTTGCCAGTATGACGGGTGTGCGGTGGAAGCTCAGAGTTGTTTTAACTTATATTTCTTTAATAATTAGTGATTTTGGACATTTTTTTCACATGATAGTTGACAGTTTGCCTTTGTTTTTTTGAGAACTGCTTGTTCATATGCTTTGACCATTTATCTATTGGACTCTCTTTCTGAAGATCTTGACAATAAACTCAGGCATCATGCCATCATTTGTTTCTCTCGGAGCTTTCCTGAGCTGAAGCCACAGCTAGCTGTTCTCTCAGCTGAGAGATTTATTGTTTGTGAGTCTTTACATCATCTCCATCTTTGGAGACTCCAAAGGGCAAGTCAATAGGCAAACATGTCTGTTGGCCAAACAGCAGGCATTATGTAAAGCTTGTGGCCTCATTATTGGGACTAGGAATGCTGCATATTCATTCCACTAAGATTTCTGCCCAAGTCATCAGCATTTTTAGTAGCGTGTGGCTGGAACAGCAAGGTTATGGTTCTCCTTGAGATGTAGGCTCCAATTTCTTGGTTCCTGCCTAGGGCAAGATCTTCTTGAGTAGTTTGCTTTCAAAATCTCTGCCTTATGACAAGCAGGACAGTTTCAGAAAATCCTGGGACGACATGTATGAAATGATGCAGGATGAAGTGAACAGATCATTGTTTACAGTAATAAATAGTACTGTAATGAAGATCAACTGTAAAAGACTGAGTTACTCTCATTAATACAATGATCCAAGATAATTCCAAGGGACTCTTGATGAAAAATTCTATCCACCTTCAGAGAGAGAACTGATCAGCTCTGAGTGCAAGCCAAAGTATAATTTTTCCCTTTTGTACTTTATGAGGGGCAAAATGGCTCATACGAAAATGTGTTTTGCATGATTTCACGTGTTTAAAAAAGTCTCTGTCTTGGTAAGAATGGACTTTGTGAGAGAAGTAATAAAGAAAAATACTTTTTTCCATAGCACCTTAACAACTCTAGAAGCTTGCTGCTTTCCAGATGGATATGTCTGTGCATACTGGGTAAAATTGTCTGTTCCCACCAGGATGTTGCTCATTTCCTTTCTATCTCATTCCAGACTCAAAAATCTATGAATCCAGGGAGGACTAGCACCTCCACTGTGAGGGCTTCCTGATTCCTTTTCAGGGCTGCTCATCTACCTTTGGTATTCATCTCTCACCCAGTTCTCATCTGTGATTCCAAGAAGCTGTAGCATTCAGAGTGGTCACAGCCTGGTAAAACTGACTCTGCAGATGAGTTAAACCAAGCTGAAGGTAACTGAAAGGCCTCAAACCTGTCAGTGAGTTAGGGGGATGTCTCCCCCAAGCATGTGAAAACTTCCTCCTGGCAGAATAGGCAGATGAGAACAATTTGTTCCAACAGCCATGTAGTGAGGTGGCTAAAACAGGTACTGTGAAATTCTTAGTTCTTGTTCAGGCATCGAAGACCCCAAGATCATCCATGGCACCCAGTGCCATCATTGGTCATCTTGATTTTTGTCCTGTTGCTGCACTTCAATGATTTAGGAGGGGAGATTGATTCCATTGACTTTGTACAACTCTGCCTCATTTACATCCAATTCATGTGCAAGTCAAGACATCACTTGTGAAGTTATGGACAAAAAACTTTTGGTGCATCACAACTACTCAGTGCTGATGGAACCACATTGATTAGTGATAAGGACATGATCCTAGAGAGATGGGCTGAACACTTCCATGGTGTTCTCAACAGACCATCATCAATCAATGCTGAGGTCATTGACTGTTTACCTCAGGTTGAAGTCAATCCCTCCTTGGCTGAACTTCCAACTGAAGAAGAGGTTTTGAGGGTCATTAGGCTCCTTTCATGGGACAAAGCACCTGGTGCTGATTCTATTCCAGCTGAGATTTACAAGGTAGGGGGACTATTGCTCATATAAAAGCTGACTGAAATTTTCCAGGTCATATGGCAAGAGGAGGCTATCCCCCAGGAGTTCAAGGATGCCTCCATTATCCATCTCTATAAAGGTAAAGGGAAGAGACTGCCCTGTGACAATCACGGGGGGGGGTCTCTCTCTTAGTCATTGCTGGCAAGATTCTTGCTAGAGTCCTCCTTAATAGACTGATCCTTCACCTGGAAGATGGGCATATACCTGAGAGCCAGCGTGGCTTCAGAAAAGGACAAGGAACAGCCTGTATGGTATTTGCTTTCTGACAACTCCAGGAACAATGCCAGGAGCAGAACAGAGGTCTGTACACATTTGCAGATCTGACCAAGGTCTTTGATACTGTTAGTCGTGAGGGCTTGTGGAAAATTATGTCAAAATTTGGTTGCCCAGAGAAGTTCATCAGTATGGTATATCAATTTCATGACGGCATGCTTGTCTGGGTTCTGGATAGTGGACAATGCTCTTGTGCCTTCCTGGTGACCAGTGGAGTAAAACAGGGCTGTGTGCTTGTTCCCATGCTTTTTAGTATGATATTTTCAGCCATGTTGTCAAATGCTTTCAATGAAAATGAACATGGCATCAAGGTCAACTACTGTACTGATGGCAAATTCTTCAATTTGAAAAGGCTATAAACCAAGATCAAAGTGGAGGGAGCGTTGGTGCATGATTTTCTGTTTGCAGGTGACTGTGCATGCGATGCAGTCTCTGAAGCTGAGATGCAGCAAAGTATGGATCAATTCTCTGCTGCCAATGCTAATTTTGGCCTAATAATTAACACCAAAAAAACACAGGTGCTCCATCAGCCACCAGCACACCATCCTTTCATGGAACTATTGGTTACAACAAATGGATAAGTTTTAAATGCTGTGGATAAGTTCACTTACCTTGGTAGTGTCCTTTCCAGGGATGTACACATTGACAATGAAGTTGATGCACTCATTGCCAGAGCTAGCTCAGTGTTTGGGAGGCTCCGAAGAAAAGTTTGGGAGACTGACTACAAGACTAAAGGTCTACAGAGCCATTGTGTTGGCCTCATTGTTATATGCCTGTGAAACATGGACAGTCTACCAGCGCCATGCCAGGAAACTGAATCGCTTCCATTTGAACTGTCTTAGGAAGATTCTGAAGATCACCTGGCAGGAGAAGGTACCAGACACTGATGTCCTTGCTTGAACTAAACTGCCAAGCATTCAAACTATACTTCAGAGAGTGCAACTCTGATGGGCTGACCACATTATTCGAATGCAAAATGTACGCTTGCCAAAAAGACTATTTTATGGAGAACTTGCATGGAGCTGGAGATCACATGGTGGTCAGAAGAATCAATACAAGGACACTCTTAAGGTCTCTCTTAAGAACTTTGAATTTGTGCGACATGGGAGACAGTGGCACAGGACCACTCAGCATGGCGTGCCCACATCAGAAAGGGTGCTGTGCTCTATGAGCAAAGCAGAATTGAAAAAACACAAAGGAAATGTAGGATGTGTAAATTTGGAGGAACCATCCCAAATGTTCACATGGATTATCAGTGCCCAACCTGTGGAAGAGCATTCCGAGCTTGTATTGATCTGATCAGCCACAGTTGTACGCATTAAAACTTCATTTTATCATGGTGATGTCATTTTGGTGCTCTTCGAGAATGAAGGACAACAGCCAACCAACAACCAACCAACCACTGTCCTCTTCAAAAATGAAGGATGAGCGACAACTTTTCTTTAGGTATGTGCCATAAGTTGGTAATAGTTTTCTCTGCATCAGACACAATCCTTATGCTTTTTAATAGTCATATATATATATATATATATACTTATAGTTATCTACCACCATTTGCAATTAATAAAAATCCATTTTTCACAAAGTCATGTCCTTTCTTGATCCATGCCAAAAGCCAACAGGCTGTTCCTTCCATGAATGATAGGGCAAGATGCTTTGACTTCCTAGTATCCTGTGAAATCTAATACAGCATTCAATTTTTGCCCTTCCCTCTACAATAAGATGCCCTCCAGAGAATATAATTTGAGCCCTAAATGATACCTTCTTGCTTCTTGGCTTGGACCTTTCTTGTATCCTTCTACCCTTCAGCTGCTCCTACCACCAGTCATCCATCTAAGGCAAAGGGGATCTGTCCAACGCAACAAAATTCTGTCTTTCCATGTTTAACAAGGTTGGCCCTCAGTGGACATAATCTGTTACTGGGCCTGAACTGGAAACTTTTCCATTTTAGAAAGCGTCTGCTAGAACTGGCAACGCCTTTGAGAATCCAGGGAGTAAATACTGAGAGAATGACAGTAAATACCTTCCTCTTTGGGTGAAACTGGTAACTGGCAGGGATTATTGACAGCCTTGCTTGACTAGAATAATTCTGCATAATTTCCCCCAAGACTTGCTTTATTGGCTCTTGAACAGGTGCAAAGTATCCCCTCGAGTGAAAGACACCCCCTCTCAGTTCTCAGAGGAAGAAAGGACATCAACATTGATAGTTACCATGTTTGAAGCTGCAGTTGATGATGTAGACTCAAACAACCTTGATCCCTGGGCTACTTTTTGTGTGACCAGAGATCAGAAGTGGTAAAAGGTCAACTAGGAGGAAGCCCCTGGTCTGACACAGCATAACTCAAGCTTCTACACAAGGAAAACTGCCAGACAGGAAAAATTCAGGTTTCCTCTTCTGGGCTAGAAGAAAATTTCCTCAGTGGATAAAATTTTACTTCAGCAAAAGGTTTTGGCCTTCACCTACTCAAAAGACAATGCAAAGAGAAACCGAGTCACAAGTAGAATGCTTCTTCAAGGAAAATTTTATAAGGACAGTGATAGGAAGCAAAAACTGAACACAACTGTGAGGAGCCTAGAACTGTTATAATGGAGATGATGATTGATAGGAACCATGACTGTGTGTGTGTGTGTGTGTGTGTGTGTGTCTGTGAGAGAGAGAGAGAGAGAGAAAGACAGAGACTTACAGCCAGAAAGAAAGGGGAGAGAGAGGGCGTGGGAGAGAGACAGACAGACATAGGGACAGAGACAGCAACTTGAGTGGTAGGGACATATGTAAAGAGAAGAAAGTATTTGTTTAGGATATTCATGGCCAGTAATGTGCGGTTTGGTGGGAGATTATTCACTAGATTTCTGTTTGTTTGCCAGAGTTCTATTGATAAAACTTTATTTATTTAAAAAAAATATATTGTAAAGAATATAACCAGAAGTAAGGGAAGGATCCCTTGGTGTGGTGTTTTTTTCAGAGGCGAGGTACTCTGGTAACAGGTTTAGCAAGAAAGAGTCCATGTATAAGCACCAATAAAAAGACCAATGACATCATGAGGGCGATTTCTTGATTTGCAAGTGAGTTGGATTTGAGAAATGACTCTAAAGGAGAACTCCATATTAAGTATACACGGTGACACAGATTTCTCGCCTTCCTGGGTCTTGGCTTACCTTTGGCTCAAGGGCTTATCTCTACTAGGCCTAAGGGTCCAGTCACACTTATATGATTGATCTCTTTCTCTCTCTAACCTCTCTTGCTTATGGTAATTTACACTGGCTTAAGAGAACTATCTCAATGCACCTCCATTTCATCCATGACTTCTAGAGGGATTCACTGTCTACTTTCTTCCCTCTCAGCACCTCAAGATAAAGTGGAAATGCTTCTCTCGGTCTCTGTTACTCTCTCTGTCTCTGTCTCTCTGTCTCTCTCTCTCTCTCTCTCTCTCTCTCTCTCTCTGTCTCTGTCTCTCTCTGTCTCTCTGTCTCTCTGTCTCTCTCTGTCTCTGTCTGTCTGTCTCTGTCTCTCTGTCTCTGTCTCTCTCTCTCTCTCTCTCTCAGTTTCCTTCTATCTTTATCTCTCTTTGTCTCTCTTTCTGTCTCCCACCCTCACCCCCACAAGATCTAAGCTTTTCCTTTAAATTTCTACCTGAGCTAGCATTAATCACACAGATGGCATTAGTAGCCATCAGAGTTTCTTTAGATAGGTATATTCTATATCTACAGCTAGATGAGGGAGTGAACAATACCAGCTGTTGGTCTCTGGGAAGGGAAAAAACAATTCATTTGGAGAGAAAGAAGCCAGTGGCTTGTACTGCTAGCTATAGAACAGAAATAGGTTTCTCCTGCTTTTAGCTCCTTTTCCTGAGTGTTAAGGAGTAAGAGGCAAAACTCTAAGGAGCTGGGCATTTAATGGGAGTTGTTTCCTTCCCTCATTTGAGGCAAGGAAAAAGGGAGATGTCTCTAGGCACTTGAATTGTCTCGCTAATGATCATTCTCAGTTCTCAGCAGTGTCTCAGACTTGTTTCTGGTTGGCCCAGCAACAGCGTCAGCAGTGGTTGCCTGTCAGAATCTTATAAGAGCAGAGAAACTCATGCTGGGAGACCCAGCTCTCTGTTCAACCCTGACTTGCCTACATGACCCAAAGATGAAGAAGACACTTTGCTTCCCCCCAAAAAGAAATCTCAAAAAATAAAACAAAACAAAAAAGCTTTCCCCCAAAAACAGTCCCAGAAGTCTAAATTCAAAAAACATCACCAATTGGTGAATTCTGGGATAGCATCTCTTTGAGTCGTTCTTGTTTCCATAGCAACACAGGCACCACATTATTATGAAACTAGACAAACAAGAACATTTCCATGAATGAATGAAAAGCATTGGTTAAGTGCTTACTATGTGCCAAGATACAAATAAAAATGCATGCAAATAAAATAAAATTATGTTCTAGCGGGGAAAACAACACACACAGGGCAATAGTGAGCAGAAAGGCATTGTGGTCCAGGAAACTGACTTGGATAGCGCATGGGTCCATAGGGAAACAGATTGTCATGTCTCTTCCAGGGACAATGGAAGGATTGATTTGATCATGGTTTGTGGTTCCAAAACTGGAGGAAGGGAGAGGAGAGAAGGGTGAGCACATAGTGAGGCAATTAGCAAGAAAGCTGCGGAAGGGAGGGCCAAAGAGAATGACTTTAATAAATAAGCAGACATACCTTCTGTAGACTGAATATTCGAATAATGCCTCACACGTTGACGTACTGCTATTTTACCAACGTACGTTGATTCTGTTGTGATGAGTAATAGCACACAGTCATTTAAAAGATTTTTTTTAAATCAGTATAAATTACTGAATTCATAGTAGATTTTTGTCATCATGAATTTTCTCATGTTACAATCTGCATCATTTGAAGAAATAGCCACAAGAATACAGATCCATTGTGAATCCATACTTTCTCAATCAAGAGAGAGTAATAGTTTGCATCGTTCAGTCATTTCAGTTGTGTCTGATTTTTCGGGACTGCTTCTGAGGTTTTCTTGGCGAAGATGTTAGAGTGGTTTGCCATTTTCTTCTCTGGCTCATTTTACAGGTGAGGAAACTGGAGCAAACAGGGTGAAGTGACTTTCCCAGGATCACACAGCTCATAAATGTCTGAGGTCGAATTGGAACTCAGGAAGATGAGTTTTTCTGGTTTCAAGTCCAATGAACTATGCCCTATGCTACGTAGCTACCCACTGAGGGGGATGTTAGTGCTCCTTACTGTAAGATTCATTCATCACTCTATCCATTATGCCAGGAATTAATTGTTCTGGGCCTCAGTTTCCTCCCCTATAAAACAATGGGGTTAGACTAGGTGATTTCTAAGGTCTCTTTCAGCTTTAAAAGCTACGACTGTGAGAAGAATGATGCCTACCTGCGACTCTGGCTCAGGGATTCTTAACCTTATTTGTGTTATGGACCCTTTTGGCCATCTGATGAAGCCTTGGGACCCTTTTCTAAAAGGAAATTCATTTTTTAAAAATTAATAATTGAAGGAATGCTAAATGTCAACTGTTGTTCAGTTGTTTCAGTCATGTCTGACTCTTTGTAACCCCATCTGGGGTTTTCTTGGCAGAGATACTAGAGTCGTTTGCCATTTCCTTCTCCAGCTCATTTTACAGATGAGGAAACTGAGGTAAACATGGTTAAATGACTTGCCCAGGGTCACACAGCTAGTCTGAGGTCAGCTTGAACTCAGGAAGACTCATCCACTCTATTCACTGTGCCCCCTAGCTGCCCTATAGCAATGGAACAAATATCTTTGTGGGCATCTGAGAGATATTTCATTAATGAAAAAGCATCTTCCTATTGAAAAAAGCTGAGGACTACTGATCTTTTGTATCCCTGACAAGTCCTCATCTAACGTCCATTTAAGGACCTACAGTAGTGGGGAGTTTATCAAATATATTCAATAAATGCAGACATATTTATGGATACACACATTGACAGGCACAAACACAATCTATGATAGAGACGCGAAGATGCATGTATGCCAAGTGGCATTACAAACCAGGAGTAGGGCTATTGCTCTCACCACGAGCAGGCTAAAAGGGCAGTGAAAGCTGAGATACCAAGGCCAAGATGGTGACTGGTCTGTGCAGGAGCCACACAGAGCAGACTCAGAATTGCTGGGGTCATTCAGCGGCATGAATGCTTGCTGCTGCTATTAGAACTGCTGATTTCTCACTTCCCTGTCCTTTGCTTCATTCCCATTCTCTTTATCTCTCAGGAGGGAGGTAAATCTGTTTGCCGATCTCTGTTTTTTGAGTTTGTTTTGCTTTCTCTGTGTGTGGGTGACTGTGTGGGTGAGAGAGAGAGACAGACCTACAGACAGATAGGGAGAGAGAGAGAGGGTCATAATGACAGTCAAGGAAAATCCTAGCTGGGGGCTCAGAGGAAAAAATAAAAAATGGAATGATGAATTTCAGTTCAGCCTCATTTTCAGTCGTGTCCAACTCTTTGTTTCTCATTTGGGGTTTTCTTGGCAAAGATACTGGAGTGGTTTGCCATTTCCTTTTCCAGGAATTATTAATATGAATTTAAAAAAATAACTCCCCCAAATCATGAAACATGGATCTGGATTTACCTACATAAACAAGTTTAGCAATTTAGTTAGGCGAGGGCAGAGACTAAGTATAGATAGTATATGAAATGGTGCCTTGGTCACTTCCTTCTCCCTTTGTTTCTTTACCCCAATCTGACTTGGAAGGAAAATGAAATCATGCCCAATGAGCTGGGTCAAAGGAATTGACTAGAAAATCCCTGAAAAATCTTTTGTACAGCTAGTTTTTTTTTCTCCTTTTAATAATTTTTGTTAAGTACAGTCCTGGTACTGGGATCACGATGGTATGGAAATCTTTATAATCTTATTGTATAGTCCCATTTTGTTTTTCTAAAAGGCTCTACCAATCTACAACTATACCTGCAGGGAAATGGTGTGTTTGCTGCTTCGCAGTCCTGCCAACGAAATATTTTCTGAGTGTGAATGCATGTATATGTACATTCCATCACAAAATCATAGAATTTAGAATTGGACAGTATCTTAAAAGTCATTTGGTCAACTCCCTTGTTTTTACAAATAAGAAAACTCAGGCCCTGGGAAGGTAAATTATTTGCCCAAGATCATACAGATAGTAAGTAGAAAAATTGGGATTCAAACACAGAGCATGGAGAAATGTTTTATTTTTACTTTTCTTGTTTGCTATTTCATTAAATGCCTTTGCTTTGGATTAATTGGGTTTTTTTGGCTCACTAGAAAAACTGAACACATTGGTAGTGCTCAAGGCCAGGCCTGACTCAGAGTGATCAGGTGGTTCAGATGCAGATTTAAAAGGAAATGGCACATGTGTAGCTCATTGAACACTTCACATTTGCAACTGTGGCTCACCCCATTTGGTAGTGTGTGTTAATTCTATGGAGTGCTGGATTTCTTGCGTATTGACTGAGCTTTTTTGTATTTAGGTGATCAGCAAGCTTCTTCAGAAGGTCAAAACCTAGTTTCTCTGTGCCAATTAAGTTTTGAAGATGATTTTCTTACTTTTTAGGGGAAAATTTCCTTACATTGCAAAGACTTTAGTATCTAGTGCTCCTATGACATTCCACTCTCTAGAGCCAAGGTTCTAAATATCTTTTTTTTTTAATTTGATATTTTGTTTTTCCTCAATTATATGTAAAAACAATTTTTAACATTCATTTTCTTTTAAAGTTTTAACCTCCAAATTCTTTCTCTTCCTTCCTCTTCTCCCCCCTCCTTGGGAAGGCAAGTAATTTAATGTAAGTTATACACGTGCAGTAATACAAAATATATTTCCATATTAGACATATTGTGAAAGAAAACACAAACAGAAAAAACCCCAAGAAAAATAAAGAGTTAAAAAAGAATTTGCTTTAATCTGTGTTCAGACTCTTTTCATTCTTTCTCTGGGGGTGGATAGCATTTTTCATTGTGAGTCCTCTGGAATTGTATTGCTGAGAATAGACAAATTATTGATTATGTACAATATTGCTGTTACTGTGTACAAAGTTCTCCTGGTTCTGCTTATTTTGCTTTGCATCAGTTCATGTAAGTCTTTCCAGGTTTTTCTGAGAGCATCCTGCTTGTGATTTCTTATAGCACAATAGTATTCTGTCACAATTATATACCACAACTTGTCCAGTCATTCTCCAATTGATGGGCATCCCCTCAATCTCTAGTTCTTTGCCATCGCAAAAAGAGCTGCTATAAATATTTTTTTCATTTTTTAAAAAACCTCTTTGGGATACAGACCTAGTAGTGGTACTGCTAGGTCAAAGAACATGCAGTTTTACAGCCCTTTGAACATAGTTTCAAATTGCTCTCCAGAATGGTTGAATTAGTTCACAATTCCATCAACAATGCATTAGTATCTCAATTTTCCCACATCCCCTTCAACATTTGTCATTTTCCTTTTCTGTTATATTAGCCAATCTGATGTGTCTGGGGTAGGTGATTCTTGGTTGTAATCCTAGCACCTTTGCCTTCTGGAATATCATATTTCTGGGAGTGTCTGAGGTCAGGTGTAGGACTCTGTTGCATTGTCCATATGTGAATCCTGATTACACTCCTGAGTCTCAGTCCTAGGTTTAGGAGGAACACAAACACACCAGAACTTGTGACTACAAGGAAGAAGGGACCCTGATCACAGTTCCCAGGTGGAAAAGAATGCTTTTGGCCACTCACAGACCAAAGCACAAGCTTTCCATCTCCTGGGGAGGAGCAGTGAAAAGAAGAGTTGAAGGAGACTCCTCACATTGGAAAATATGAGATTTGCTAGAGGATGTAGGGAGAAATGCTCTCTGCCTTCTCCCTGCTTCCCCCTTCCTCAGTTTCATGGAGGCACTGGTACACCTCCTCACTGGGAATGTTACTTTGTTATAAAGGCCAAATTATTGCAAGGAGGTTATTAGAAGTGGGAAATATAGTAACAAGGTGGGATGCCAGGACTAAGATGTTCTGTGAGAACTAAACATAGGAGATACGGCAAGTGTGGGAATTGAGTAAACCATAATGGCTCCATCTTGTGCTGGAACTAGCTCAGTTCCATTTCTGTTCAATTATGGGTCGAATCCAATCTCAGTCTTGTGAGAAAACTTTATTCAATTATGGGAACTATGAGAAAACTTTAATGTATTGTTTGAACCTTTCCCAATATGGCTGGAAAACTGGACCACCTCTGCCTGTTGCTTAGAGACCCTTAACCAGGTTATGCTGACCAGACACCCAGTTAGAGCTGGAGATCTAAGCAAGTTTTCTCACATTTCTACATCTCAAACAACCCATAGGTCTTATCTGAAAACTGGTCCTGTACTGGTCAATCAGTTATCCCCATTTTGCCTCAGCTTTCTCCACTATAAAATAGAGATAACAGTAGCACCTACATCTCAGAGTCATCAGATGAGATAATATTTGTAAAGGTGCTTAGCAAGGTGCCTGATACATAGAAAGAACTTAATAAATGCTTCTTTTCTCCCCCTCTACTCTCCAATAAGCTCATTCCGAATTCTTCATCCCACAAATAGGAGGCTAGCTCTGTCCACCTGCCTTATTCGGTGCGCTGTTCTGGGACTCCTACAAAACTTTTGCAGGTATATATGATGGCTATCCCAGCCTCCACTTCTCTCTCAGTCTGGTGACTCCAGTCCACCTTGTAAAATGTTTCATCTCTGAACTAGCAAGAAAGAAGTTGCTTTTTGAGACATACAGTATCTGGCACATAGCAGGCACTTAATAAATGTTTATTGACTGACTGACAAATTATAGACTCCTTAGCTAGCCCTTGGATATCTCTTTTGTCTTGCAGAAGAATTAGGCCTTTCAGGGCCTGCCTTATGCATAGGTTTAGTGTGATTTCAGGAGCTTCCAAAGACTCCTTTTACATTAGTTCCCTCTCCAAAAAAAATACTCTCTAATTAATCTGTGTAGACATCTGTGTGCACGTTAACCCCAAAGAATTGAAGTTCTTTGAGACCAGGTGTTTTCCTTAGTACAGTACTTGCTTAATAATGCATGAATGAACAGCCCAGAGCATGTAGAGAAAACTTAGAGCGAGTGAATGTATCTGAGTATAAAGAGAGAGGAAGTAAAGACTAGTGGAAGTCTGGCCCTGATTGCCAGGTTATCCCTCAGAAGTGTCCAAAGGAAATATACCATGTGGGGGTCTGTAACAACTCAGCCCCAGAGCTTTGGGAAAGAACAAAATGGATGTTGGAGTCCAGGCCAAGAGTTCTGTCTATGGCTGGGCCCTCGTCAATGTGTGAGGCAGGAAGGGGAGGGAGGGAGGGAGGGCAGGCAGGGAGAAGGGGAGAGGCAGGGATTAGTCACAGGTGGATTTAAGTTTCCTTTGGCCTGGTGTGTTTCCAGTCCTTGCCTCCCAATTCCAGCTGGCAATAGCATATTTGTGGCTCTATTTTTAATGAGACATGGATGCCTTATGGAGAACTTGGAAAAAACATTCTGTTTAGCTATCGCCCTGTCTATTCATGTGCATGACCACATGCTGGGTGCCAACAATCTGCCAGGCCCCGCTGAGAGCAAAGGGCTTGATGGAGAGCCCACCATGCTTCCCTCTACCTCTTGGCAGGTTTTTGGCCTAGGAAGATAAGGTTATAAAACACGGATGCCAAGAATGGGTGTGAATTTCTAGGGAGTAAAATACCTTATATTTGTAAGGTTTCCAAAGTGTTTTCTTAACCATTTTCTCATTTGATTCCCTGTAACTCCCTTGTGAGGAGACATTCTTTTCCCCAATTAGTAGGTAAGTAAATGCAGCACTGAGAAGCAAAGAGACCTTTCTAAGGTCACGCATCCAGTTTCTGGAAGGGTTTGAACTAAAGCAAGCTTCCTGACCCCTACCCTAGAGTTCTTTCCACTGCCTGTTGCTTAAAGGCCAAGATGGAGTCTCTTTGAACAGGCAAGACCAGGGATTAAATTACAGGATGTCTGGGGACATCCGTCTTTCCCCTTTAGCCTCTCTAGAAAATGGTGTGTTTGTGTGTGTGTGTGTGTGTGTGTATGTGTGTGTGTGTGCGTGTGTGTGCGTGTGTGTATGCAAGTGCTTGAATTATGGGACTTCTGGTACAATGTTAAAGTCTCTAAGTGGTTGATTTTGAAAACACAATTGTTGTTGGGAGTGGCAGGGTGATGGCATCTCACCATTCCCCTTTGCTTGAGGCTCCTGAGAGTCTTTCCCTGCCCCAATTTTTCCTCTTAGAATCCCTAGTTTCCTTTGAGCTTAGCTCAAACACCACCTCCTACATGAGGTCTTATCCAATACTCCCAGAGAAGGGACCTTCCTTCTGTGCTCAAGCCTTCACCCCTTACCCCAAGTTACTTTGCATTTATTTTGGATATATTTGTCTGAGCTCAAATATGACCTTACAGACACTTAGCAGCTATGCAACTCTAGGCACATCACTTAACCCTGTTTGCCTCGGTTTCTTCATCTGTAAAATGAACTGGAGAAGGAAATGGCAAACTACTCCAATGGGAGTCATGAAGGGTATGACCCAATTGGAAAATGTCTAAACAATGCGCACACATGCACACATGCATATGTGTCATCTCATTTAAATATAGGATGCTGGAAGAAATCATATCTATAAATTGATTAGCAGAGTGCTAGGCACATGGTAGGCACTTAAGCACAAGAATGCCTTAGAAACTACACCTACATGTGTAGATTAGGCTAGCTATTTCTTAAAAGATGCTAATATCCTCTAGATATAATAATTGGTTCAGAGCAGCGGGGACTAAGGCTCATAACACTTAAATGGTTTTCTGGTTGTCTAAATCCAAAAGTACATGAGGAGTCAGTGACTCCTCCCTCAGGCCTGACACACCCTTCTGATTGGCACTCCACCATAGTAGATGTTGGGGGCAGGAGAGTTTTGACCACCTGATTCAAGGGTGTAATAATTATCCCTTCAATATCTCAACTTTCCCCATTGAGGTTTCAATATATCTTGGGCTGGCATAAGAAATTAAATGGGAATTTTGGGAGAGTTTTGCAGAAGCAACACATGACACATGAAGGCTAGCAGATGGCACAGAAAATGCATAATATATGTATTATTGTATAATATAAACATGTTTTATCTTTTAATACTCGTAATAATTCAGATTTCTTCTCTAACACCAAGGGAGGGCCAAAAAATTTTACACAGATTTTCTGCTCCCCTAACCCTCGAGATGTGGAAGGGATAACTGTATCTTATTTGAATAACCTTCCCAGGCTATTGATAAGTAATATTAGATCATCTATAAGTGTATCATTTCAATTCTAATACTGAACCAGCCTAAGTCTGGCCAGGTCTAGAACATTTGGCATGGCTGGGAGATTTGGATTAGAATGATGCTGTATTTGAAGTTGAAGAAGGATAATGGAAACTGTAGGAGTCCCCTGTGATCAGATACCCTGATGCCTCAGTTCCTCTGGGTTGAGTACTTCTGGATGTATACCTCAAAGAGGCACCCACTGAACCAGGGGCATTAGAAAGTAAATGATCTGTAGGAATTCAGCTCAGAGAGACAGATATGAATGTGCTCTGGATAGTTAAGAACTATACCCTGAAGATGATAAATGTAATAAACTGTTAAATTTGCATAATTTTTTATTTGGGGAGTGATACTGATATTTACAAGCACATCTGTGGTGAAGTCAAAGATTCTTACTATTGATCTTTGCACCAGGACAACCTCTAAGCAAGAGGGTAATGATCTCTGAACTACCTTATCCTGATAACCCTGACCCATGCAAGGTAAGAATTGTTAGCTTTATCATTTGTGCTGAGGCACTGATATTACTGGTGCTGCTCTGCTTATCACCCCCTCCCCTTTACATCAAGATACCACTGAGTATGGAAAAGATTTGTTGTCATCCACCCCCTGGACTGGGGGCCACTAGGTGCCATCATGGATAGAGGGCTGGATCTGGAGTCAGGAGTACTCATCTTCCTGAGTTCAAATCTAGTCTCAGACATTTACTAACTGGGCAAGTCACTTAACCCTGTTTGCCTCAATTTCCTCATCTGTAAAATGAGCTGGAAAAAGAAAAGGGAAAGAGCTCTAGCATCTTTGCCAAGAAAACCCTAAATAAGTATCACAAAGAGTTGGGTATGACTGAACAACCAGCTGGACCGAATTATTAGTATGTGGGATTTGGTTGTCTTTCTCTCTTTCCCTACCCACCTTTTAATTTTTAGAAAATTCATTTGGAAAATTCACCAATTTCATTGGTACTTTAATTTTTATATTTGTGGTTTTCTAATAACCCCTCTCCCTAAGAAGACTCTTTTTTGTAACAAAGAAGTACATTTAAGCAAAACAAACTGATATATTGGTTATGATTGATTCAGTGTATGTGGTCTACCATCTTTTTTTGTCTTTCTGTTTTGTTTATTTGTTTGTGAAAAACAAAACAAAAACAAAACAAAACAAAACGATACCTATTACCTCCTAGTCCAGGCTTCTCAAGTTCTTAAAGTCAGGATTACCCAATAATGGTAATAAAGTCATTTAAGTAGTGAAAGTCCTCTACAAGACCTTTAGGACTTTGCCATTATGGGGCAGTGTGTTATTGGAGCAATATCTACCTTAAGTAAGTTAAGCTAGTTATTCCTTAAAACGTTTTGAATCTACCTAAGGATCATATCACTGAAGTAGCTTCCTGATCAACTAAGGACAAAATCCAAGGAAAGAAAAATTAGGAATCTTCCCTCATCTTGACCCACATTTCAGACCAGCACACCACCATAGCAAATGCAGAAACAGGGAAGCTATGCTCAACTGAATCAACGATGGATCTGGTATCCCTTCTGTGCTACTGATAAACAAATTTCATCCTGTTAATTCTATGAGTGCCTCACTTTCTTTCAATCCTGAGCCTGAACCACCAGACTGGCCTTAATTCGCCTTGCCTACACGAAAGCTAGAAGATCCTGAAGATGGAGAAAAAATAAGGAAAAAAGAGCTACGATCTGCTCTGTGGGAGACCAGACTGAAGGGAAAAGGGGGAAGAAAGTCTGCAATCAGTCCTCTGGAAGACAGATCTGAAGCCTACATGACTGAAGATTTCATCCACCTATTGGAGCTACTAAGGTGAGTTTGGCCCATCGGTCTCAAGAATAAAGAATATAGCAGTGAGTAGGAGCCGGGCTCAGCTCTGGGACACGGAAGCTTCATATATCAGGCCAGAATTTGGGAAGGAAGAAAGATCTGGTCCCTCTAAATTTCCCAACAAGGGACTACAATAGGAGAGTCGGGACCAAGGCTCAGTCACCCAAACCAGAACAAAGACAGGATAGCAATACCTGAACTCCAATAGGAACAGAACCCAACTTTGATAGGATGTATTCTCAATCTAATATTGCAACCAAAGAAAGGACTTGGATCTAATGTACTCATGTGAGTTTATGAAGGGGGCAGAGGCTAAAACTGACACAAAACCTAATTCTAGAAACTATTTGTGAAGACATGAGTAACTAAGGGAAAAGCTCCTAATACAATGATGAAATACTATGGATTTTAAAAAATTCCAAGATAAAATCTTAGAAAAAGAAAACAACTTTGTAATAATTTCAGGAATAACCCTTGAAAAAAGAATGCTTTGTCTAGTGGAATACAGTGAAAGAATGGAGGGAATAAAGTAACAACTGAACAAGAGACAAAGAATGACACTAGATCACTTGGAACTTGAAAAAAAACAGCTTAGAACAGAAGGTGGAAAACCTTAGCAATCAGGGGACACACACAGAAAAAGAATGGAGCTAACAGAACTCAATGATTCAACAAGACAGAAAGAAATAGTAAAACAAAGTCAAAAAGCTGAAAAATCAAAAGTTTACCACAAAGTTTACCAAAAAAATGGATCTGGAAAACCTGGAAAGGATGAGAGACAATTTAAGAATCATTGGACTTCCTGAAATTCAAAAACAAATGAAAATCCTAAGTAAAATACACCAAGAAGCTGCTAGAACTCTTGGACCCAGGGACACTCCAGGCCCTCACCCTCCAAACAGCAACAAAAACCTAAAAATAATTAATTTTAAAGAATATTAAAATAGATCATACCTATAAATTTCATGACTCAATTCAACCAGGAAAAAAGAGATCAGGTACTAAGATACAACAGCGAGAAATACCCATAAACATGTAGCATTGATCAGGTGCTTACACCCTAGAAGGTGAAGAAGAGACCATTGTCTTTTCAAAATCCCATTGCCTTCAAGTGGTAAAGAGGGATGAACTGAGGGAATGAGTGTGGTTTTATGTTGCTTTGTTTCCTTTAAGAGAGTAAAAAAAGAGGAGAAAGAGTACACTGGGGAAGAAATAAGAAAGGTTGGAACTTACTATATCTCATAATTAGGACCTGTTAAAAGAAAAATATACAAACATGAATGTTGGAATAGGGAGAGCTCATATCTCATGAATCTTCTCTGAATTGGGTAAAATAAGATAGAAATCACAGAGAGACAATTTCGTACTGAAATATTTTATAGCCATCAGAGGAACAGACAAGGAAGTCAGAAAGGTGTTAAGGAGGGGGGTATTAAGAGAGAATATAGAGTTGGGGAAGGAATAATTGCAAGCAAAATAAATTTCAATGAAAGAAGTCAAATTATAAGTAAGAATTAAAAAGACCAAAAGAAAAGGTAAAGCCCATTGACCTAGATTTGGGCTGAGTGAAACAGGAAGTACAGAGAAATGGGATCAGATACTCCAATTTTAAGTTATGAATGTTAATCCCATTCCATTTCTTTCCCCATATTCTTTTTCTTTGTAAAGAGTTAGTACGGAGGGAGAGAAGAAGGAGTACAATAATAGAAGATAATAAAGAAAAAAGAACATGTCTAGGAACCATAATTGTGAATGTTAATGGAACGTGCTCACCTTTAAAATGAAAAAGAATCCAGAAAGGATTAGAAAGCACAATCCCACAAATTTTTTTTTATAATAAAGAAACTTGAAACATAAAATTCACACAAAGTTAAAAATGAGGGACTGAAGTAGAAGCTATTATGCCTACTTGAATCTGAAAACGCAGAGGTAGTGATCATGACCTCAGACAAAGCAAGAGTAAAAATATACATGATTAAGAAAAATAAACAGGGAAACTAACATTATGCTTAAAGGTACCATAGATATTAAACAATATCAATATTATATAATGCACCAAATGCCATCTAAGTACTTAAAGGAAGAACTAACTGAGAAGATAGGACTAAATAGACAAAGAAAGATAAATGCCAATTTAAGCCAGTACAAGTAAGTTGAAATGCTGTGTTTTGTCAGTCAATGGTGAAAATTGAGAAAATCAAATTGATTTTATTCTGTAACTGATTTCATTTTGTATCACCTCCAACATTTTGTGCGACTACCTAAATCATTCATTATCTCTGGGTTAAGTTTAGAAGCTCAGTTTTCCCGCTAATCATGGTTCCATTCTTATTTCAAGGAAATCTGTTAGCCTTGAGGATGTAGGTGAATGCTAAGGAGTCTGGTCTGTTATCTCTGCAACAATGGTTGTCCTTCAAGAAAGTCTGGGGGGAAAATTAAAAAATAATACATTTTTTAAAAAAAAGAAAGTCTGGTCTGTTATTGTTGTGACACTAGGCTAGCCCTGTCACCACCGGTCACCACAAAGAGCTTTCCATAGTAATAAGATGGAAGGAGGGGCTATTGTTAGTTGGTCTTGCATTCCAAATCTCCAGACAATCAGATTGTCCCCCATATCTCTGATACTTTTGACTTTATAACCAGTTGTATTGTTTTCCTCATCTCTGATGCTGCCATCTACTTTTTTGGATCCTCCTCCTCTTGTCCATAAAAACGACCTATCAGTCCTCATTCAGAACACTAGTTGGCTAAGGAGGCGGAGACCCTTTCTATTGGCAAATTTTCTCTTTGCTAATGAATTTGTCATACTTTGAGTTTTGTGCCTCAGTTTACCTAAATTTTAATCACATCATTAATCAAGAAATATTTACTAAGAGCTTCCTATAGACAAGCACAGTGCTAAGTGCCTGGGATACAAATAAAGAGAAAAGAGTCCCTGCTCTCAAGTTCAGAGTCTAATGGGGGCGACAACATGCAAATAACTACAAAAAAAAGCTATGTACAAGATAATTAGAGAATAATCAACAGCAGGAAAGCATTAGAACTAGGGTGTGGTGACCAGAGAGTTTAATTTGTTGTAAGGATGACTTGTGTTCAAATCCCAGTTCTGACAAGATATGTGACCTTGGGTAAATCTCTGAACTGTGGTTTCCTCAGCTGAAAAAGGGTGGATCATCCCTTTAGTATCTCCTTCTTTGGGCTGTGGTGATATTTAAATGAGATAATGTATATTAAGAATTTTGAAAACTTGAGAGCTCTCTAGAAATGCCTGGAGATAGTGAAAATTAGTGTAGGTCCAGACTTAGGGAAAAATATGGCAGCATTAACATTTGCTTTTGGTACCCTCTCTCTCTCTCTCTCTCTCTCTCTCTCTCTCTCTCTCTCTCTCTCTCTCTCTCTCTCTCTCTTTTAAATTTCATTACTGTTCTCCCTTTCCTCTTAACTTACTTCCTAGGCAACTCTTGTTTCCCATTCCTTCATCAAGGCCTTATTCTCAGCTGACTGTCAGCTATAGTCACTCCTAGGGTATTAGTTGATAACTGACTTAACATATGATTCTTTCTAATGATGTTTGCATTCTAATATGAAAATATTAATAATGGCATACTTAGAATTTGTAAAACTACTTTTTGCATACATGCTCTCCTTTGATCCTTATGTTATCACTGTGAAAGAGGCAGGATAACTATTATTATCCTGGATTTGCAGAGGAGGAAATTAAGGCACATAGTTTTTGCTCAAGATAATAATATAGCAATCGAGCAATAGAGTCAGAGGCAGAATTTGAGTAGTTGACTCTTCTCTAATATTTTAACAAGGGACTCTGGAAACTAGGAAAAAACCTTAGGACCTCAAGGAATGAATTTTTAATGGAGTAATTTTAAGTTTAGTTAACATGTGAAAAGAAGCATTTTGGGGGCAAAGAACTGCCTGGCTTCCCTTTTGCCATGCTGCATATGTCAGATCTAGGCCAAGGGGCTCAATAGGCCTGAGAAAGGACTCTGGGGCCAACCTTTACTTCCTTTCAGTTTCTCTAAGACTGGAGAGCAAGGAGCTAGCCTGAAAGGGCACTGGGCTCACTTTCTATGAACAAGACTCAGCTTCCTGGTCTCTGTGGGCCTCCACTATTCGAGCTCAGTCCTGACTTCTATTTATTTCCTTTACCTCATCCTATGTGTAATTTGTCGTGTGTTCCCTTCCTCCCCTTCATCTTCCCTTCTGGTCTAATGCATTAGCCACCAGAGACTAGGAAAACTGTCTGTTGTCATGGTAATGCTGCAGCCCAGTACTGTGCTCTGCATCACCTGCCAGTCACCTGAGTCTATTGCAGTGTTTGTGTCAAAGCTTGTGGCTGCTAAAGTTCCCTGAAGTTGTTCTTTACAATTCATCCTGGAGTCTGGCAGGTGGACAGTTCAGGATAGGGCAAAAGGGTGGGGAGAGAGCTCAAGAGGACAAAATGATCCCGGAGAAGCACCTGGGGGGAAAGGGATTGGGGAGACAATGGGATGGAGCAAGGTAGCCTCTTTAAGGTGGGAAATAAAGGGAGAGAGGATGATTGTGTAGGTTCCCCAGGGTCTTGGAAGCTACTTCATATGGATCCTTCATATGTGAAAGGGAAGAGGAGTTGGCCAGAGTTAGTTAAGTCCAATTAGGCAGGGAACTGAGACCTCCTCTTTATCTTTTTCCCATTCTCCTTTCTCTCGCAGAATGTCTTTACTACCACTAGTCTCTGTCTAGCCTCTGAAATCACAGAATTATAGAATTTGGAAGCTAGAAGGAACCTCCAACTCAGCCATCAGAGGAATCCCCACCAATATTTGACAAATGGTCTTCCAGCTTCTACTTGAGGACTTCCAAGAGAGGACCCACCTTGCCTCTTTATGACTTCTCCTTATTGGTCCTAGTTCTATTTTCTGGGACCCAAAACAACAAGTTTAATCCTTTTCCCACAGATCTTCCAATATCTGAAGATGACTGTTGTAAACCCCCTGAGTCATATGTTCTTAGGCAAAACCAAAATGCCCAATTCTTTCAACCAGATTTGTCATGGAAATAGAGATATTCTAGTTATATGGTATTCCAGGTATAGATATGTGGTGGCAGCTATGGGATAAAGAGAGAAGTAACAAATAAGTAAAGGACAGAAGGCAGAAACTAGAGAGAAGGATTAAAGGGAACAGGTAGAGGACACATGCCAAATTCCATATACCATGAAGAGAAGGGATTAAGAAGCCATGTCTGGGCCCATAAGCACCCCAGCAAAGAGAGGGAAGAATAGAAAGGGACAAGGGAGGAGCATGGGTAGCAGACAGAGGAATTCAGTTCAGTCAGTCAACACACATTTATTATGAGCTTATTATGCGCTGGACTCTGTGGTAAGTACTTAGAAGACAGAGAAAGGCAAAAAACAGTCCTTGTTCTTAAGGAGCTCACAGTCTAAGCACCTAGTGTAGGGCATGATCCATAGCAATGCTCAATAAATATTTGTTGAATTGATTTAGTTAAGGGAAAATGAAAGGAGAAATAAGGGAAGAAAAAAGAAGGGAAAGCAAGGAAACATGATGATTTGATCCTATGCCAATTCAGATTTGAATTCACTCAATTCCAGGGAATAGTTTCAATAGGCAGGTCCTGTTAATTGTAAGTAATCACAGAGATATCTGCCTATGGGAGAGAAAAGAGGAGAACTAAGTGAAGTGACTTCTTATAACCTCTTCCTCTTCCTGTTACTAGATTAGGAATGCCATAAATATAAGGCATTATCTTTAAGTCTTTCCTCACTCCAAAATATCCTGAATACTGAGGTGATTTTCCTTAAATATAAGTCTCCCTGGCCTGCAGTGACCCTCTATTGCCCTTAGGAGAAAGTATAAATTCCTCTCTTTGACTTTTAAAGTCATTCATACCCTGGATTCAACTTATATTTTTAGCCTTTTTATGTATTACTGTCTTTCCCTTATTCTGTGGCCCAGCTAAACTGACTTTCTCTCTGTTAGTGATGCTTGATTTCTATTCTATGCCTTATCACCAGCTATCTCCCATGCCTAGAATATACTCCCTTTTCACAGTGCAATCCTTTACTTCCTTCAAGACCCAGCTAAAGTACAGCCCTTATATGTATCTGGCAAACTTGGAGCTTTAGGGTGGATAGCAAAACAAAATGAAAAAAATATTTGCTCCTTTGGATACCTCCCACTTTGAGAATGTGAGACAAGCAGATTCTTTCTAGATCACCTCTTTCTTCTTCCAAAGTCTCCACAGGAAACAAGACCTTCCTTTGGATGCTACTTCTCTTGGAAGCTAGATCTTCCTCGAAAGTCTTTCCTGCATTCTAAGCCACATGAATCTGATTTATCAATGCTTCTATTAGCCTGGATCATGTAGTTCATCTATCTTTGCTATTTAGATGTTTTTAAAAGCTATACATGAAGCAAAAAGAATAAAATTCTCTCACAATTGACTCAGCTCCTAATTAGAGAAATCTTTGCACTCTGGACAGAAGTTTAAACCTCTGACCTGTTTTAGTTCTGTGTATACCATGCTATTCACAGGCATCCTCCAACTGTAATCAATTGACACATATGTCATAGATAATTTATAACTAGTCTTAATTTGTATGAGACCAAAAAAATAAAATTCAAGGAATCAGCTTAAACAGAGAAAACCATATGCCTGGCATTGCAGCAGGATATGAGTAAAACCTTCACTATCCTCTAGTTGGTCCCAAGGAACACTTACCACCAGCAATATCCATCCGTTCCAGTCATCCTCTATCCAGAATTCTCAGGTCTAAACAAAGAGACTTGGCCAGTGGAGACCAGCTTGTAATGCTTTGACTAGAGTCTCTTTATGTTGCATAGTAAATTGCCTGCTGTAGTTTTTTTTCCTTGCCAACTGATGTAGAGCTACAGTCACTACAGAAAATCTAAATTCCTGTGAGTAAATATTGCTGCAACTAATGCTACTGTTCCATTGGATGCCATTGCCATGACCTGCTCCCACTGAATGTGGATATCCTGACTAGTCACTTCAGTTCATCATCCTCCCCTTTCCTCCATCTCCAGCCCAACTCACAGGGCTCCCTCTCACAATGATAATCCCGCAGGTTCCATTCTGACCATGGGATTGCAACTCCTGTCATTCATTTCTTCACGTATCTGAGACATTTGAGTTACATGCACAAAGCCTTTTCTGACATCTTCTTCCCAACTCCTAGAAACTTCTTTCTGTAACTTTTGCTGTTTTTGAGTTGTTTTTAAGTTGTGCCAATTCTTTGTGACCCAATCTGGGGTTTTCTTGATAAAGATAGTGGAGTGGTTTGCCATTTCCTTTTCCAGCTCATTTTACAGATGAGGAAACTGAGGCAAACAGAGTTAAGTGACTTGCCCAGGGTCACACAGCTAGGAAATGTCTGAGACTGGATTTCAACTAGAAAGATGAGTCTTTCTGACTCCAGACCTAATGTTTCCTTAGCTACCTTCAGTTTATTCTGCACATATTTATATATGTAAATATTGTTTCCCTTGATTGAATGCAAACTCCTTGGAATGATTTCTTCCTTCCTAACTTTCTTTCCTTCTTTTTTATATCTATATCCCCTTCTTCCTAGAACAGTACTTGGCATGTTATCATGATTAATAATTGCTTCTTAGATCACATTCCCTTCCACATACTCAGCAATCCAGGGACACTGGCCTCCTGACTATTCCTCAAACAAGACACTCCATCACCCAATTCTCAACATCTGAGACTGGCTGTCTCTACTCCTGGAAGACTCTCTCATTTCCTCTTCATCTCTTGCATTCCCTGACTTCCTTCAAATCTCAGCTAAAGTCCTAACTCCTACAAGAAGTCCATGATCCCCCTCAAGGCAATGGCTTTCCCTCTGAAATGATTTCATTTTATCCTGTAAATGTTTTGTTTGCGTATGTTTGTTTGTATGTTGTCTCCTCCTGTAGACAGTGAACTCCTTGGAACGGGGACCGTTTTTAATTTTCTTTGTGTTAGTACTGCCTGCCACGTAACAGGCACTGTAAAATGTTTGTGAATTTGTTGATTAACTGAGACAAGGTTTATTTTTTCCGAAAGTCTTTTTTTTTTTTTTTTTTTTTTTTTTTTACAAATTTTCCATTTGTTTATGGTGTGCCCTGAGAATATCTGTCCATACTTCTCCTTTTTGAGGAGAAAAATGTTAATCTTTCTACACCTGTCTTGAGGTGATGAGGTAAATAGGAAGTGGCATCCAGGAAGTAGCTGTGGACAATCCCAGAGATCACTTTGTAGCCTTTTGTGAAAACGAATCCCTGTTGCAGAAGAGAAAGAGGAGGCATGGGGAAAGGGAGGAAGGATAAGCTAACCCATGCTGGGAGATAATAGTCTTATCAAACCTTTCTATTGTCTGGATGCTGCTGCTGTGGCTGTGGATAGGGTAGCTGGCACCAAGTTCCATCCTCTCTCATACCCATAGAGTGAGCAGACTGTTACTGTCTCCTCCATAGTTTGCTGTTATCCTAGAGCAGTTCTAGATGAGGTGGCTGGTCTGATAGGTCACCCTCTGCTCCAATCTCTGGTTTTTGCTGCTGTCTCCTGGCAGCCTGATCTAGGTGCTGGCCTCAGTCCCATCTCAAAGTTCTTTACTTTGTGCATCCAACAACTATATTTTATTTATTCCCTGCCCTAAAAGACTCCATCTGGTTGTTAGATTTTGCATTAGTCTAGAGGGTCCCCAGTACAGGCCTCCTGAGTGATATACTATCTCCCTCCCTGGATAGTTAAGCACAAGAACCTAGACCCTGTCTCTTTTAGTGCCTCGAAGTGGAATACTAACTTTAAGCCTATTGGAGGGCTGGAGGCTACATGCATTTCTTGACCCCATTTCCCTGCACGGTAATCTATCTAGGTCTAGATCATCCCCATGTTGCAACTCTGATAGCCCAGGACCAAGATCCCCCTAATTTGAAGCTCCATTAACTAGAGGATAGACCGGATCAGACCCCCTCAGAGCACCTGCAGGCTTCAGGTCACATTCTTGTGCAGTTCTGTGCTTAACAGAGGAGTTTATTGGTGTTTCCCTAACTGATCATTGCCTTTTGATCATGTGCTTTTCTGGAGTGTTTGTCTAGGGAGCTGGATGCCACTGGGATCTTTCGTGTCACCATGGCAACTTGAGGAAAGAATTGGAAGGAGAATAAGATTAGAAGAAAAAGTGGGAATAGATTCCCTGGAAACAAGAATACACCAAACAGAAATCAATGACTCCATAAAACAGCAAAACAAAACTAAGGAATTGAATGAACAAAATAAAACGTTTGATATCTTTTACTAAAAAAAAGCTAACTAACTGACCTGGAAAACGGTTAAGGAGGGAAACTTTAAGAATCATTAGACCTCCTGAAAAAACCTGGACACTCTTTGAAGAAATCACACACAAAAACAATATTTCAAAACTACAAAAAAAAAAAAAAAATCTTACAATGAAGAATGACCTGCTCTGCAAACAAAGTTGAGCATAATCCTTTAGGGGAAAGAAATGTATCTTTAATGAAAGAGAGGACCTTCAAGTATTCCTAATGAAAAGATGATAGATGGGTAGTAACTTTGAAATGCAAAGACAAGCAATGAGAAAAACCTAGAAAGGTAAACAATTTTTAAGCAATTGGAAGGAGTCATATGGTGATGTATGGGGATCTTAGGGCTAAATAAACGTCCCTTCAGAATCTTGATCATTTTAAATGTCACTGAGAACATTAAATAAGAAAAAGAGGGGATAGTGGTTCTGGTCTGAGGCTTTGAAGAGGGGAAAGAAAGGGAAAGAAGAAAGGAAAATGCTAGTATAGAAAAGAGGAAGATGGGTTTGTCCCTTGCTATTTCTCATAACTAGGATTCTTGAGAAGAGTGTATAATCATGGAGGAAAGGGTGTGGGGGGTGGATGTCAGGTGAACCTCATTCTTATCTGAAATGGAAAAAGTAGGATGAAACACATACACTTTTGTGTAGACAACATCAAACTTTACCTTCCAGTGAAGATGGCTTTTTTACTATTGCCGGAACTCAGTATTCTACCTCCCACCTGGAGTGCCTTGTCTAGAATGCACACGCTTCCCATCTATGGCTCTTAGTATCCCAAGCTTCACTCAATACTCTGTCAGGGTGATGTACTCAAAGAGAAGTCTTTCCTGATTTCCCTAGTTCTTATTTCTCTTCCCTTTCCTAAATTTTACATGTATTTGCATGCCTCATCACCCAGTAGAGTGGGAACTCCTAGAGGATGGGGACATTTTTCCTTTTTTAGTAGCGGTAGTGCATGGGGCAGCTGTTAGAGCAATGGGTCTGGAATCAGGATAGACCTGAGTTCAAATCTAACCTCAGATACTTCCTCTCTGTGTGACTCTGAGTAAGTCACTTAATTTCTGTTTTTTCAACAAAGTGGGGCTAACCTCCCAGGGTTGTTGTACAGATCAAATGACACAATATTTGTTAGAAAAAGTGTTTGGCACATGTACTTTGTAAATACTTATTCCATCCTCTTCCCCCACTCCCTAGAGTGTATAGTATACTTCACACGGTGATTACTTGCTAAAATGTTCATTGGATTGTTTGGCTCTTTCATGCAGTTTTAGCACTATTCACTTACTGTCATTATCCATTACTGGGTTGGGCTTGCCCTCAACCCGCATTCTCAGAGTGGATGAGTACGAGGGTTTAATGAGTAACAGATTACCCCCACTAAGTGTACACAGAGAGCCCTATGGGTGAATAGGGAGTCTTTGCTCCAGCTTGGGGATCAGTTGCTTGCATGATCACTGTTTTTCTTTATACTCTTTTATATCTTCACATCAAAAATAACTTTTATGAGACCTGAACCACAATGGGAAGAAATGGATGAACCCAGCCCTTTTTTAATGGGTCTTTGTCTGAAGTTGTTGCCACTGCAGTACTCTCTGTCTCCTGCTAGGTGGCAGTATTTGCCCGTCTTTGGGGCAGAGGTTTGCCATACTTTTTTTTTTTTTTTTAAAGTCTGGAACACCTAGGAACACAACACACCCTCCTTTCTGATCTGAGATGGGTAGTATTGGCCCAACACTTGTCTGTCAGCAGTTGGAAGGAGCGAGTGACCCACATGCAGAAACTCATCCAACTGCCCATTGGTGTATCTTGGACCCGCAAAATCATAGATTGTTCAAGATGGAAATGACCTTAGGAAGGGTTCTCCCTTCAGCCCCTTGGCATTCTATCTCCAGCCTTTGCACAGAGTCTTCATGTTCCTTCAAAATTCATTTCATGAACTTCTTTTTTCACGAAGCCTCCCCTTTCCCCCCACCTGTCAGTTCTCTCTTCCTCTTCAAATTGTCTTATAGTTACTTATCCGTGTACATGCTATATACTCCTCACCCAACTCAAGTTCCCGCTTTGGTCTTGTGTCCCCTGGGCTTGTCATATGCTTTGCACATAATAGGTATTTAATAATATTTGGTGAATTGAATTAAATGAAATAAATCTATCTCAACATCTCAATTTTACAGAGGAAACTGCCCTGAAAATGGCCACATGGGACCTGCCCAAGTTTAGAGAAAACTGATTTTTATAGGCTAGGTGGCACAGTGGATAGAGCACTGGACCTAGAGTCAGGAAGAGTCATTTTCTTGACTTCAAATCTGGCTTCAGGCACTTACTAGCTGTGTGACCCTGGGCAGGTCACTTCACCCTCTTTGCCTCAGTTCCTCATCAATAAGATGAGCTGGAGAAGGAAATGGCAAACCACTGAAGTATCTTTGCCAAGAAAATCTCAAATGGGGTCACAAATTGTTGGACAAGACTGAAAATTTACTGAACAACAGCACATTTTGGAGACAAATTTGCTTGAGCAAAAGCAAAAAAAATTATTTGACCAAGATTCAATATTAGACTTTAGACTACTCAGGATTTTGAGTCAATAGAATAGAAATACTTAGAAACAGATTAATATGCAACTTTTAGACGGGTCTGGAGTTTACAGTCATGGTTTCCTTAACCCTCCCCCCCCAATTCCATAGAAAAGTAGATTTTTAGAAACTTCTCTTTTTCTTTAAGTTTTTTTTATTGTTAACGTAACCATAATCTACAAACACCACCATTTCAAGGTATAATGAGAAATAAGAAAGAAGATTATATAAAAAATAGTGAACTTCTGTGATGTTAAATTTGAGATACCAATGGGACATACAGTTGGAAATATCCAAAAGGCAATTAATTAGTAATTCAGAATAACAGTTCAGGAGAGAGATTAAGGCTAGAGAAATAGACCAGGGAACCATCTTCATAGGTCACTGAATCTATGACAGCTAAGGAGATCCCCAAGAGAGAGAATATACATAGAGAAAAGAGAACAGAACTCAGGGACACACTCCCAGTTAATAAACACAACAAGGATGATGATCCAGTAAAAGAGGGGTGAAAGGTGCAGTCAGATAGGTAGGAGGGCAAATAAGAGAGCAGAATCAGGAAAACCCAGAAGGAGAGAGAAAGTCCAGGAGATGAAGGAGGTCAGTGGGGTCAAATTCTGAAGACAGGTGAAGAAAAATGAGACTTGAGAAGGGACCATTAGATTTGACGGTTAAGAGATCATTGCTACCTTTAGAGGAAGCCGTTTTAATTTAAAAAATGAAATCAGAACCCAGATTTCTGGAGGTTTAGAAGAGAATAAGAAGAGGAATGAAAATGGAAACTGGGTTATAGATAGTTTTTTCAAGGAGTTTAGCTGATATGGGGAGGATGATATCCAGTCAGGATATCATCCTGGATAGAGCATTCATTGGGTTTGCATTCAGGAAAACTCATCTTGCTGAGTTCAAATCTGACCTCAGACGCTTACTAGCTGTGTCACCCTGGGCAAGTCATTTAACCCTGTTTGCCTCAGTTTCTTCACCTGTAAAATGAGCTAGAGAAGGAAATGGACAAACCACTTTATTATCTTTGCCAAAAAAACTCCAAATAGGGTCATGAAGAGAGTCAGACATGATCGAAATCACTGAACAGCAGCAGCAGCAGCAGCAGCAGCAGATCTAAGACAATATCTGAGGTGTATACTAGATTCTCATGGGGGGGTTTAAGGATGGAAAAGTCTTGGGTTTGTTGGGAGGCAGAAAGGACACAGTATATAGCACAATATAATATAGTATTGCTGGATATGAATGGGACATCATTTCCTTAATTGTTTATGTACATCTCTTAATACTTGTTAAAAGTTAGTAATAGTATGTAGATCAAGTGGTTACAATAAAATAAATATCACCTTTTTCTCCTTTGGTCTTCCACAGCAGTGTTATTATCTTTGTGGAATTAAGACTAAATAATTCTGTAATTAATTTAATTACAATAGGATCACAGTGATGTATGGCAAATAAAACTAAAATATGTGTATTACAAAAAGAGACTGAAGATTAGAGAGGGTAAGGGATGATGGTGGGAGCAATCTGTTGGAGAAGACAGGAGGGGATGGGATCATGAATCCAAGGAATCAAGATTGGCCTTGGCAAGCAGAAGGGCCACTTCATCATCATCATCATCATCAAGGATTGGAATGAAGTACTTAGTGGGGGAAGACATCTGAATGATGTGAGCTGAAGAAGAGGGGAGAAGAGAGTTTTTGGTGAATAGACTGAATTTTTTTTATGAAGTATGAGTTGAAGCCATTAGCAGAGAGCATAGGGAGAGGAAATAGCAGGAAAGACTTGAGAATATAAGAAAAAGTTTGGAATGGTTGCTGTAGTCAGTGAGACCAGGAATCAGTTGGGGGGAGTAGTAGGATTGTCTTACTTCAACAAGAGGCCAGTTGAAATGAACTAGAATAAAGTATCATGTTATTATTGCGTCGTTGTGTAAGTTGTTCTAAGCTTCTGACTCTGTATAAGTTCGTAGAAGTCTTTCCATATTTCTTTGCATCAATCACATCCATCATTTCTTATGGTACACTAAAAATCTCATTATATTTGTAGCACCTCATCTAGATTATTCCCCCCAATTAAGGAAGACCATGAGCTTACATTTATTAGTTTATGAGGTTTGTCAATGAGGAAGCCGAAAATTGGTTCTGCATTCCCAAAGGCTCAAGCATGTAAGGTTGTTATTTTGAAAAGGAAAATTTAGGATGTATGTGGCATGTTTCATCTTGAGATTACAGATTACAGATAACCAGAATTAATTGGTCAAAATATATTGATCTAAATAGGCTCAATAAACATTCATTTAAAATAAGGATTATTCCCCAATGTGAACTCTCACTCACAGGTTGGGTTCCAGGGAGAAAGATGACAAAATTAAAGAGGTTAACTTCTAAAACCCAAAACTATCATTAGGAGTAGACACAATTAGCTCTTAGCAAAGATATTTACTGAGATGCATAGTGAGAAAAGTAACTCTGATATCTTCAAACATCTTTCCTCCCCAGGAACCCGGGGCATATGCTCCAGTAAATATACTTGGACAGTGTGGAGACAGTGGACATAACTTACAGGAACACATCGGCCAAAGCCCTTAACTAATCCAATAATGCCTAGCCTCAAAGTTCTTTCTCTCCTGGGGTGTCCTCATAAATTCCTAGCTGGCAACCTCCATCTGGGCAGAGTGTCTGTGCTCTGGACAAGATGTTCATCTGGGCTGTTAGGTTCTGCCTCTCTCTGTAGAATGACTTTCTAAGGTCAGGACTTTCCAAGTCCATAGTCATTTTTCTTTTCTGCTGCCAGAGGTCCCACTCCTCAAAGCTGGTTTGTAATATGTGTTTCTGCTCGACTGCTAGCTCCTACCGGACTCTTTTGAACCGAAGAATTTCAGAATTGCTGGGTGGGGTGTCTTTTTCTGAGTGAAGAAGATCTCCACTGCTAGAAAACATGGCCATTGGGGTAGGGCTGGGGAGGTAGTGATTGGAGGCGAGAGGGATAGAAATGTTCGTAAATGTAAAATGGACGATTTTGATTAAAGAAGAGGAAAGTAGAAATTGGTGGAGGAACTATGAGAAGATTGAGTGCACTAAATGCATTGTTGGTATAGCGGTTCAACCTTTCTGGAGAACAATTTGAATCTATACCCAAAAAGTCACTTAACTATGTATTTCTGTTGTCCCAGCAATTAGGTTAATATTACGTGTAACATGTACCCAAAGGGGGGTCTCCAGAGACTGCTCCTGCCCGGCACTCCCTCAGACTACTGAACTCTTCATTAGCTCCAGGGTTTAGCAATTGAAAGACCCCCAAGGTTGCGCCACTTCTCAGCCTAGGCAATCCTACTGCTTCTTCAGACTCAGTCAGAGACAGACGCTTGTCCTCAGTGAAGGGATGATCAGATTTTAACACTGTTACCATGTCATCACTTCATCATCTATGACTGTACCAACTGAGTGAGAAAATAAAATCTTTCCCTTACATATTCATATACCACAATTTGTTCAGTCATACTCCACAATTACTGGACAACTATTTTGTTTCTTGTTCTGTATTACATCAAAAAGTACTGCTATAAATATCCTTGTATATATGAGTCTCTTCCTTCTGTCCTTGACTTTTGGATACATATCTAATACTAGTGTTTCTACTTCAATGGGTACGTATAGTGACTTCGTGGATAAAGCTACAAATTATTCTCTAGAATAGTTGAACCATTGCACAGCTCCATTAACACTGTATTAGTGTGCTTGCTTTCCCACAGCCCTTCCAAAAATTTTGCCATCTTTGACAATCTGATGAGCGCAAGATTAAATTTCAAAGTTTTTAAAAATTATATTCCTTTTAGTTTTAAAAATATGGAGCATTTTTTCCATGCAGTTATTGATAGCTTGCATTTCTCTTTTTTGGAAATGACTTTTCATCTATTGGGGAATAGCTCTTATTCTTATATATATTATATAAATTCTTTATATATCTGAATTTAGACCATTGTTACAGAAATTTACTGTGAATACTTTTATCCAAATTAATTATTTCCCTTCTGATTCTAACAGCATTTGTTTTGTTTATGCCAGTTTTCAAATTTATCTGAGATTTTCTATTTTATTTTTAACTTCCCTTATTTAAATGAAGAATTCTCTCATTGCTTATAGTTGTGAAAAGTGTTTCTTTCCTTTGTCTTCTAATATTGTTGTGATATGACCTTTTATATCTAGATCATATGTGCATTTGGAGTTCATTGTGACAAGTGTGGTAAAATGTTAATCCACTAATTATTAATTTCTACTAGATTGCTCCTAGTTTTTCCAGTAGATTTTCTCAAATAGGGAGACCTTATTCTAGTCTAACTTATTCCAAAGCTGGTGTTCTTTGGGTTATCAAACACTGTGTTACCATGTTCAATTATTTCTTGGCCTAGAATAGTAGTCTATTCTACTGATCAACTCTTTTTATAACCAGCAGGTGATAGTTCCAGTGATTAATGGACTGCCTTATAGTCTGAGATCTGATATTACTACGCTCTCCTCACTCTTACTTATTTTCATGATTTCCCTTGAGATTCTTGAATTTTTGTTCCTACACATGAATTTTGTTATTACTTTGCCTAGATCTATAAAACAACCCCTCTGTGGTTTGATTAGTAGGGCAGGAAGTCTACAAATTAATTTAGATCATATCATCATTTTTATCATATTGGTTTCGCCCAGCTATGAGCAATTAATATCTTCTCAATTATTCAAATTTTCATTTATTTCTGTAAAAAATATTTTGTTGGTTTATTTATCCTGAGTCCTGAGGATATCTTGGTAGGTGGATACTCTGTTATTTTTTATATTCTGAAGTTACTAAGATAGAATTTCTTATTCCATCTCTTCCCACAAATTAATAAGTTAATAACATACAAAAAAACTAATGGTTTTCATGGGTCCAGATATTTTAATGAAATTATTGTTTCAATTTGAAAACAAAATGTTAATCTCTAGGATTCTCTAAGCGGACCATCTTGTCTGCAAAAAATGATAAATTTATTTCCTCTTTGTACTTTTTCTTTCAATTTCCTTTTCTTGTCTTGATCCTAAGACTAGCATTTTCAGAACTATTATTAAATAGTCAACTAGCATTTATTAAGTGCCAACTGTGTTCCCGTTACTGTGCAACACAGTGCCTGTACTGATGGCCACACAAAGAAAGGCAAAAGACAATCCTTGTTCTCAAGGAGCTGATAGTCTAATGGGGGAGTCAACATGTAAACCTTCAGAGATAATCAACAGAGGGAAGGCACGAGCATTTAGAAGTGGAAGAAAGGTAGAAGAAATTCAGAAGGTAGGAGTTTAGAGACTTGAAGGAAACTAGGGAAGCTAAGAGGCCGAGATTAGGAGGTAGAGAGTTTCAGGCAGTGGGGACAGCCAGTGAAAATGCCTGGAGTCTGGAAATGAATTGTCTTATTCAAGGATGATCAAGGAGGTTAGTGTTACTGGCCTGCAGAGTTCAGATCAGAGTGTAAATTCAAAAGGTAGGGAGTAGTCTATGGAGGATTTAAAAGCCAAATAGGGAATTTTATATTTGATCCTGGGTAATAGGGAACTGCTAAAGTTTATTTAATGGGGGTAAGGGGGTAAAGAGGGAGAAGGAGAAGCTAAGTGGTGCAGTGGATAGAGCTAGATAGAGCACGGGGCTTAGAATCAGGAAGATTCATCTTCATGAGTTCGAATCTGACTTCAGACACTAGATGTGTGACTGTGACACTGGGTAAGTCACTTCACCCTGTTTGCCTCAGTTTCCTCATCTGTAAAATGAGCTGGAGAAGGAAATGGCACAAACCACTCCATTATCTTTACCAAGAAAATCCCAAATGGGGTCACAAAGAGTTGGACATGGCTGAAACGATTCAACATCAACAACAGCAGCAGTAGTAGTATATAAATATTATCTCATTTTATTTTTATCCCCATTTTACAGTTGAGGAAACTAAAGAAAATAAAGTTAAATAGCTTGCCCTGGGTCATATGGCTTAATAAGGGTCTAAAGCTGGATTTGAACTCAGGTCTTCCTGAATCTAGACCCAGCACTCTATCTATCTATTGTGTCACCTAGAGTAGAGTTGTGGCAGTGTCAGAATAGAGACGGAAGACTCTATGGGAGATGTTACCAATGTAGAATCTATAGAGTTTTGTCACTGGTTGGATATAGGGGATGAGAGAAAATTAGTGGTTGAGATTACATCTACCTTCTGAGCCTGGGGGACTGAGAATCTGGTGGTACCTTTGAAGGAAAGTTAGAAAAGGGGGAATTGGGGAGGATATAAAGAGTTCAATTCTGGATATGATGATGAGTTTAAGATATCTAAGGGTGCATCCTGTTAGAAATATCCAACAAGCCTTTGGAAATGTGAAAATGGAGGTCAGCAGAGAAGTTTAAGCTAGACAAATAAGTCCAAGAATCATTTACTTTTATAGATTTGTTTATGAGATTCCCCCCACCCCATACCAGTATGTAATCTTGGTAAGGTTGTCATGCAAAGCTGAGGAATACATTTATGCTTTATGATTCCCATTCCCCAGCAGTCCTCTGAGTTCTCTATTTGTCACCAAATGTCTATGATATCTAGCTTTTCTAAAATTCAATTCAGATCTTTTAATTTCTTTTTTGTTTGTATATTTTGTTAGATTTGTCCAAGTCAAAAAAGGGACATATTAAGAACCCCAGAAATGATTATTTTACTATCTATTTCTCTCTGGAGTTAGATTAGCTTTTCCTTTAGGTTATAGATGCCAAATCATTCAGAGTACATACTTAGAATTGATATTATTTCATTATATATAGTGTCTTAAAGTACAATGTTGTTACCCTGCTTATTTCTTTTAACCATATCTATCTTTACCATTGTCTCATCTTGTTTGAGCTACTGCTTGCTACTTCTGAAGTTTTGTATTCACCTGAGTCATAATAGATTTTATTCCAGGCCCATGTCTTAGCTTTGTGTGAATCTTAATGTTTTAAGTATGTTGGATTATACCTTGTGGAATGCTGAATCTCTGTCCTGCCTATATTTGTAACTATTCCTCCTCTTTTGAAAAGGACTGGTGACATCATGGGCGATGTCTTAATATGTTGATTTGCACATAAATTGGATTCAAATGAGACAGAGTTGAACAAAGTCCCCAGCCTCACTCTTTCTTTCAGAGTCATCGAGGTCCAGTGGCAAGACAAAAGTGAAGATAACTGGTGATAACCCAGAATGCAGTAGATGACATGACATCGTCAATGTCTGGCCAACCTCTAAGCACCCCACAGCACCTGCTTTAGCCTTCTTCACAGCCATTGGAAGAAATTGTTCTCATCTGCCCATTCCACCAGAGGGGAAACAGCTCAGAAAGAAATGACTTGGGCATATTGGGGACAATGCAACAGTCCCTTTATTGGCTATTGACCAGGAAAGACTATAGATTCAATAGATATTTAAAAGGGATTGCCTGTCCTGGGTCTCACTTTCCTCTTCCCATCTGCTGAGTCTTTAAGGATTTCCTTTGATGGGTAGATATAGGACTGGTGCCATTCCCTTCCCTCCATCAGAAGAAATGGAAAACTGTGGCAGGCAGCTTCAGCACATGTGGAGGTCAGGTTCTAAGGTGGAATGAAATGAGACACTCTCAGGTCACTGAACAATTAACAAAAGGAGATTTACTTAGCCATAGCATAGAAAAGATATTCAATGAGGCTATTGTAGCCTTTGAGTCCCCCTGGACTCCATATGGAAACACCTGTTCAGCAGGATAGGGTGTGGGGACCTGTGAGGTCTGGGGACATCTGCCAAATCTAAGGGTCCTCACTTCATGTAGGTTTTCCTTTTTTAGGCAACCAGGAAGGTGTAGTTTGAGCCTTATCTCTCTTTGTCAATTAAGCACCTTGGCAGCTTTATCACCTTTCAGGAAAAATACTAGTCTAAACCATGGTGGAAGGGAGAACCGCACCTGGTAGAGAGAATAGCCTCCTTGATTGGCTGTCAGTGTCTCCAAAGTAGTGCGCCAAGCTGTTTGCTCTCCTTTCAGCTGTGCTCCTAGCTGCTGTACCTATCATGGAAGCCATGAACCAGTGATATCCCTTTCCTTGTTTTCCCCCTTTTCCCCCAGCTCTGAGAAATAGACCTGGAGGTGTTTGTTTCTGCTTTGTCCTCAGTTTCAGGTGCCAGAGGTGATTCCCTGTTGGTCCTGGAGGGAGAACCATGGAAACCTTGAGGCCAGGATTGCAGGCTTGGTGATATGGTCAACTATTTCAGCATGAAAATCCTGAGAAGCCAGGGCTCCACCCTCAGGGAGAGTTTTAGACTTGGAACCAAGTCTGGGCTATATGGGCACCAAGCTAAGCTAAGCTTCCATTCACCAGAGACTAAGGTGATACAAGGTGCTTAGAGGTTGGCCAGACATTGATGATGCCATGTCATCCACTGCATTCTGGGTTATCACCAGTCATCTTCACTTTTGTTTTACCACTAGACCTCGATGACTCTGAAAGAGAGAGTGAGGCTGGGGGCTTTGCTCAACTCTATATCATTTGAATCCAATTTATGTGCAAGTCAAAATATTAAGATGTTGCCCATGTCACCAGTCCTTTTCAAAAGAGGATGAACAGTAACAAATATAGGCAAAACAGAGATTCATGAGGTGATAATATGTTGTAGGGAGAGTAGGTTGTGTATTTGTGATTATTCTTCTGAAGTAAATATTTCTTTTTGTAAAAACTCTGGCTTAATCATGAGGTAATACATGAGCTTGATTCAGTGGACACTTAAAAGGGCAATAAGCCTCTGGTTGCTACTTTTATTTTATGTCTTCCCTGAGTATACTTGACTGAATAGAAATCCCAAGATAAACATAGCCAGCCTCACAGACATCTCACAAGAATTATGAAGATCAAATTGGGACACTAATGCAATGTTGGTGGAATGGTGAACTGATCCAGCCATCCTGGAGAGCAATTTGGAATTATGCCCGAAGGGCAACCAAACTGTTGTGCATACCCTTTGATCCAGCAATACCACTACTAAGTCTGTATTCCAAAGAGATCATAAAAAAGGGGGAATGGGCTTCCATGTACAAAAATATTTATAGCAGCTCTTTTCATGGTGGCAAAATATTGGAAATTAAGGGGATGCCCATCAGTTGGGGAATGACTGAACCAGTGGAGGTATACGAATGTAATGGAATACTATTGCACAATAAGAAACGATGACCAGGCAGATTTCAGAAAAACCTGGAATGACTTGTATGAACTGTTGCAAAATGAAATGAGAAGAACAAGGAAAACACTGTACACAGTAGCAGTAACATGATCAACTACGATGACTCAGCTCTTCTCAGCAATGCATTGATCCAAGGCAATTACAAAAGACTCACGATGGAAAATGATATCCACATCCAGAGAAAGAACTGATAGAGTCTGAATGCAGATCGGAGCACACTTTTTCCACTTACTTTAGGTGGTTTTTCTTTCCTTTTTGGTCTGTTTCTTCTTTCACAACTGTGACTAATATGGAAATACGCTTTATATGATTGCATATATATATATATATATATATATATATATATATATATATATATATATATATATTTGATACCTTTATCAAATTCTCACCATGTTAGAAACAGAGGAAGGGAAAAAGGGAGGGAGAAAAATTTTGAACTCAAAGTCTTGTAAAAAATGAATGCTAAAAACTGTCTGTACATATAATTGGGGGGAAAATACTATTTAAAAAAGAATTATGGAGATCCTCGTTCTCTTGTTTGGAACTGACCGATAGCAGCAAGAATTTCTACATTGGAGAGGATGATCACTAACAGAGGGAAGAGTCAAACCTCTGGCCAGCCTTGCCAGAAGACTGAGGTCTGGAGCAATTGCTTGGACAATGCAGAGACAAGGTGAAATGTAAAAAACCCATTTAGCAGTCCTGCAAACTGTGTTAAGTCTTTAAGTCTCAACCTAACGGAGGATATGACAGGAGTTATAAATTACTATGCCCTGTTTCAAGTCTGACAATGTGTACTTATGGGTCTTATGCATGTTAAATATTTCTTTCTGTATAGAAGAAATAGTTGTCCTTTATGTAATGTAATGTACCTAAAGGTACATTGAGCACCTTTCTACTCCTCCCTTTGGGGACACCCTGGACATAATCCCAAATCTAGGCTTTAATTTTGCCCAGGTTAAATTTTTCCTGTCTAACCTGTTTGCCTCAGTTTCCACAATTGTAAAATGGGGATAATGATAGCTCCTACCTCACAGGTTGTTGTGAGGTTTAAATAATATTTGTAAAGCACTTAGCACAGTGCCCAACACATAGTAGGTGCTATATACATGATTATGCCCTCTCCCTCCTCTTCCCTATTAATTTTTTGAAGGGCTTCAGAATGAAGGTATAAAAAGCCTATGAGACAAGCAAGCCTAGCCCCTGTTTTTAGAGTGTCCCTCCCTTTCTTCGTACCCAATCACTGCTCTTGTGGGTCCAAAGTAGAAAGACCTGTTTGTGGAGAGGAAAAGAGCAGTGCCCCAGCATTGTGGATCCACCTAAAGCTTCCATTGCTATAATTAGAGGAGATTCTAATTTAGAGCCAGATTGGTCATAATCTCAGAGATGGCAACTTCACCCCATTGGCTTCTCTCTCAAGTACACCCACCAAATGCCTGAACCTATGGATGTGCTCCTTTTGAGCAAGATCACCATGGTGACAACTGTGTCAAAGGCTGACTTTCAATAGATCAAAAATGAAGTAGCTGCTCTGCTCTGTTCAAAACACTCACCTTAAAGCAGGCTCTTTATAAATGAGTTGTCAACAATTTCTACACGGTTGTGTGGTACATAGTCTAAGTGAGAAGCAGTCCTGCCTCATGGCCACTCTCTGTGTCCCAAAGACTTAAAGGATTCTCCTCATTGGGCTCCAGCCTGAAAACTGTATTGTTGGGTTCTACTTTCATAATCTAATAACCCACTCTCTTTCCAACCTTACCTCCTACTCCTTTCTGCCACAGACTCCAATCAAAGTAGACTACTTTCTGTCCTTTGACCAGTTTCAGGGTCTTTCTACCTCCTGCCCTGTTCCCCATGCCCAGAATTAGGGGTATGCTGGAGCCAGCTCAAATCACTCTTGAGGGATGATTGTTAAATTTTCGGCATGAACATTTTTGTGGGGGTTGTTCAGTCATTTTTCAGTCATGTTCAATTCATTGTGACCCCATTTGGGGTTTTCTGGGCAAAGATGGAGTGGTTTGCCATTTCCTTCTCCAGCTCATTTTACAGATGAGAATCTGAGGCAAACAGGGTGAAGTGACTTGCCCAGGGTCACGTAGCTAGTAAGTGTCTGAGGGCAGATTTGAACTCAGAAAGGTGAGTCTTCTTGACTCCAGACCTGGCACTCTATCTATCCTCTGTTCAACCTAACTGCCCCATGAACACTTGCACTTCAGATATTCACAAATGCTACAGATCGGGGATTGATTGTCCTCTAGACTCTAGACCTAAATGATGGAGACACAATACCTGGCATGCAGTAGGTTCTTAATAAATGTCTATTGACTGCCCTGGTGTGGTTTGTGTACATGTGCATGGAAAGAGAGGTCTGCAAAATGTTTCATCTCTGAGTGCCAGACAAACCCTGATGGCTTCCACAAGAAATTGAGTCAGCAGAAAGCTCAAAGTGAAGGAGCTGTGGGAGAATTCAGGAGACAAGAACAAACTTGTGTCCATGAGAGCACTTTGGCCCTTTTTTTTTGTCTTATGTTGATTTTGCCCTTGTCAGAAGGACTGAGGCACCTGCTGTTGCTTTGAATTCCATGTGCTTAGGAGCAGAGAAGATGGAATGTTGCCAGTGGGCCAACCAGCTGTGGGCAGCCACATGGCCCTTATTGCTGCTAGGGAGGGCTGGAGACCTCTCTTTTTACTCACATACATACATACCACACCGGGTCAATCAACAAACATCTATAAAGCACCTCCTATACGCCAAGCATTGCGCTTCCATCATTTAAGTCTAGACAACCTATGAAACAATAAATCAGGCCCTGATTTGTATCAGTTGTTGATGTCTGAGGTGTGGCCCTTGTTGCTGCAGCAGGCTGGGCTAGGAGCTATGAAGGATGAGATGGGGTAGATCTGGGAGAGCTGTGGTGGCAGAGACCGAGACCGGGAGATATACACAAAGACAAGGTAAGCCAAGGATGCAAGACTGGCAGCTGGTGTGAAATCTCAACAGCTGGAGAGAACTGACCAGAACTGATCCCAAACTCTGGGACTTCCCTGCTATATCTCCTTTATTTATATAAAAAAAAGTCCAACAAAAAAAATCTTGCTTAATCTTGCCCATTATATACAGATAAGGAAGAAAGCTTGGGGTGGAGGGGACTGATCACATGAAAGAGAACGATTCGCTGTTTCCTTTCTATTCCATCTAAACTATGTGGCCACTGAAAAGTCACTTGTTGGAATCTTATAAATGAACTTGACTGAGAGAGAAGGAAATTTCCCAGTCGTAGGGGGGGGGGGGGGGGGGGTAGGGGTAAGAGTCATTTGAGATTTCTATAACTTTCATCTTTCAGGGCAATATTCTATTTCTTTCCCTTTGTACTGAATTTTAAATCTGACTAGTGAGAGTAATTAAATCCATCCAACCACATGGGTGGGAGAAGGGAATAAATGACTTGTGGAAGCCAGCACTGCAGATCCCCTTCTGGCCCCAGTGCCTGGAGAAGAGAGCCACCTTATGGACGAATCCTAGATTACACAACCTTGCTGAGGAATAACAGCCAGCTTTTCTGTATGCTTTGCAAAGGAGGGCTGGGAAAGCAATATCCTTGGGAGATTCAGATATGGGAGAACTCTTGCTATGACAGAATCTCTGGTATCACTTAGACAACCACCAACCACGCGTTACCTGTGCCACTGTCATAGCGTGAGTGTGTGTGTGTGTGTGTGTGTGTGTAGGGCACTATTTCTCACACACAATACATAGGCACACATACAGATATTGACATATACTCATAATCTATATATTTGTTTATTTCTTTAGTCTATGATTCTATAATTAGGTGTTCTTACCCTGGGGCTGTTTATTTGGGTTTGTTTTTTTAAAAATTTTCTTTGTAATCTTATGTATTTTATTTTATGCAGTTAAAAGTATTTTTTTTTTCTGAGAGGGGGCCAGTAGGTTTCACCAGCTTGCCAGAAGGGAACCATGACTCACGAAAAGGTTAAGGATCCTGCTGTGAGCCCAAGCAGTTGTCAATAGCTGTGACTCTTGTGTACCTGTGCAAAGCGCAGCCTGGGGGACAAGCTGCCCTTGGTTGAGCTAAAGGATTAAATGAAAACCCTGATGGAGAGATAGAGATTTGCTCATTTCTCAGAAGGTGGCCGTGACAAAGCATTGCATGCCTCTATCATCTGAGCCCTGGTGCACAGAGAGCTGAGCACAAGTTGTTCCAGGCAGAGGGAGTCTCCTGGCCCACTCCTAGGTAGTTAAGTTCCTTCTTGGGTCACTGAAAACCAGCTGAACCCCAGCTTCCAGCTTCACTGTTCTAATGTGATTATGGAAGTCAACAAGAGAGGCTGAGGGAAACCCACCAAAACCCCTGAACTGCTTTTCAGGTTCCCAAAGGGCCCAGAGTTTCAGTCAGCTCAGCTGCGTCTGTTTGTTGGTCTGGGAACAAATGACCTTGGGAGATTCTCTGCCTTGAACTACCTACCCCTCTGGAACCCTGGCTCCCATCCTAGATTTTCATTTGCCTTTCCTATCTGAGAACTTGAAAATAATATCATGCAAGGTTGAAGGTATTAGGAATATATAGCTTTGTGTTGTGTAGTGGAAAGGGCACTGAAGTCAGAGGACCTGAGTTCAAATTCCATTCTTCTGCTTGTTACCCAGGACACATTAGATAGGTCATTTAATCCCTTAGAGCCTCAGTTACTTTATCTGTAAAATGATCCTATCTAATACTGAACCTTTGAGTCTATGAATGGATGAAAATCTTGGAGAAAACTTAGGGGGACCCAAGCACCTTTAAGATTTGTCTTGTGAAAAGCAGCATGATATTTAACACATCTATCTAACCAGATGAATAATGGGGACCTGGAACCGAGAAAATCTAAGTTCAAATTCTACCTCTGGTACACATTGCCTGTGGGACCCTAAATAAGTCACCACCTCTCAGGACTCTAAACACCTCTCAGAGAATATAGACTTCAAGAAGGTAACAACCAGCCGAAGGAATGTCCTCATCATGGAAAGGGCAGAGTTTGGAGTCAGGTAGATGTGAGTTCAAATCCTGCCTCAGACACGATAGTAAGTCATTTAATCTCTCTGGACCTCAGTTTCCCCTAGAAAGGAAATTGGGTTGTTGAACTTTGTCCCTTCTAGCTCTAAATCTATCATCCAGTACCAGCCGAGTCACAGGCCTAGCCCCCATGACTAAAATGGGGCCATTAATAGCACCCATCTCCCAAGTTTATTGTAAGAATAAGGGAGAAAACAAGCATTTATTAACCACCTACCGTGTGCCATACAAGCAGCTAAGTGATGCAACCAATAGAGTGTCAGGTTTCACCTCAGAAAATCTCATCTTCATGAGTTCTAATCCAACCTCAGACACTTACTAGCTGTGTGACCCTGGGCAAGTCACTTAACCCTGTTTACCTCAGTTTCCTCACCTGTAAAATGAGTTGGAGAAGGAAATGGCTAACCACTCTAATATCTTTGTCGAGATAACCCCAAAGGGAGTCACAAAGAGTTGGATGCAACTGAAAATGACTGAACAACGTGCCATATACTGCGCTAAGCACTTCTACAAGCATCTCATTGAATTCTCACAATCACCCTGTGAGGGAAGTGTGATTATTATCCCTGTTTTACAGATGAAGAAACTGAGGCAGGTCCATCCTGACTCCAGCCCAGTGCTCCATGCACTTGGCCAACCAGCTGCCTCTAAAATGAGATGTTTGTAAAGTATTTTGCAAATTTAAAGATGCTAACTGCTGCTGCTGCTACTACTAGTACCACTATACTACTATTGATGCTACTACTACTACAGATTGGTATTACCCTACTTGGTCCCAGAGAATAGAATAGGAAAATCCAACGGAAACCAAAGAGGGGCATTACATTTAGCTTGATGTAAGGATAAGCTTGCTAATAATTTGAGAATTCCACAAGTTGCCCAAGGAGGTAATGTGTTTACCATCCTTGGAGAGCTTCAAACAGAGATTAAATCATTACTTGTTGAAGATGTTGTTAGAGGAATCTTGTTTCTGGTACAAGTTGACTCAGATGGCCACCGAGACTGGATGACTATTGAGCTATTCTAGACGACCACCAAATCTATTCTAGACACCACCGAGCTCATTCTAGATGACCATGGAGCCCACTCTCTATGACCTTGGAGTGTATTCTAGATACTACTGAGGTTATTCGGGTTGACAATGGAGCCTGTTCTAGACAACCATGGAGTCTCTTCTAGAAACCACTGAACTCATTCTGGATGACCATGGAACCTATTTTAGACACCACCGAGCTCATTCTAGATGACCATGGAGCCCACTCTCTATGACCTTGGAGTATATTCTAGATACTACTGAGGTTATTCTGGTTGACAATGGAGCCTGTTCTAGACAACCATGGAGTCTCTTCTAGAAACCACTGAACTCATTCTGGATGACCATGGAACCTATTTTAGACACCACTTAGCTCATTCTAGATGGCCATGGAGGCTATTCTAGAAGACCATCAAGCCCATTCCAGACGCCACTAAGCTCATTTTAGACGACCACCTAGTTTATTCTAGGTGACCACAGAGTCTATTCCAGATAGTCATGGAGCCTGTTCTGGATGATCACCAAGTTCATTCTAGATGACCACTGAGCTCATTCCAGTTGACCATGAGGCTTATTCTCACACTCAGTTTCTCTGATTATTTGAGACATTGGCTACAGGACACTGATCTAGCCCATTTATGTTATGGGCTCTTTGAAAGTTTAAGTTGCTCTGTGGCATTATCACACCATTCATGAAGAGACCAGTAAGGCACAAAACGACCTGGAAAATGGTTTAGAGCATTGTAGCCACTAATACAATTGGCTGTCTCCTCATCTTCCTTTGTGAGCTATATTTTCCCTCTGAGTGTACCCAAATACCTAAGACTCATCCCCTACTCTATGACTGCTCAAAGTTTCCCACTGTGGTTCCCTTTCCTGACTCCTCTCCTTGTATCTCAAGCTTCAAAATTACTCTTCCTCCTCCTCCTCAGGGAAACTGGGTCACATATGGGATAGGGGAAAGGGAGAGAAGTGTAGTCATTGAGATGGTTGGTCACCATGGCAACAAGCAGTTCCTAGGCCAGACTCCATGGGGTCCAGTAGTGAGTCTGTTGCTGATAAAAATGGCAGGAAATGAGGATCTGTTTCCTGGGGAAGTGATCTTATAATTTGCAACCATTTTCTTCAAAATATCTTTACTGGGATAGCATTGCCTAAAGTCAGAGCGATAACTAGGGCAGAAAAACTAGTAAGTTCAAATCTTGCCTTACTAGTTGTGTGACCCAGGGTAAGTCATTTAACCTCTCTCTGCCTCAGTTTCTTCAACTGGAAAATGGGGATGATAATCACATC